>JAPTMU010000503.1:0-80117 GCA_028583405.1 Pogonophryne albipinna | reverse complement strand
ATGCAGCGGGAGGGCCATGACATCCGAGGCGTGAAGAGACCAGTGCACCAGCACGCTTTCCCCGGCGTCTAAAGCGCTTTCGGTGAGGCAGCCGGCACAGGTAGGAGGGAATATCCCACAGTAGAGGGGGGGACGATGTATGGTTGTCAGATGTGAGTTTGGGCAGCAGTATCAACTCCAATGAGGGTCTGAGGTGGAGGAGAGCTTGGCGATCGTAGACGAGCAGAGCAGAGACATTCTGACATACATACAACAAAAACAGGATAGCTAAAGGTAGAGAGCTGAGGGAGCGGCGAGCCGACACAGGCGCCATCTTCCCACACACTGGTCACAGCTGTACGGTCTCTCTTTGTGGCGGTCTGCCCCGAAAAAAGATCAGTGGTTGTGAGATTGTGTAATGTATTCTGTACTTCTGTCTTATTATATTTACGTGTATATAGATTTCTGCCTGCACTAATTTATTATTCTTAATTTAATTTTGAATTTATTTTATTGTTTTATGTCTTATTGTTGGAGGAGCTCGGGACAGATGATTTTCATTGCCATTCCTACACTGTAGCCTATGTGCATATGACATAAATCCTTTGAATCTGAATCTTGGAAACACGTAATTGTTGAATGGATTAACTGCATAGTTAACATGTTGGCCCTCTATTGTCTTTTATAATGCACTCTTAAATTTAAAACAACATTATTCAAAAGAAAGTTGAATATCTACAGACCTCAAAAAGTTATTTTATGTGTTTTTGTTTATTATTTTTATTAGGGAAGGAGATGCCTGAAAAACACTGCAGTGCCCACCATTTTCTATTTCACCAATGGCAAAGAACAACAGCCTATAAGGAGAAGCAGGTGAGTAACAATGACGAGGTAAGTGACAGTCCTAGTTCGACTGTTAACAGCAATGAGGAGGTTGCAGATGTAGACCATGGTAGTGGTGAAAACAGTCTTGCTGCTGATCAGAGCAATATCATTATGATACAAGACACACCTGAAGAAGCCTTTGTTGTTACATGTGGAGCATAATGACATTCCAACAGTCAATGCTTGTGAGGATGTTGGTTTGGGTAGCAGCAGCCAACAAACAAAACACATTGGAAAACAGGCAGACTCTGCCTCTGTTCACTCTTACACTTGGGCTTTAAACTAAGACGGGTCATACTGAATAGTTTGTGCACACATTTTAACATGTGATCTTTCTTTCATGTAGGACGCTTGAGGGAAGTTGCAACGCCTCGGCCAATGTGATGTCTTCTCCACGTGAAAGAGATTGAAGGCATCATTTATAACTTGAGACAATTTTCCAAAAGTTATGACTTTTATTGGCTTAGGTAGTAATGGATTACATCTAACACGATTCAAGATCGTACAGAAAAAAAAGAAAGTGTAATCCTTAGTTACATAGGAAAAGATGTAATCGGATTAGTTTGACTTTTTTTAATAATAGGGAAACTCAGGATTACAATCTTATTCAAAACCTAAAAAGAGCTGTTTGTTGTAAAATGATCAAATTGTATCTCTTCTCTGGAAGCGGTACTGTTCTGTAGGCTAATACTTTCATTGTGAATCTATACACCTACTGCCTGAATCTGCTTTATGGTATTATATTATACATTTAAGTAAAAAATCATATTAATATTTCTTCTCTCCTGTGTTTATTTGCATTGCATTTGATATTGAGGTAATCCAAAAGAAAAATAAAGTTATCAGGTTACATTACTTTTATATCTTGATACTCACATTAAGTTACTGGTTGTGTTTTTGGCAAGTAGCCCTCCCAACCCTGTACATAAGTTATATCATTTTAATTACTGATACAGTTGTTGCACATCTTTAATTTATTTTCTAGTGTATAAAATGATTGGAAACCTTTACTTTTCATAAAATGCAAGATGTAACTTTCAATGTGGCTTGTGTATTTATCACATTTCCAATGTGAAATAGATCTGATTAAATAAAGAGTAAAAGCACAATCTTAAATGTTGACATTTATCATTTTCCTATGCTTATTGTTAATGTAGTGGTGTTATAAACAAAATGTTGTCGTAAAGGAAATTAAGATGTTTTTTATTTGTTGACAAAAGATTTAAAGTTGATGCTCACAACATGTGGGAACATTTATGGAGAAAAATGTTTCTATTGTAAAACAAATATTTATCTGCATACTGAACAATTTCTAAA
Source organism: Pogonophryne albipinna (assembly GCA_028583405.1). Classification (NCBI taxonomy): domain Eukaryota; kingdom Metazoa; phylum Chordata; class Actinopteri; order Perciformes; family Artedidraconidae; genus Pogonophryne; species Pogonophryne albipinna. The sequence continues at coordinate 77,936 of JAPTMU010000503.1, read as the reverse complement.
CTCTCTAAAAGGTATTATCTTCTGTGACGTTACGACCCTGTAGGGATTGTGGGTATTGCACTGCATAATTACATTCTATGGTATGCTTATGACATATTTGATGCCAAAATACATGGGATTAGGGGAGACCTTCTTGTTGTTTGCATTGTCACTGATAAATGACAGCGTAGTATTCATTGTCAAGATTTTGTGTTTTTAAACTTGGGACTCTTTTCAGACTGCTACGGCTTGGGAAAAGATTTGAGCCTTAATGTGTAATGTTTTCTGTATTGTATGGTAAGCTTATCCTTTCATTTGATAGTCCCATTTGGATGTGATAGCTAACATTTTCAGTAAGCAGTAGACAAAATAAGTGAAAATATGAATGTCATTTATTTTCAATATTTACATAAATACAGAATTATTTTAACAAATAAAATAACAAAAAACATCATAACAAATACAAAATAAACGGTTTGACAGACAGCCATGCCCAGCATGGGCCTGGAGAGCTACAGAGTCCATTGGGGGAAGAGGGGGGGGGGGGTGGGATGTGGGGAAGAGGAAGAGCAACCATGTTAACAGTGTTATGGCTACAGATGTAATATCTAACTCAACATTAGCCATGACAGTCTGGGCTTAGCAAGGGCCTTAGAATACATACTCTAAAGGCCAAATCCAAAAACAGTGATACTGACATTTTAGCAGTTCACAGACTTTGGAGGTGGTCTTTCAGGCAATTGGCTAGTGACTTTAAAAAAATATCATTTCCCCTAGGGGTGAAATGAACTCTATCTCGCAAAAAAAGCCCAGGACTGTCATGTCTAATGTTGGAGTGGTCAACAATGACACCATTTAGGCTATGAACAAAAGTAGCCATAACACTGTTAACAAACTTCCGGGCCTTGTCAATTTTGACAGGATTTGCACCAGCCCTCCACCGGCGCCTCTGGTTGATCTGGGAGAGCATGATCTTCATGCCAGGGTGCCGATGGTGAAGCTGGTGCAGGTCCTACTTCATCTGGTTCAGCAACTGAACACTGGGCACATCCCCCAAGTCATTGCCGCCACAGTGGATGAGGAGGACATCCGGGACTGCTCTTCCTCGCAGGGAGTAGGAAAAGAAAGGGAGCGCAGTCCACCCCAACCGAACCAGCACACCCTCAGGTCGAGGCCAAGGTTGCTGCCGATGGTCTCTGTAGCTCTCTGGGCTCCACGCCGGACATAGCTGTCTCCGATTATCCATAGAGTCACTATGGGAGGAAAATAAATGAGAGTAACAAATGCTTCAGATAATGAGGGATATCAAATTAAGTATAAAGGGTTGCTCATTTTGTTCCTTTGACAATAACATACAAAATAACTATGAAATCACACCTGTATGGTTAAAAGTAACAAGAGAGCAAAACCTCAAAAAACAGATTAACAGCACACAGTTTATATATATATATATATATATATATATATATATATATATATATATATATATATATATATATATACTGTGTGCTGTTTATCTACAATTGTGCACACATGTATATATATATACATATAGTATGTTTGTGTGTAATGTCAACCATCTGAAGTCATGTAAAGTAAGCCAGGACCATCAATTTACAGATTGTGCAGTTTGGCGTGGAGGAGGTTGCCATCTTCTTTTTTCTTAATGCTGAAATAAATAAAAATGGTTTAATCAATATAAAAGCACCTTTCTTTTTCTACAGTCATATTTCATAAATTACATTTAATTCACGCAACACTGGCCATATCTCTGCTAGTTTACAAAGTTTAGTTACAAATGACATTTATATTTGAAAAACGGTGAAGCACTTAAAAAACGATTGTATAGTGTAGGTTCAAGAACATTTAAATCAAAAGGACAAGTTTTGTAAAGTTACAGGGTATCTTACCTTCAGAATATGCCGGGAATGAGGAGCAGTGACCGCAAGCTGGGTTGTTAGCATAGACTGTGTTGTTAGCATAGGTTGTTAGCTTAATACCATAGACTGTATATATAAATGGACGTAGTGTCCGTGACGTCACCCATAGGATTCTGCAGAGTTGCCATGAAGCCCTTAGTAGGCGGAGTCGGCCACTAACGGCTCGACTGTGACGTCAGAGTCTAATCCCGCATGCTCCAAATAAGGGCAAAGAGGCGGAGCCGAGGCGGGACCTGCTGCCTCCGAACTGGAAGTAAACAGAGCTAGCTCAGGCTAAGAAGCTAAGCTAACATGAAATACATGCATACCAAGTTACTGCTAACAGTGTAGTTCCCCTATATAAACGTTACATTCATAATCAAATGAGACAATCTGCAAGAGAATTAGCTATATTTTGTTATTCTTAATGCTTGTCATTCACACGTTGAGAAAAGACGGACTCCACCGCCCGGACCTAACGGAGCCGCAGTGGGCTAGCTCCGGGACGCCGGCTGGAGCTAGCCCCTGCGGCTCCGTTAGCTCCGGCGGCCACCACTGGGATAATTGGGTCCCCTATTAACATTTGCTCCCGTTTAGCATTATGGACGTCATAGCCATAGACTATAAAGTCTTACCCAAGGCTGAATCATAAACTAAAATGTATATGTATGCATAAAGGGTTACGTCCTGGATGCTTCCCCGGGAAGATTTTTATGGATATACATTATGGAGCTCTATGGATACATCTCTCAACACCCATATGAAACAGAACTGTAAGCAGATTTATTTTTCTTTATGGATATTTTACAAATCACTCCCCTTTCAAACTGTATTCTTCTTTATTAATAACAACTTTTTGTTACTGTCATATAGTATTTTATACCTGTTTACTTTATTCTCTTATTTTTTTATAACTATAATGATCATATAAAGATGTGCCTTTACCTCACTGGTTGTAGAAAAAGCTTCTTATATTCGTTAGCATAGCTAGCTAACCAGATGCTAATAACAACAAAGTTATTGACTGTATGATCAGTATGACAGATGAGCAGATCGCCACTGGGCTTTCAACTAAAGACACAGCCACGCAAAAACTGCGGCATGTGTACGGCTCCTTATGGGTACTGCAATTTGTGAAGTCCCGGCCCGGAGCCGTTCTGGTGCTCTCCGTCAGATTTGCACCCGTCAGACGAGACATATACCACGTGATGACACGTTAGGCTCGCGTTGTGTTCAAGGACCCTGACCTTGGCCAGGAAAAACAGGCACTCGCTAGTTAATTTTTTTTGCGGTCTAGATTTCTTACAAATTTTTCTTTTTTGCGTGTGTTTATAAATTACCTCGAGGGCCGTACCAAATGGTCTCGCAGGCCGTATATGGCCCGGGGGCCGGAGGTTCCCCACCCCTGCTTTAGACCTATGTTTATCTTTATTAAATGTCTTATTAACTCTTCACCACGTTATGTTTTAACTAGGGCTGTCAAGTTAATGCGTTAATAACGCGGTAACGCAAAAAAAAATTAACGCCACTAATTATTTTAACGCGATTAACGCATGTGTATTTTTTTTCCTCGGCCGCCCCGTAGTTTCAGAGCGCATCGAGTTTAAAATGCCATCTACAAGCTGATGCTGACAGCCCCGCTCCTGCCGCCCGCTTGTGGCAGACCACACTTCCACGCTCACCGGCAGGCACCGACTGGCTACTGGGAGGACCGGGAGGGTGTGTGTATGTGTGGCCCGAGCGAGCGAGAGAGAGACCTTACGTGCATTGTTGTTGTTAGCATCTGGTGCTAGCTAGCTGCGCTAACGGATATAAGGAGCTGTTTAAATGAAAACAGAGGAGCGACATTTCGCCACAACTGCGCCGAGCACTTGACTTTATGCAGGTAGCCAGACAGTGGGACATTGTACGAAAAGTCAGCACACTCAGCTCGGATAGTGCGCAACATGATTGCAGCGTCCAGGCAGCTCCCGTTCGAGCATATGCCTTGAGTTGCACATAGCTCCAACGATCCATCACACACACACACACACACACACACACACACACACACACACACACACACACACACACACACACCACACACACACACACACACACACACACACACACACACACACACACACACACACACACTTTGTATTGTATTATTGAATGAGAGAGGTTCCAGGTTGAATTGAGGCGAATATTTGTAATGTTCAGAGGTTGTTGTGTTTAATATTCATGAGAATATTTGTCATTGTTCAAATGATAATAAACATTAGCATAAAGCATATTTGTCCACTCATATGTTGATAAGAGTATTAAAAACTTGAAAAATATTCCTCTAAGGTACATTTAGAACAGATCAAAAATGTGCGATTAATCGCGATTAACTATGGACAATCATGCGATTAATCGCGATTAAATATTTTAATCGACTGACAGCCCTAGTTTTAACGCAAAAGTTCTAACCGCAGCTCTTTGTCAAGTCCTACCTATACGTTTCAAAGTAATTGGACAGGTACTGAGCAGTGCTCCTACGGCTGACTTCACTAATAACTACTAGCCACCAAACCTGTGTTAAAGGGACCACAGGGGCTTCCCAATTTGGCTAGGGGAAGAAGAACCTACTTTAGCTTCTTTAACAGACAGCAATATCCGATATAATAGAACCCTCAGTCCGGTGCAATAGTATCAACTTAAATTACTACACTTTTAGGTTTAAATATATATTCTAGGATTTGGGTAGATATTTTAACAAGACTTTCAGCCTGTATTTCGCTGATTTGTACTCATCGCCTTTTGTCACTAGGCCGTTTTGGTTCTTGTAGTTTGATTCTGTAAAAGTATGACTTTTCACAGAGCCCCACAGTTGGGCTCCATGTAAGAGTCGGGAGGAGCTAATAATTTATTCCGGGAAATTACTCAGACCTACTAATTGACCTAACCAAAGTTATTGAGTCTATGTAAGTTTACTGCTTGGCTCAGATCCACCAACGTCAGCAAGATCTCACCTCTATTAACTCCCTGAAGAACCTGGTTCAATTAACTGCTGTTTCAATTCAGACAACCCTTTTAATCTGTTTAAGCGATCCCAAAGGATTTTGATATCAGTAAATGAGGTGTGGCCCTACCTAAGTGTGAGTGTGGCAGGGTGCAATCTTACCTTTGAAGCAGGAGAGGAGAGCGCAGATGTCTTTTAAGTTGTCCCAATCCAAAAGGTGGGATCAGTTTATTTGAAGAAAAATAGGTCCAAACTAATACAGGGTTTTTACCTTCTCTCTTTACAACATTATAATCATACTAAACATATCATGCTGGGGTTATTTTCTAATCTAAAACCTTAATTCATAGTTCACCCATTAAAGTCTTCCGACAACATCCAAAAGGAATTTCCTCGTGGTGGCGAAGGTTCTCTAATTAGTTCTAAAATCCTGACTCATTTTAGAATGGTAGGTTTAAGAATTCCAACTCATTTAAGGCGAGACACCCCAGGTGAATAGGGTAATTTTTTTAACTTAAAGGTATCAGCTAGAAATTTCTCCAGTTAAAGGGAAATGGAAACACTTTTCAAACTGCTTTCCATGCGACAATATTCCCATTAGGAAATGTAATTATCTAGTCTATTTCCAATGTAAACGATCGAGATACGTGAATTTATTTTTTGAAATACGCGCCTAATGACCATGGGCGCTTCCATAGATCCGGGACTTTCCCAGTGACGTCACTGTGTGGGTACGGCTTCCTGGGCCAAAGCTCAATACAGCTGCAAACAACATGGCGTGCAATGCACCAGTGGTTTCCAACAAAAGAAAACGGTCGTCGTCAGGAGCGTATTGTATTGCCCCAGGCTGCACAAATGGAACCACTGGAACCATGCCCGTGTAAAACTGTGACTTTGGTGAGTGTGCAGACTGGGACCGATGACATCAACAACAGTCAGTTGCTCAGTCATGATCATCCATATTGCGTCAGCAGGGACATTGCAGGTGGATCCGCCACACTGGCACCTGCAGATGCAATGGTCAAAGCACCACCGAGTCCAACACCTGATGTGTCAATGCCTGAAGAAGATGCTTCCAGCTCTGGGGAGAGCATTCCAGGGACTGAGCCTTTTTCTACAGCCCTACTGAAGATGAAATTATACAGAATGACAGCGAAGACAGCGAGGATGATGGAGAACATTCAGTGGATGGCAGAGAAGATCCAGTGTCAGACAAAAACTATCTGGTATCCCATGCACAACTGATGAAGCTGTTTTGTGTATGCAACTTTGCCGGATGCGGAAAATGTGTGATCAGCAGGCCGTACTGTTCAGCCAAAGGCTTTGGACTGACAGTGAAATCTGACTGCATAGATGGCCATGAGTTTGTGTGGACTTCTCAACCCCTCTTAAATGGCACAATGACCTGCAACCTGTTAGTGCCAGCCGCGATTTTCCTGACTGGAAATGCTTATGGCCCATTTTCTGAGATATGCCAGTGTCTGGGCCTGGAATCACTCTCGACAAGACACTGCTATAACATCCAGAGAGTGTATGTGCTGCCGGAAGTTACCAGTGTCTGGAACTTGCACAATGAGGCAGTGATGGCAGCAACTGGCGATCAGGTTGTCACTGTGTCAGGCGATGGGCGATGTGACAGCCCTGGTCATTGTGCTACGTTTGGAACGTACACCATGTTTGATATCAACTCAAGGCTCATCATTGCCCAGCAGACAGTGAAGGTGACAGAGGTCAAAAATAGCTACTGGTTGGAGCCTGTTGGACTTGAAAGATGTATTTCCAAACTACAGGTATTCTATTGTTAGTTTGTTTATTTCACAGGTCAATAGTACATGTAGTATTGCTACAATATATTGTATAATCTTTTGTCTAATTTTAAATAACGATTGTCAATTTGGAATAGAAAGGTTGTGATGTCTAGCTGTCTGCCTGTGCCATTGTATGTATGGGATCTCTGCTGATAGCCAAATATATATAATGTATGTCAATTTGTTACATGATATGTTAGAGAGGCCATGATTTCGGACACACATTGTCACATTAAAATATAGAAATCCACCTAAATTGTTAAGTCTTAAATTCCATGTTGCAAAAATTAATCCTACAATTGACCAAATTGTGATTTTACATGGGAAAATTGCCTGGGGGTGGCTATCAAACCCGTGTGATAGAAATTGAAGATGTTGGCTTTATTAAATTACATTTATGGTAAATATCTTTTCAGGATCACAATGTGACAATTTCGATACTAGCCACAGACTGCCCCCCTGCAGTGCAGAAGATGCTACGTGAGGACCACAAGACCATCAAGCATGAGTTTGACTTGTGGCACATTGTGAAAGGTGTGAAGAAGTGGATGCTGCAGAACAGGAATACCGAGCTGAAGGAGTGGGTGCGCATGGTATCCAACCATCTTTGGTACTGTGTGTGTTCATGTGATGGTGACGCGTTACTGCTGAAGGAGAAATGGACGTCCATCCTCCATCATATCATCAATGTTCACGAGTGGCTGTCGGCAGAGAAGATGCTGAAGTGTGAACACGAGCCTTATTCTGAAGAGGATGGGAGTTCCCGACCTTGGTTGGAGCGTTCATCCAAGGCCTTTGGCACTCTACAGAAAGTGGTCATGGACAAGAGACTGTTGAAAAAACTAGATACGGTTTTGTCTTAATTGCCCTTCTTCATATATTCTGGCCTTATAAATTCACCACAAAGCAGTATATTTATCTAAAGAAAATATATTCAACGGATGTAGCCCTGAACAAACAGTAAAATATGAAATTGAAAATATGTAAAAAAATACAAACACATGCATAATTAATATCAGTATTTGAATTATCCACCAACCATGGGTGATTATTCAATAGTGATGTTTGAGAATTGCATGTCTGGCATCTCTCGACTCCAATAGTTCGCAATCTGACAAATTAAGTAATAACAAAAATGCTAAATAATGCTGACATTCATGACCCACTCTGTTCAATTGCAGGTTACAGAAGGGATCCATACTGGCGAGCTGGAGAGCATCCATTCTTTGTATACAAAGTACGTTCCAAAGCGCAAGAAGTTCACGGAGGAGAGCTTTCAGGCACGCCTTCGCCTCGCTGCATTGGACCACAACCACAACATCGACCGTGAGCAGGCACAGACCAAGAAAGGGGCACTGCAGTTCAAACTGCAGTACTCGAAGCCTGCTGGAGGATATGTGGTGAAGGCGATGAAGACACCAAAAAGCTACAACTTCCGAAGAGAAATCATGGTCGGGGTAGTCGATAGGTGTTTATCAGCATCGTCCATGAGGTCCGAACTTGCAGAACACCGTCGTACAGATGCAGAGAAGGAGAAAAGGACACTTGGTGCGCATAAAGGCCTGGTAAAACCATCGAAGGAGGATGCTGTGGTACACCACCTAAGTCGATTTGTGAACAAGTAATTTCGGTCTCTATGTGTCTGTGGTATATGAAGTCAGCCCGTGGGGCTTTGTGTTTTTTGTGACAGGGAGGGGTGGTGTGTGTGCACTATTGTATAGTAAGATTTGTTATTATTGGACAGATCAGTGGCTAAATAATGGCTAACACACAAAACAATGAATACAACTTGTATATGGGGCTTGATATGTCAGTGGGGAATAAATTAAGTCAGTGAGCCTGTGGGGCTCTGTAGCAAATAAATAAAGGACGTCTATGGCTGAAGTAATGCTGGTAGTATCTGTATATTATTATTTGAAGGGTAAAAACATAGTTTGGTTCAGGAAAATTGTCTTTATTACTTTATGAACATCGAGCACTGAAAAAGATTTGTAGAATCTAGTGAGATACATGTATATGCTTGATAATATAAGTTGTAAATACTGTTCTGATATATCACAAACATTGTATGAATGGTTCCATTATCAAAGTAGAATTTTCTTCGCTAGCCTAAATGTCACGATTTCACTGTCAAAGATTTGCCTTCCATGCATGGAATCATTGGTCACATCATATCCCTCCAGAATATTCAAATCCTTTGTAGGTTACTGATGGGTAGTGACTTCGTATCCGATTCACAACACAGGCAGGTATCGGCACTCTGTTCCCTTTTCCAAGGAAACCTCTAGTCCAGATGGTGAATTGCCGATAAGCTGTTAGTCTGTAGAGGCTGAAATAAATAGGATACACCTATAAATACAAATCATTTAATGGCTACTGTAACAAGGTTGCATTTTTTAATTTAACAGACAAGACTTTACAGAAATATGATGCAAGACAAATAAAATATAGTAGCTATCACAACCTAGTTGTTTTTATATAAAAAACCAAGAAGTTAAATGATTATCAACAGTCTTGAGAGAGAGAGTAAATAAATAATTGTTGTGAGTTTTTTTCGATGGCTTTCCTTCTACCACACACCATACTATAACACCCAAATAAACAATTACACAGATGAGAACAAAAAAATTATATATTTTTAAATAGGGCCTACACTTACTCGCTATTTATTGGTCGTTCGAGGGTTGCTGCACGCACGTCTCATAGCGATAACATTGCGATCGCCAACATATCATTCTCGATGGAAACCATAGGGAACAGTCGGTGTTCCATGATACACTGGAGATTATTCCCGTCTGAATTGAGCATGTGGTCGATACCAATTTCCCTGCAACATCTACATTCATTTTCCGATGGCATCACCACACAATTGTTACATGTACACCAATCTGTGTTGTCCATTCGTCCCGGGTTTTGAGCAACATCTTCTTCCTCTGAGACCGAGTCGGTACTGGAACTGGTGGTATTGTTAGAAATTAAAATCAATGTTTTGATAGCATAATGTACCTTAAAACATACCGTAAGTTTAAAAGCTGTTTTATACTGAAAAAACAGAAGTTCCTCGGCACAACCAGTTGTTAAGCTTTTATTCTGAAAATCCTTCATCTCCGGTTAGCATTTAGCATGAGGCTAATATACCATTTACTATAGAGGTGAATTTAGCAGCGATATGATGTTGCACACCGAAACCTACTGATTTCAACACTACAACTACAGACGTCAAGATATTATTATTGTTGAACATTAAATGAAGGTACAGTTTATTTGAGTACGTTATTGTTTACAGATATGAGTATTGATTACAGCGTTTAGAATGTGTTAAATGAAAAGTCATGAAAGAGTTAAGGAAGAGAAAAGGTGTGTTTAGATATATATTGAATGTACAATGTCTGTATCCTCTGATATGCAAAACAACGGACATTAAAATGTTAGAGAGCCGGCCCGCTGGGAGGAGCCAGCAGAGGATATAAAAACAGCGGGACCTGAGGGGTTCGGCCTCTTTCTTCACCTGCCAGAGCCAGGGACACAGCTGTTTTTCTGTCGAACAATATTCTGTTTGTAACATAACCGCGCCTTTATTTTTAATTCAAGTACCAATTTGACACCATCTCAGAGACTCCATTTAGTCTCCTTTTAAGCTTCTCTCCTGGACGCGAGAATAACCAACACAGATAACAATTGGTGACCCTGACGTGATCTTCGTTGGACCGGGAGAGACTAAGAACCAGCTGTTTGCCGGGGACGCGGCGTCCGTTCAGACACACAACGAGCTCGAAAGACTTGGTAAGAGGAAACCTGTTATGTCGAATTCCTCATAGTTTATGCAGGACAATGTTACATTTGTGTGTCTGACGGAGGCCAGCAGATCCTGAAAATAGCTGGGCAATTAATGTTAAAACAACCAAATTTATAACAATAACAATCCACGTGGCGTTGCTTTGTCACAAGCAGGGTGAGTTCAAATTACTTATTTTTCTTATATTTAACCCTGCATGCTATTCGTTTGTCTGTTATTACATGTCGGCAAGAGGCTAATCGCTCCAATAAGTGTTTTTTGTTACGTTTTAAGTTAACGTGAATGGTTTGAGGCTATTAAGCAGTCGGGACTGCTTGAGACAAAGAACACAATCACAGTGGAAGCTGAGAATATTGGAGTGAGTGTTTGTGTTAAAGACAGTGTGAGGCTGTTTTTCTTTTTTAAAAGTCCTTTGTGTGATGAGGGCAATCATTTCAAAAATGTTTCTTGTTATGTTTTAATTTAACGTGAATGGTTTTAGGCCATTAAACAGTGGGGACTGTTTGAGACAAGAACAAAGTTGAGTGAGTGTTTTAATTACAGTGTGAGGCTTTCTTTAAAAAAAAGTCCTTTTCAAGGAAAAGGCCTGAAAAGTTTGAAGCTTTCAGTGGTTGTATTTTCTGTTTTCAAACAGACATTGCGTGTGGATTACGACGAGAAATGCGCCATTCGTGCGTTAGATAGACGATATTCTGCTGATTGTGTTTGGATAGCGTCTTACTTTGTCCCATTATAGCGTGTTTAAACAGAGGAGATAACCATACTGGCTCTTAAAGTCAAAACATTACGTACATGGGTTGAGGGCTATGACGTAAGGGTATGAGGCCCATTTATAATTGTACATTACATAGAAATGTTATTTTAAACTGCAGTGTTGTTTTGTGTTGAATTTTCTAGCATTATTTCAACTCCGCTGTGAGAGCCACGAGGTGTTTTCAAATCCCTTTGTTCTTCAGGTCAAAGGTTGGAAAATCAGTTGCCATCTTGTCTTGCCCTCATGTTTACAATGAGCAATGGCAGTCGCCATTTCGTGAAATGCTAATTGAAAGTACTCAGTCCTATTCACATGAGGCTAGGCACTCCATCTTGAGAAGGACAAATCATATTTCTTTGCAGAGTTGGAACTATAAAATAGACAGGTTATTTTACCGTGAGAAGTTTGGTATTTGTGACCTGCTCCATCGAAATCAGTCGCTTTGACCCGAAGACACATTTTGAGTTGTATACACTGTTGGAAAGAGGAGATTCCTAGCTTTCTAATGATATCAGGATTGTTTTTGTACTCCAAATATTAAGCGAAATATGTCACATTATATAATGACTGTTACAGAGTCATCATTTTGAGAAAAAGGCCTTCAAAGTTTTCTCTTCTCTGGAATCAATCGATATGATTGATTATTAGCGGAGCAAATTATCAAAATACTACGGAGGGAAGATATTTTCGTTTGGAGGGGAAGCTCGCGAGTGTGTGTGCGTGTATACGTGTGTGTGCGTGTGTGTGTTTGTGTAATGTTGCGTTTGTGTGTATTGTGTTTGTTTCCCGGGGAAAACACTCACGAGAAACACCGGCTGTTGTTATGCCTGCTGTGACGTTAAATTACTCCGTTCTCCGCTTGTAATTATGCCGTTACAAGCTTGAAAGTTGTATTTATCCTCTGAATTTGCCAAAACAAGTTTAATATTCTGAAAGCCAAGACTTTGTTTAATTGAAATCAGATGAAAACAAACTGTAACGGACCCTGCCGTGTTATCTATGATTACTATACTCTTACATTCATAATTTCAGCCGGAGGGAGGGGGGGCGGCACAGCGGAAGAGCAGATTGCGAGTGAGAGGTGCCTGTCTTCATCCCTTTACAAGCTTCAAAAATGTATTTATCGTGTGATTTGGGAAATAAAAGTTTTATATTCTGAAAGCCAAGACTATGTTTGTTTAAAATCAAACAAAACACCCGAACCCCGAAAAAATTGTTTTTTACGTAAATCCACGTTTATTTTGAAATGAGCCGTTGCGACTTCCGACTGATTTCGATAGAGCGGGTCACATTTGTAGGGATCTGATTTTGGAAGTTTCTTTACTGCTTGAAAGTGTGAATTGACGTTTTTTTGAAATATTCCAGTTTGCAAATGTGTTTTGGCGGTTATGTGCTGTGTTGTTTTACCATAGTGTAATGTTCTTCCCTAGTGTAATTCTCTTTCCATTTTTAAGAAGAAAATAAGCTTTTCTTGTTAAATAGAGGTTAGTTTTGCAACAGTAATCCCTAATGGATTAAGCTGGAAATTACAATAGCGCACTCTGCTGGTAGTACATAATTATTACATAGAGGAAACACTCAATAGCATTTTGAAGTTTAATTTTAAGTGTTATAAATAAACACATGCTTCATCGCCGAGATAGAATTGCAAGTGGTTTCTAATTATAAGATAAGAAACTTTACATAATACTCATTCAAAAAAAGCAAACAAATGTATTGAAGCTAACACAAGTTTTTACATTTACATAATTCCAAACACTTCGGAAAGTGGAACACAGTAGATTTTCACCAGATGCATAATCTTCATATTTCAAAGTCAAAACTATACACTGTACAATTTTAATTTTTTAACAATTCTGATTTTAAAATTTGCATTATAAAAAAAAAAAAATCTATAAATTGAAAAAAAACCAAAAAAAAACCCAGATTTAACAATTCTGATGACATAGGATATTTTTGAAGGAATACAAAGGTACTAGTCAGAGGACTAGTGCTTCAATTTTTGATCATTCGAATAGTTAGAGAACATGTCACCAAGAGAAACTAAGTTGAGACCAGGCGCAGAGCCAGGCTCGACTGCAGATATCAAGGGAAGGATAAAAATCAGATCAGATGCTTTAACCTTTCCAATTAAAAGACAGAAGACATGGAACCAAATAGAGAAACTGTTGGAACAGTGGCAAACAAGAGGACTGGTTCCAGCAGATGATCAACCTGGACCAACAAAAGCCCATAGAAGAGCAGTACTCGACTATGAGCACGAACAATGCCTACAACAGCTAACTATATGGAGAGAAGCTGAAGAAAGATTTATAAGAGTTACAAGTCTGATACTCCATCTGGAATATGCCAGCCTATTGGCAGACAGCATACATGTGGTCCAAGTAGCAGACCTGGCAGTGAGGGAAGACATAGCAGAAAAAACCAAAGAGGCTCCAGTTATCCAATCTCCGAAGCTGTATCTAAGCCTGGCCGAAGTCCCTCCTCCCTCCCCGAATGTTGGTTCTATAGGAGAAGTCTTGCAGTTGGATGGCGTCTCCACGGACAAACATCTCAAAGAATTGGAGTATGAAGTAAGAGTGCTAACCAGTAAATCAAAACACCTGATAGAAGAGAACATACGATTAGAAGAATTCACAGAAGAAAGACAAACACAAAAGACAGAAATGGAAGCACTACAACTGAGACTCTTAGATTAGATTAGATTAGAATCTTTAATGACCACACAGCCAGGCTGGTGGAATTCGTGTTCAGTGCAGAGTATTACAGCTTGTTCCATACAATTCAACATACAATAAACAGACAATAAAAAGTACAACACACAGCACAGGGCAAAGACATATCATAACATAAAGTTCAAGGTGTGGTGGATTGTTATTGTTCATTGGGGTTATTTAGAGTCCATTTAGTGTCCGTATTGCAAAGGGGAAAAAGCTGTTTTTGAAGCGGGCGGTTTTGGCGGACAGTGACCTGTAGCGCCTCCCTGAAGGCAGAAGTTGAAAGACATGGTGAGCTGGGTGGGAGGGGTCAGAAATGATTTTCTTTGCCCTTGTGACAGTTCGTTGGTGGTGAAGTGATTCGAGTGATGGAAGGGGACTGCAGGTGATTTTTGATGCTTTATTGATGATACGTTGAAGTTTATTCCGGGAGAGGTTGTCTGAACTGCTGTACCAGACTGTGATGGATGATGTGAGGATGCTTTGGATGATGGCTGTGTAGAACTGGATTAGGAGATGTTTCCTCACTCTGGAAACATCTCCTAATCCAGTTGGAGTTGAAGATGCAAATAGCTGAGAAAGATACCGAAGCTAATAAAACAAGAAAGCGCAAGGCAAATGGCAGCTACATCAGGGATGGCCATAGAACCATAGAAGGCAGGTCAGACACCTCCAACAATTCAAGCTCAGGAAGTGCCAGAGATTCAGGTGCAGAATCAACAAAGAGGGGGAGGAGGTTTCCGAGGAAGACAAAGTGGCAGAGGAGGAGGCGTTTCCATGGAGGTAATCGATCAACAGGACAAGGTTTCCAAGGTGAGGGATGCTCCATATGTGGTCAGTTCTTCACATTGGGCCAGATATTGTCCGCAACACAGGATGCTGCAAGTACCAGAATATCTTCCCGCACAATTTCGGCAACAGCAAACACCTGCATATCCTCCTACCCAAGTACAGCCGCAAGCACAGGCATACACTCCCATACAGCATCAACAAAAGGGACAATGGAGAGGAGAGCCACGATCAAGACGAAGAAACAGATGAAGGCTGCTACAAATGTGGTCAGCTGACACATTGATCCAGAGAGTGTCCGCAGAACATTGCACCAAACAACGGCCCTCCATGCAGTTACCCGGGGAGGTTTCCATGATGACAACGGAGGCAGGGGGGTCCAGAGATGTCAAAGACGAACAGGGGTGCAAACATGACCCAAATGCCACTGATGCCCTGGTATCAATCACAGCAATGAGGAAGCTCAGAGGGCCAGACCACCAGGTGATGCATCCTCAGCCCAAGGGTATTTTGAAATCCAGCTACATTGAGCCATATCTGTCACCACAGGAGGGAGAGGTTGAATGTTATTTAAAGAGATGGTGAGTAGCATATTGCATTTACACATAAAGCATCCACAGTGTAGTAGAAGATTAAACATAGTAGAACATTTGGCAGACTATTTTGTAATTATGAGAAGGATAGAGATTACGAGTGATGTTGTTCCCCCACACAGAAAACTATTGTGTCCACACAGCTAGTGAGGTCAAGACGATGGGTTTCCACCCAAAAATATGAAGACGGAAACCTAGTACTCGCCCAAGACGGAGGATCCTTACCAAGTCCTCCTGTTTACACCGACTGCAGTTCAAGGGGCGGCGATACACCTGACGTGGAGCTGTTGAGACCTAAAAACAGAAACTCGATTCTGCTGTGGTGAAGTCTGGCTACAAAGGGAGGTGTCCGATAGGGTCGCTTGTCTCAAACCAGTGAAGAAGTCAACAAGAACCCAGCAGAACTAGAGAGTGACTGTTAAGCGGGAGAACAGTGACGGAGCTACAGAGACTGGCACAACATTTTCCAGCCAGTACATAGATAGACCCCGTCAGAAGACCGGGGCTGTGTTTAAAGGGGAACTTCATTTACTGTTAGTGGAAGTGTAGTTTTTAAGTCAAACAATTATGTGATTTATGGAGTCAGATTACATTTTTCTCATAAACAAAATGTTATAATCAGTCTGAAGTATCTGTTTTAAGGCAATGAGCTGCAGATTAAATAACATAACACTGATTGAGAGCTTGGATGAAGAAGTTGTAGGGTTTTTACAACAGTTTCAAGAATCAGTTTTTATTTATTTATTCTTGAGTGACTTTACTGATTTATAGTGTAGTGCGTAAGGCAATATCTCATTTTGAGTGAGGGGCACCAGCCCTTCATGCATGTCACCCTCTGTGAGAATAGTTCGTATTTTCCCTCTAGTTTAGAGAAATATTATTTTATCATATCTTTGTTCAGCAGTATCAACCAATCCTCTAGTCCTAGAGCCAATTAAGACGCATTAGCAACACCAGGGGTATTGTTTTTTGCAGCAACAATGATGCATAATACCATGACAAAAGCCATTATTGAAACAAGTAAACAATTTGTTGTGTTAATGGCAGATTTTATTGAATATGTTTTATACCAGCAGAAAACCATACATCATACGATATTTTTTGTACGCCTTATGGGTACACGGAGAAGTTATATTTATTTAATGCAACGTTATGGGTTTTACATGTCCTGTTCAGAATAGGGTAATCATTGCAATATTAATTGAGCATGTTATGCTCAAAGGAGGGAGTGTCATGATTATACAGATATGTTGATTTCAGTGACGTTGTAGTTAATAAATAATAACATGGAGTTAATAATAGATCTCATAACGACAAAAGGTATGCCGAAGCTTGGGCCTCCTCCAAGGAGGGAGTGGTCCAGTTTTAGATATTAGACGAATAGAAGTGATGAATATGTCAGAACTCTGAGTAATATTATCCAAGTTTTGTCTACACAGGCTAGGAAAGCTACAGAGATACCAGACGAGACACCAGAAGAGACTCCTGTTCGGCCAGGTGATTGGGTGAGGGTGAAAGTTCACAAAAGACAGTGAGCTGATCCCGGTGAGAAGTTGTAATGAACTTCACACGCGCTCCGGTTTAAAGGTAAAGACAAAAGAGCAAATTGACACCACCTCACACATTGTGACCCTTCACTGGCAACTTCCAGAACATTATTGGGAGTTAGGACTGATTTGGCAGAGCTGGAACAAAACAATAAATAGAAATAAGATAAAGATAGAAACAGCTCAAAAGACGAATTGTCTATAGATTTTTATAGATTGTACACTAAAGTGAAAACCTATTTTTGCTTTACATCTGAAAAAGAGTCCAATTTTTGTATACGTTATTATAGTACTCATTATTTAAAGTCTGTAACTGACACAATCAGGGATAAAATAGAGATGATGTCAAGAACAAAGCCAAACCAATTGTGGGGTCCCCTAGGGATAAGAGTCAGAATAGCATTGTTGATTGTGCTCATTACACTTGGCACCTTTCTGGTTGGATGGGGAGTACAATATCAAGTAAGACATGGATCCATTAGTTACTCATAGATAATGCCCACATCACTAACAACACTCCAGCTGTGTTTCAGAGACTTTCACTTATCCCCAGAGCCAAAAGATCAGCTGAGCAACAAGAGGAGGATTTAGAAATACTCGTTCCCAAAAGTGAGGCGGTTACAATCAAGATGATTCACCCCCCATATATGCAGTTCTTGTATCAAATGATGAGATGGGTTTAAGTGATCGGGATAATCAGTGATGGGGATTTACAGATTAGGGGAATCTCCAAATACACTGGATCCATGTTTTAGTCTGTAGCAGAAACACCCCCTGTTAAGTTTATGGACAACCGACCGGTGACCTGAGCAAAATTATTGAAAATGATTACAGTAGAAACAGGCTACTAACCCACAAGTACAGCTTTGTACGTACAAACTCTATGAACAAAATTCCCCAGCAGATTGTGGCGACATTGCATATATGTCCAGTCACAAAAGTTACTTATGTTCTAAATAACAGTGAGATTTAAAGTGATGGAGAAAATATGGGGACGTTCCTTTATAGTGTGTGAAATATGTGGTGCTTGAAACATGTAGGTATTTTTAATTTATAGAAGAAAATGGTTTCCTGAAAGAGTTATTTGGAGTAAACATGTTACAGTGGGTGGAAACAATGTTTAGGGATATGGCACAACCATTAGTAGACATTAATTGGGTTTAGATGACATTTAACATCTAAGACAGATAGTAAGATTAGGAAAATAGCGTGGAAAGGATTGGATATATTTTACCTCAGTGTGTTAGAATTAGCTATAGGTAATGCGTCCCGAGATCTCTCTCTCTCTCTCTCTCCCTGTCAGAATTCTATGACCCCATCTTCAGACAAATGACCTCACCACAGGAGACTCCTCCTCCTCCATCGAAAAGACAGAGAACCCGAGCTGAACCAACAACGACCTGAGGCATCCAGAACCATCTCCACCTGAGGCATCCAGAACCAAACCAGCATGCTGACAAAGTGCAAACTCTCATCGGTCCCTCAGACAGGACATGAAGTTCCAGCGTGAGCCACGAGATTTGGCACAAGAGCAGAGTGTGGGACATGAGAGCGGAATACGCCCTCCATGCAACAGCGTAGAGACTGAAAAGGAGGAGATGAAATGCAAAGCAGTTGGGCCACTGAAAAGAGTTACAGCGGGAGGATCCAAGAGCGGATGGACTGAGGAGAAGGCAGGACGGAGGAGAGGACAGAACCAGAGGAGTTGGCATGGGCCAGCAGAACGTGAGGGGGTCGTGGCTTGACAACCAGAGGGGAGAGAAGGAACACGGGAGTGAGTGAGTTTACACATAAACACACTTATTAGAAAACAATCCTAAGAACACACTGAGGGTAGAACATATTATTCAATCTTTTCATCATATAAACAAATTATTCTTATAGAGATTCTTATTCATGTGAGAATTTGGGGAAGATTTAATTTGTTACAATATAGATAGCAGGCAAATCTTTATTTGAATGGAAAATGTTAAAGGTAGAGCTAGAACCAGGCCAAAGAAAGTATTCCAATCTAGCATGGTTATTACCATAGGAGAACTGTTAAGGTGGAAATAACATTTGTTTGTCGTCCAAGATGTAGAGTTTTAAATAGACACTAGGCAAAGAGCGATTGAACATTTTAATTTTGAAAAACTAGTATAATTGGGAGTAATACATGCGGGGCCTTGGATCACTCATTTTAATGGTGCATATTTTTGACAACCAATATCGTTCAGGGAGAAGGGGTTGCTCAACCCACCCTGCAGATGTTTTAAATCTTACTTGCAGCTTCAGAGGGAGCGCACAGCACCAGAGTATGAGTTTTAAAAGACAAGTTCCACCACCTCCTAATGCTCATCCATTTAATCAGTGATGACCTGACATTTAGAGATGTTATTTAAAAGGAGAAACATATCTGCCATAAGTGAAAATTCCTGAATTGAACTACAAACCATTAATGAAATGACTTCTGTTTTTAAAGTCCTTGTTAAAGGAGGGAGTAATTATCACATGCTCGGGCACCCAAGGTTCCACACACTGTTAGAAGGGCTCAGCATAGTTATTTAAGTAGACCAGAATTGAAAATAAATTAGTATAATGCGTTAGGGATATTCCACCAGTTTTCACACCATTTCAGGGACTTTATCACTGCATTAGAACAGACCACCCAAAGCCAGTAGGGCTAAGAGACCAGTCCCAGGGGGAGTTTAGGCTCCAGGGTACAAGGATAGCATAGGGGCGCCCAGGGGAGGCCTAGATGTTGCATTAATTCCATGTCCTAAAATAACGATTGATCACAACGGCCTCTTCTAGAGAACATATTACTTTCATACCTTAAATGGTATGAAAGGAGGGAGGGTACATTTCTCATGAGGAGACAGTTACAAATGCGAGTAGAACAGGACGATCCACCCCCATATACAGATGTTGATGAAAATGATGAGTTAGTTTGAATGAGTTTAAATGATATGGATATTCAGAGATGAGATTGTTCAATGAATGTCCAGCCGATGTGATTCTTTAAATGATGAAATCATGTGAAGAAGTGAGCAAAATAAAATGCTAAAATGGAGTGAATCCATTTCAATTTACTTATACTATTCCAAGATAGTGTATTTTTATTATTACATTACACTGGTCCAAGATAGTTTATTTCATTTTTATTATTTTTCACTGTTCTATATGATAGATTTCATGCATTTTAGAACCATACTATTCTAAAATGGGTTGTTTCTTTTCACTTTGTAAAAACAAGTGCCTTAACACTGAGCGTGGTATGAGAACGGTTTCTGTGAAAGGAGGGAGGAAGAAATGTTCTGATACCAAGCCATTGCTGCTATTTTGAAGAACCTTATTGAATGTAAACACTAGAAGTTAGCACAAGGGAAAACTTTTATGTTTGAACAGTCAAAGTATTTTTGTATTTTTGTAAAGTTGAGGCTATTCGAAACATTCCATTTTGATTGTATGTTTTTGATATGAGTTATGTACTATGCAGAGTTCAGATGAAGAACTCATTGATTTCAGTATTATACACACCTTTTAGGTGTGTAAGGAGGGACTGTTAGAAATTAAAATCAATGTTTTGATAGCATAATGTAGTTTAAACATACCTTCAGTTTAAATGCTGTTTTATACTGAAAAACCAGAAGTTCCTGTGCACAACCAGTTGTTAAGCTTTTATTCTGAAAATCCTTCATCTCCGGTTAGCATTTAGCATGAGGCTAATATACCATTTACTATAGAGGTGAATTTAGCAGCGATATGATGTTGCACACCGAAACCTACTGATTTCAACACTACAACTTCAGACGTCGAGATATTATTATTGTTGAATATTAAATGAAGGTACAGTTTATTTGAGTACGTTATTGTTTACAGATGTGGGTAGCATGTGACAACATCCGGAACGACCGGAAACCAAACTGCCGTGAAGTATTTCCTGTAGTATTGATTACAGCATTTAGAATGTGTTAAATGAAAAGTCATGAAAGAGTTAAGGAAGAGAAAAGGCGTGTTTAGATATATATTGAATGTACAATGTCTGTATCATCTGATATGCGAAACAACGGACATTAAAACGTGGAGAGCAGGCCCGCAGGGAGGAGCCAGCAGAGGATATATAAACAGCGGGACCTGAGGGGTTCGGCCTCTTTCTTCACCTGCCAGAGCCAGAGACACAGCTGCTTTTCTGTCGAACAATATTCTGTTTGTAACATAACCGCGCCTTTATTTTTAATTAAAGTACCAATTTGACACCATCTCAGAGACTCCATTTAGTCTCCTTTTTAAGCTTCTCTCCTGGACGCGAGAATAACCAACACAGATAACAATAACCCAACACAAATACTCTCTCGCAACTGCCGACCTGTATTGCGCATGCGCAGATCTAAGGTCCAGTAGAAATGATAACAAAGTAAAAGTCTGCTGCTTATTGTTCTACTAGGCCAAAATAGAGTCAAATGTTAATTAATATGTTTGGCAGTTTGGAGTAAGTCTGTAGATTTGTTTGTGTGTGTGTTTCATGTATAGGCCTCTCACAATAATTAATTTAGTTGGATACATTTTCCCGGAAATTATTGCGATAAACGATAATATTGTCGGCACCGGTGTATGACCATTTTAGACCACTGACATAATGATAATATATAATAATAATTCAAGTACATCCTTTCAAATTGCTAGCCACATCCTCATGTAAATGGCAATTTATCGAGTTCATTTTTATTTATCGTACGATAAGTCAATTAATTGCTTATCGCGACAGGCACACAATAAAACAGTGGAAACAAACATGTGTTTGACTTTCATTAGTGAATGAAACTTTGTGTCCTTTATAGTCTGTATCCAATATTGTGTATTTGTATATATTGTATATATATCCTATATATATGCTATGGTCCCGCTGCTGACACGATAGCAGTCACTTCGTGCGCATATTTAAACCCATGATATAAAAATCTCACTCCAGCCAGGTACCCAAAGTTGGCAACCCTGATCTTCCTGTAGTTTCAAAAGTCTAGTTTGTTGTTTGCGTCTACCGTCTCTGCGTAGAATAACAGTAGCAACAAGAACCTGTGGGCTCACTTGCGCCCCCTTCAGTGCGGCAGAGGTTATGGCTGCCTCCCCTGGTGCTTTTCTCATTGCCGTTGCATGATGAGACCAGCGAGCCTAAATATCATATATACGTGAACTAAGTTCTTTAGAGACTATGGATGGCGAGGATAAATGTAATAAAGGGATCTACAAACATTACATTGGTGACATACAGTGAGATGGTGCAGGTATGCGCTTAGGGCCCGCTTTCCAGACAGTTTCTGTGGGGTGACGCATTCTGAGGTGAGGCAGAGCTCATCTGTGCCTCACCTCACCACACAGTAACTGGCTTGAGCGCGCTCACAAAATAAGTGCCCGCGCTAAATTAGTGCCCGTGCTCCAGCAAGTTACTGTGGGCTTCTGTGAGGCAGAGCTCGTCCCTGCCTCACTTCTCATCGGTAGTTGTAGCGGAGCTCGGCAAATTTGCTGATTTTGACTATAAAAAGCGATTGGAAACATACATAAATCACATTTACAACACAGATCAGTGGACACATTTTATTATTATTACTATTTAGTTTTTCTTTAGTTGTTTTTCCGTTACATTGGAGTATGACAGGTGAGGCTCTGCCTCCCCTGCCTCCCCTGACTGCACGTCGCTGGTGTCAAAGTAAGGTCCAGGGACCGGCTCAGGTCCTGCAGCTTGGTCCAGTTTTCCAGAAGGGTTAAGCCCCGTAAACACGGTTCCGCTGGAAGCTTCAACGGAGACGCTTCCCATTCACTTTGAATGGAGTGACGTCACGCTTTGCCGAACTGAATAGTGGTTCCGTTGCTTCGTTTTTCCTGCGTTGCTCGCGGTGAAAGTTGAGAAAAACTTTTCAAGCGTCGACGGAAGCGCTAGCCAATCAAACCACGTCTATTTAAATATTCTGGGAGAGCCAAAGCATGGGTAATTTCGTCATTTTCCAAAAAAATGGAGGAGAACGTTATAATTGCAGTATAGGCAGAGACGTGCACACATAGAGTCTAGGTAGTCTCTTCGTTTTTTTTCATAGGCTATAAACAGAGGTGGTATAAGTACAGAGATTGTACTAGAGTAGAAGTACTCAGATATTGTACTTTAGTAGAAGTACTCAGATATTGTACTTAATAAAAGTAGAAGTACTCAGATCTTGTACTTGAGTAAAAGTAGAAGTACTCAGATCTTGTACTTGAGTAAAAGTAGAAGTACTCAGATCTTGTACTTGAGTAAAAGTAGAAGTACTCAGATTTTGTACTTGAGTAAAAGTAGAAGTACTCAGATCTTGTACTTGAATAAAAGTAGAAGTACTCAGATCTTGTACTTGAGTAAAAGTAGAAGTACCAGAGTGTAGGAATACTCTGTTACAGTAAATGTCCTGCAATCAAAATGTTCCTCAAGTGAAAGTAGAAAAGTATTATAAAAATACTAAGAGGCATGAAGATACATTTTCAAAATGCTCAACAGTGCTGCCAAAATTATAAACTGACTGCTACACAATTAAAATAAATGCTTTTATATATTTCTATTAGATGTAACTCTTTGGCGTTTCTGTTATTATTACCTGCTGCTTTAGTTGTTCTGACTACTAAAATCCTCTGTTATTCCTAATTTTAAAGCCGATATTCCGTGGGGTCGGGGGGCTCGGATCCTTGTCACCTTTTTCATACCTGATGAGTTTGCATCCCTGACTACAGTTGCTTTAGCGTGTAGAAGTTAGTAAGCCTACTATTTGATTTGTTTTAGATAGGCATCTGCATCAGACAGCATATGGTTATTGAAATAAATATATATGCAATTACGACATACAAGATGTGCCTTTAATAAATCTCACACTACTAAGGCAGCCGGCGGTTCCACCAGGGGCATCAATCCCGGGGGGGGGGGGGGGTTCGTCCCCCCCTAGCTTCAGATTGGACCCCCCTAAGTCATTTAGAATAATAAAAATAAATGTTAAAATAATTAATTTTTTGATAATAAATCAGTAAAATCAGGCAAAAATAAGAATTAAATAACATAACCCTAACCCTAAAACCGAAATAAAGTAACCACAAACCGAAAAGAAACTAACAAAATCCGGCATTATCCGGCACATTTTTGCGCACAATTTTTGCGCACAATTTCGGCGCGACCGCCACGACGACTCAGAAGGTGCCCTTTTTTTTTCTCTTGAGCACCTGCCCCTATAAATGTCTGTGCACGCCACTGAGTATAGGCAACACACTCTCACTCCATAATCGTCCAGGAGCGACGTTTGGTCAGGGTCCCGTGGCGTCCAGTTGTGACGCTCCTAGGCTCCTTCAGCTTCATAAAGGGACGCAAATAGCTTTCAACTGATTGCAATGTATTCCCATCTGTGGCGGGATTTGACGGTCATGGAAGCACGGCATTCGTTTATGTCGGCTGCCCTTAAAGGCAATGTGAGCGTCCATTCCCATTGGATAACGGAGAATTGTACACCCGGAAGTAAGTATTCTCCTTACTGTCGATTGATTTTACAGTGATATCTGCACTACTCATCGACTAAAAAACACCAGATTATCCTTGTTAATTACACAACATTGATTGGTTTAAATTTTGTGCAATGCTTTTGTATTTTTCCCCTTCGATTCGGAGAAACAAATATTTTTTCAGAGGAAAGGATGGCAGAAGACACTACACTACCCAGAATCCCCAGCTATCGTTTAGGACTACACCATGTGCTCTGTTATTCAATATGAAAAAAAACGTTTCGTAAAAGATAAAATCATACTTTATTCAGCAGTGCTTGCTTTGCTCTTTGAAAGTCATCACATGAATGCATTGTAATAAATGGTTCGGCTGCATTAAATATATTACACATCTGTCGTAGTTCTTTATTTATCTACAGAGATCGGGCTCAGAATAGACCGGATACTATTCTTTTACCGTTCAGTTTGAATTTCACAATAAAGTTAGTAATATTTTGTTTTGATATTATTGTTTTTTATTAACTACTAGACCGCTGGGTCATGTTAAGACCATCTTTTCTGTGTTGCTGTGGTTTTTTTCCATCGCTTTTGTGTTACAAATATCAAAACAATAACTAAATATATCCATCGTAAACTAAACCAGAAACAGCAGTATATTTTATTTTGTTAACACTGTAAACTTGACAGCTTTTTAACCCAAACCACCTACTGGTTAAAGCACGTTATTACACGTTTAGAGTAATGCAATGCAGGTAGATTGTGTTGCTTTTTAATGACTGTTTAAAATGCCTTTTTCTTAATGTCTTTTATTATTATTAACTACTTGTTACTTGTTGCTCGGGACGCTGCTATCGATATTATTTCTGTTATGTTGTGTAACTGTTTAATGGTGTTATCTTTATTGCTACCCCCTTCCCTGTCAATGTATAGTGTTGGTCCACAACGCAAACGTATTAGTTTAACAAAATCCGCATCTAAAATTGTGGCATAGATAGCCTACGTTATTTTCCCCTGTGCAATTCTCCATTTACTCAACAATAACACATTATTATCCTTGTGTTTATTTATTTGTTTGATTAATAAACACAAGTTGGAGTCCGTCAAGACCGAGGGTCGGAGCAGCTCATTTGCTTTAGAGAATATTACACCGGGAAGTAAGTATTCTCTCCGCTTCGCTTGACAAACCCTGTGATAGTCCTCAAGCTCTGTGATTGGAGAGTGTGCTCCGAGGGTTACGCCGAGCGTCGAACAGCACTTGAAATGGGATGGAACCACGGCAGACTGTCCAAAACTGGATTTGAACGGGTCCCCCGCGTCCCCCCCTCCCCCACCCCGTCCCCAGAACTACACATGCTGGCTATTGTGTTTCGCAACATGTTCTCTATCTATGGCACGTCTCTACTGGGAGTTATAGTTTTAAAAGACGTTTTCATATTTCCCAGAATAAGAAGTTGCCAGTATTAAACTGTGTACATCCCTGGAGGTTTAGGTTTATTATAAAAATAGTTTTATATATTTAAAACATATAATTAATAAATGGGTGAAAATTGCTTGTGCCCATAATGGGCAGCATTAATATATATACCCACATGCCAGCTAAGGTCAGAAGAGCTTTATTTAACAGCTGGTCTTATGTTTGTGACCCCTCCTGTTGTTAATTGATAACATTACATTACATTACATTAATTGATAAGCCTGAAACATGCACTTGTCAAGGTTCAGAGGCACATTTTGCAAATATGGCAGTAGCCATCGATCAGCTTAAGATAAGATATACTTTATTGATCCCAAGTTGGAACATTTGCGTTACATCAGCATGTGTAACAGTTGTAAATATGCAGTGGTGTTTATTTACATCATTTAGTATAATCACACAAATTCTGTGTTTTATATTTAACAATTCTGTGTTCTTTCTTTATTGATTGTTCAATACCTGACAAGGCCGGAGATGAAATATCTACATACATCTTATAAGAGTATAATACATTATAATATCAGTTAAAATAAGTGCTTCAACATAGTTAACATTGCTGGAGGTATGCACAAATATTGATAGATGTCTTGTAATGCACTATTGAGGAACCTGCGACCCAAGTTTTTCATTCAATGCATAACTACACCATAGTTGTGTAGGCCGATATGATATGTCAATAAACCTTAGAACATCTTGAAATCTTGAAAGGGATGTGCAAAATAGTCATTATATACAGTCTTTAATTAACTACTAGTAGAGAATAACGAGTAATGAATATACTTTATAGGGATCCTATTAATATCTAATAATAAAAATAATGAAATTCAATAACATGCTTTAACCACTAGGTGTCCCTTTATATCAGCTGTGCACCTTTATGGTGTAAATACAGCCTATCTACCAATTGGATCAAATATAAAAGTCAGCCGAATTAGTGTTGATACTGCAAGGAGACGTATTGTGTGAAAAGAAATGTAAGATGTTGTTTAATGGCTGATATATTTATGATCCATGTCACGTTTTCAGTTCCTCATGTTTGTCTAGAAGTCTTCTCATCAGGGCTCTATAAATACAGAACTACGGCATATGTAATATTTAATGCAGCCGTACCGTGTATTACAATGCCGTTATGTGATGACCTCCAAAGAGAAAAGCAAGCACACTCAGAATAAAGTATTATTTTATTTTTTTTAAATGTTTTCGGTCTGTTTCCGGTATTTGTTAATGACGATGTGCTGTGAGATGTGAGACTGGAATTGCACAGGGGAAAATAACGTATCTTTAGATGCGGATTTTGTTAAACTAATACGTCTGCGCTGTGGACCAACACTATACATTGACGGGGAAGGGGGTAGCAATAAAGATAACACCATTAAACAGTTACACAACATAACAGAAATAATATCGATAGCAGCGTCCCTAGCAACCACCACATTTAAAGTGTATCATGTGCTCTCATTGTATGCTCTGTTTTTGACACAAAGATGCATTACATCTAACAACAGAGCATACAATGAGAGCACATGATACACTTTAAATGTTTCATTTACAATACTAATACTATATATGAAATCAAAAATAAAAACACATTTTCATTTGTTATGGTTGTTTAATTGAAAACACAACATTCAACACATTTTCATAAAAACATATTACATTTGACCAAATTAATGTCGTAGTGCATACAAGGTAATAGACTTAACAATTTGCACTGCTGCTTCTCTCCGTGTTTCATTGACAGTGATCGGTTTATCGTTCAATTCACATTGCCCAAGTAGATGTTTAGGGGTCTCTTGAAAGTATACAAATGCATTTTTTATATCAGATAAATGCATTTCATTTCATTTTTATTTGTCCCGCTCATGGTACGCAAAACAAAATGTACAATAATTGCCACAAAACATGACTACCATTGAGCGAAAAGGAGCAGGGAGAAGAATAAAATCTTATGTGACCTGCCCCTTTCTAAAAAAAACAAAAAACAAATAGATGGTCTGCCCTTCATAATAATAATATATATATATATATTTTTTTTTTCTTCACAGCCAAACATAACAGTATCTTAGGATACTATCAGAAACACAAAAAAATACTTATTTCCCACTTGACGGTTAACGGAAAGAAACAAAACAACATGTATTAGGAAAAGAAAAGAAAAGTGCAACATCCTCATCTGAGCATTAACATCACATGCAAATTCTCTATCCTTTCACCCGCAACGAATATAATCTGCTTTGCTTCTTCTTCGGTTTCACCATTATTAGCTCTGAATGTAATCCTTTCTGGGGCTTCTTGTGCTTCTTGTGGTCTGTTGAATACCTGGCGTAGGATTTGTTTAGCTGTAGGGACAGGTACCATATAATTGTCTTCAAAAGCTTTGTCTATGTCGTCACACGTTTTGGCGTATCCTTCGATGTAATGACAACCGATACTAGAATAGAGATCCTCCAACAGTCACATGTTCTGGCACTGTCGCCAATTTGAGCAATTCCACAGTTTCGCGCATTTTCTCTCATTATATTGAAGCAAAGCTCTGCCATTGCTTTTGGTATTTGCTCAACACATTCGCAGCAGTCGGTTAGCGGTAGATGATCTATAAGATTATTATGATCCGGTAATGGCTCTACAACACCATCAGCATCCTCTAGTTTACATTTCTTCACTTTGTTCCTTTTTCTTTTCACCTTCCTTCTTTTTGTCTTTTTCGTTGTCCGTCCTTTTGCCCCTTTTCTTTTCATTCACATTCTGCGTTTGCTTTTCATTTTTCTTCTCCTTTTCATTTTGCTCTTTCTTTTTCTTCGTTTTTCTTTACTTTTTCTTTTCTGCTAATTGTCGTTTGCGATCTTGGCGAGTGGTATGAGATATATTGTTTCTATAACGGTTATCTATAATCAGTGTTGGGCAAGTTACTTCCAAAATGTAATATATTACATATTACTTATTACTCTCTTTTGAAAGTAATAAGTTACATTACAAAATTACTGTCTCTGAAATGTAATGAGTTACACTACTTTAGTTACTTTTTTAAGTTACTTTCACCAAAATAACCGCAAAAATGCTGAAATGTAGTTTAGTGCAGCTCATTATACATCCAGTGAAGGGCAATGTGGTTTAGCATAACAACTGGCCCTTAAGGCTACTAACAACTTGTATTACACGGCTTAGTTGAATACTCGATTCTGATTGTAAATTCTTAACATGTGACACGTTGTTAATACAGTAGTACAGACCACTGTCAAGGACTATAATGAAGGTTGCTAAGGAAAGAAAGAGAAAGGAAAAGAGGTTAAAAGACGGAGCGCTGGACGTCAGATAAATCACCAGAAGAAGGCAGACAGGAAGTAAACAATAACAGGACACGGAATGGGCTCTGTATTTTGTTTAGTATCCATGTACAGGCCCGGTTCCAGAACCAAATGACTCAGGGTGCCTCTGAGATTACAGGGGGCGCAGCAGTAGCAGGTTTACATGAGCAATAGTGGCCGGCAACAGCAATGAAAAATAGCATTGATGGTCCCAATGAACAGATTATGGCCTTTGTTATGTTTTGAAACCAAGCAAGTGAGAACATTTCAAGTGAGTTAAAAGTGCAATCCTAAAATATTTCATCCAGTCCAAAGTGGACTATGGCAAAGAAAAGCACAAAAGCTTCAAAGCTACTGATTATTAAAACCATGTACTACATCATCACCTTGGTCTCATCATATACTCTGGGAAGAGAATATTTACTGTGCTTGAAAACTGGTATCACATCTTCCTGTGAGGTTGACTTTGTGACCTGGAGAACATTTCAGCTGCAACATCAGCTCGTTGATAAGCTTGGGATATGAGATCTTTCTGTAGCCATTCGTGGTGAAGGCATCTGTGCTATTGTATGCATTATGTTTGACCCAACATTTCTACAGGCATGGCAGAATATGGCACTATTTTCACATGAATATTCTAGCCCTTGTCTATTTTTATACCACGAGCTGCAACATGACCGCCGAACCCCACTGTACAGGCGGGTACTTGTTTAGATATACCTGGGCAGGCTCTGTTTTGCCGTGGTATCCTCTGCGGGCCGCAGAGGGGCGGCGTAGTTTGGGGAGACGAAGACTGCTGCTCCGGGGGTTGAGGGCGGCGAGTCAGGCTGGAGTAAGCTAGTGTCCACAACGGAGGGTAACGTGATGTCCCCATCTGACCTGTTGCTACTGTCTGCAGTAGATGCAGTGTTGCTGGCGTTTAGTGATGGTTGCTTTAACCATTTCCGTATAAATGATTATCCACAGATGTGTGTCACTGCTGTGGAAGCACTTTGGAAATGATGCACGCGCAGCGGAGCAGGTCACGCGCACCTGACACAATTTGTTGTTTGTATTTTTCGCTCCGTTCTCTTTTTTGAATAGAGGGTGCGTAACATTCAACTGCCCGAATATCCCGACGCGAAGCCTGAAGGGTAAACACCAGGTTTACTAATCTACCCGCACAATTTGTCTGGTGTCGGAATGTCTCGCTATGTTAGTACATTCTTAAAAAACAAAACACCATTTAATTTCGGGTTAAAATGTGTTGTAACTGCGTTACTGAGCATTGTAACGGGTAATATATTACCCACATTTCATTAGTAATGCGTTACATTACTTCGTTACAGCAAAAAGTAATATATTACTGTAACTCCTTTACTTTTGTAACGCGTTACACCCAACACTGTCTATAATACCCTCTTTTAAAGAAAGATATTCTTCATATGTCATGTTATCATAGTCCTCTTTTGTCCTAAATACCTTACATGGATATGATATAGAGGAGAGCTCTTCTTCGGGAACATCCTCTCCCCTACTTTGTAACATCCAGTCATTAAGCCCATATCCGTTATCCTGGTGATAATAAGGGGAGGCTACATCAGACTTGGTTTTTCTCAGATCCATGGCTAGTTTTCAACGGTCGTCTCAGTGGGGTCCTTAGTTTTATATGATTTGCTGAGTGGGGTGGGACTTATTGCGTTGAGTGGGAGGAGTCCTCTGTAGAATTGAGAGTTTTTTCCCCAGTATAACGTCCCTCGCTGTTTGACTCTTTTAAAAAAAGTTATTTTTCACCTATCATTTCCAACCATGCAGCAATAGGTCAAATTTAAGAATAAGTAATAGTTTGTCAAGATTTTACGGAAAAAGTCAAAAGTATAGTTTGTCAGAAATATGGAAAAGTCATTATGTACAAATAGTATGTTGAAAATCAAAAGAAAGAAACTCAATTCACTACAAATTAATGAATATTTTACCCAGTTCTTTTGTTAAGGAATGGGGTTTTCTTTAAAACTCTCCTCTATATCATATCCATGTATGGTCTTTAGGACAAAAGAGGACTATGATAACATGACATATGAAGAATATCTTTCTTTAAAAGATGGTATTATAGATAACCTTTGTAGAAACAGTATATCTCATACCACTCGCCAAGATCACAAACGACATTTAACAGAAAAGAAAAGAAAAAGTAAAGAAAACCGAAGAAAAAGAAAGAGCAAAATGAAAAGGAGAAGAAAAATGAAAAGCAAACGCAGAATGCGAATGAAAAGAAAAGGGGCAAAAGGACGGACAACGAAAAAGACAAAAAGAAGGAAGGTGAAGAGAAAAAGGAACAAAGTGAAGAAATTTAAACTAGAGGATGCTGATGGTGTTGTAGAGCCATTACCGGATCATAATAATCTTATAGATCATCTACCGCTAACCGACTGCTGTGAATGTGTTGAGCAAATACCAAAAGCAATGGCAGAGCTTTGCTTCAATATAATGAGAGAAAATGCGCGAAACTGTGGAATTGCTCAAATTGGCGACAGTGCCAGAACATGTATTAAAAGACTGTTGGAGGATCTCTATTCTAGTATCGGTTGTCATTACATCGAAGGATACGCCAAAACGTGTGACGACATAGACAAAGCTTTTGAAGACAATGATATGGTACCTGTCCCTACAGCTAAACAAATCCTATGCCAGGTATTCAACAGACCACAAGAAGCATAAGAAGCCCCAGAAAGGATTACATTCAGAGCTAATAATGGTGAAACCGAAGAAGAAGCAAAGCAGATTATAATCGCTGCGGGTGAAAGGATAGAGAATTTGCATGTGATGTTAATGCATTTATCTGATATAAGAAATGCATTCGTATACTTCCAAGAGACTCCTAAACATCTACTTGGGCAATGTGAATTGAACGATAAACCGATCACTGTCAATGAAACGCGGAGAGAAGCAGCAGTGCAAATCGTTAAGTCTATTACCTTGTATGCACTACGACATTAACTTGGTAAAATGTAATGTGTTTTTATGAAAATGTGTTGAATGTTGTGTTTTCAATTAAACAACCATAACAAAAATGAAAATGTGTTTTATTTTTTATGTTTTCATATATAGTAATAGTATTGTAAATGAAACATTTAAAGTGGTCCTGGAATAGTACTGCCAGAACGAACGATATCCCAAATGTCTTCCAATTTACAAACTTCAGCCATTCTGTTTACACGGGGGTCACTACTCATTCTGTTTTCAATCGTCCTCATCACCACACTTATTAAAAGGGTATTGACTACATTATGATCACTATATACAGAGCGTTTTGCATAGTAGTTTCCATTTTTTTAAATTTTACTTTAAAGAAAAGTCAAAGTATCGAAAAAAAAAAATCCCCCGGCTGGTTATTAAGAAGAAAGAAATGAGTCTTCTTCTTCTCCTCCATACAACTCGGTAAGGATATTTTCAAGTCTCTCCTTGAGGCGTCTGCAGTTTTTGAGCTTGCGCAGAAAAGCCTCCGAAGCGTGTCGGATCCTCCGTTCATCCTCGCAGATGCCTTTATCAATAAGACTCTGGTCAATCACAGTAATGAAGTCGGCGAGCCAAAGTCTTTTCATTAACGCGTTGTAATTGTTTCTGAAGAAAAAATCGGGCATGTCATTCAGACAATCGTGTTGCCTCTGGCCGGGGTGACTGACTCGGCATACGTTACATATTTCTTCTCTGTACCGATACAGCACCCTCTCCACAATATCAACCAACACCGATTTCACTGTGTCCATAAACAGAGACGTCTTGGCCCCAGGAGCAACATCAGCAGCAGTAGTACTGCAAGATTCGGGTGCCCAAAATGGTGGTGATGATGGTAGTCCAGGAGTCTGCTCCTGGCTGCAACTCGCGGGGGGAGACTTGGTTTTTCTCAGATCCATGGCTAGTTTTCAACGGTCGTCTTAGTGGGGTCCTTAGTTTTAGATGATTTGCCGAGTGGAGGGTGGGACTTATTGCGTTGAGTGGGGGGAGCCATCTGTAGAATTGAGAGTTTCTTTCATCAGTATAATGTCCCTCGCTGTGTGACTCTTTTTCAAAAGTTTCACCAGTATAATGTCCCTCGCTGTTTGACTCTTTTTAAAAAAGTTCTTTAAGGGCTATTGTTATTTTGGTTTATAAGGGGGGTAGGAGTTCAACTGTAAAAATGCATAAGATAAATTACTGTGGATAAATTACTGTGTCTTAAATCTTTAACCGCATACACAGTAATTTGTTTACCCTCTTCATTATACACCTCTGTTATAATGAAGACACCAGTGCATGTGAAGGACTGTAATACACATATATCAATAATAATATGAATTGAGAGTTTTTAAAAAAGTTCTTTAAGCGTTGTAGCTTTTTCATCTATCATTTCCAACCAAGCAGCAATAGGTCAAATTTAAGAATAAGTAATAGTTTGTCAAGATTTTACGGAAAAAGTCAAAAGTATAGTTTGTCAGAAATATGGAAAAGTCATTGTGTACAAATAGTATGTTGAAAATCAAAAGAAAGAAACTCAATTCATTACAAATTAATGAATATTTTACCCAGTTCTAAAGTTTTGCACCCCTTAAAGAAAACCCCATTCCTTACAAAGTACTTCATATTATACCCTTTGTTAAGTGTTGCGTACATCAAAGTGTATCTTAAAGTATCTTAGTAGCAGAAAATAACTAAAATATGTAAGGTTATCAGAAAAGAAAAAAAACCTTGTTTAACTGAACAAGTGTTTTAAAAAAAGAAAAACGGCCATTAAACGAAACCGAATTCCTTACAAAGTACTTCATATTCTACCAGTTGTTAAGTGTTGCATACACCAGTGTGTCTAAAAGTATCTAAGTAATACAAGAAAAGAGAAAAAAGCATTGATGTTAACAAAAACTGGATTGTTCCACTGAAAGAATAAATAAATAATTTCAAAAGTGCCTTTAAAAGAAAATGTATTCAGATAAAGTATTTTATTTTCAGAAATGTTTAAGGTTTTGCTTACATAAAAAGTGTATCTTACAGTTCCTTTGTGAGAGAATTACACACAAATCTGCAGAGTGTCACTAAAAAGTGTTAAAATCACAAAACTTGCCTTTTAGAGAAACAGTCTTTAAGAAAATAAAAGTTTTACACAGTGACTGACATTCTGTATGGGGGTTTCACACCTGAGCTGCTGCAGGGGGGCGTTGAAAAGGGGATGAGTATGTCTGGCTCTCGGGGGGATGGTGTGTTAAGAATCACAGTCTTAAATAAAATCTGCTCAGAAAAAGTACATCATATTCTACCAGTTGTTAAGTGTTGCATACAAATGTGTTATTTTAGTACAGTCTAGTCAAAGGAGTTAATACTAATACTATATATGAAAGCAAAAATAAAAACACATTTTCATTTGTTATGGTTGTTTAATTGAAAACACAACATTCAACACATTTTCAGAAAAACATATTACATTTTACCAAGTTAATGTCGTAGTGCATACAAGGTAATAGACTTAACGATTTGCACTGCTGCTTCTCTCCGCGTTTCATTTACAGTGATCGGTTTATCGTTCAATTCACACTGCCCAAGTATATGTTTAGGGGTCTCTTGGAAGTATACGAATGCATTTTTTATATCAGATAAATGCATTAACATCACATTAGATATTTTTAATGAGATGTGGACCGCAAAACAAAAGATATCCTTGGTTTTCATTTAAAAAATCAAGTCACTGAATGCAAGTAGTTGCCTTAGCTTATTTTGTTATGAGATGATGATGTGAATTACTGTTCAAAATAGTTAATGTAATCATCGTTTGGTTATTTTATGCATAGCCTAAAGTTACATTTCTGTGCTTAAGAATGCCTTCAAGACAGAGGAGACTGAAGCAGAGAGAGAGAGAGAGAGAAAAATATGAAGGAGGCAGCTAAAAGGACTGCAACTTTGCAGAGCTGGATAAAAGGTGCCAGCGGGGCATCTGCAGGCGAAGCACTGTGATTATGTCAAGCAAAACAACTCATTTCATTTCATTTCAAACCTTTATTTATACAGATTAATCCCATTGAGTTCATTGATCTCTTTTTCAAGGGAGACCTGATACATACATTGGTTCTGAAATTGATCCTTGACTTCCTCAATAACTCCCCAAACCACTCCAAGATTGTCCAAATCAGCCAGAACTGTGTTCTTAACTATTGTTACATACGCTATAATGTTAATTCATGCTAATTCAGGGTATATGCAGGAATCCTGAAGTCAAATGTAATACCTTTTTAAGACCTTTGTTAAGACCCTTTCCATACATTTTAAGACCTCATCGCCACTTTGAGTTCTAACCGGTTACATTGGTGACACACTTTACTATATACAGTATTGATTGTCCTTCCTCCTTATCTTCCAACCATTTGGACGCTAACTTGCAAATAACATGAAAGAAATCAAAGTAGAGTATCCAAAAAAATTTTATAAAAGTAATGTTAGTCGGGAAGAGACTTGCTTTTTCTCAGATCCATGGTTAGTGTTCAACGAATGTCCTTGAGGGGTCCTTACTTTTAAATGATCTGGTGAGGAGGGCGGGACTTGTTATGTTGAGTGGGAGGCGGAGTCATCTGCAAAAGTGAGAGTCTTTTTCACTAGTATAATGTCCATCGATGTCTGACTCTGTTTAAAAAGTTCTTTAAGCTTTGTAGATTTTTTTTCAATCATTTTCAGCCAAGCAGTCAGAGGCACACGCAAGGATTTTTGAAAAACCCCACATGTAGAGTTGAAATACTCCAAAACAAAATCATCAGAGGGGTCCTTCCCCAGCGTCACCAAACGGCTTGCGCGGTAATACCATCGCCCAGATGGTCCGCTTTTAGTTTCCCAGACGGTGCTTGTCAGGATTCTTCTCACTTCTGGCGGCGGGGGAATATCTTCTTCCTCTTCCTCCACATTGAGGGGTAGCGGTGAAAACTTTTCTTTGATCTCGCTTTTTTGCGTTCCTTTGCTTTTCACTGCAAATATCTTGTACACCGCTGGTTCTACGGTGGTTTCTTGATGCACTACTTCTTCCGATACAATGGTTGCGCGGAGATCTCTGGAAGACACCACAGTTAACACAGCCCAATCTGTTGAGGTCAGTGTCGCTTTAACACTGCCGGGTCCATACGTTTCTCCATTCTTCAGATTGTAGAAATGCAGTTCATTCGCCATATAGTTGAACACATAACCCCAAACATATCCGTTGTTCAGAGTCCATTCTTCATGAAGATCTTCGGCTGGCGGCGTCTGAACCCGGCACATATACTGCATCCGTTTCTTGATTGGCGCTCCGGACGGATGGCGGTAAGTTGTCACAGGCGTCACGCTGATTAAACCCATATCGATGCGTCTCTTGGCCATTTTTCTTTTTTTTGAAAGGTGACTTGATGAGTGGAAATGACTGGCTTTTTATTTAGTCTGCATGGATTTATTTTTTCACCTAATTCCACCCCCCACTATCTTCTGGCCTCATATCGTGTGACAGGAAGGGGTGGAGAAAGGGGGAGAGGCCTGGGCTGTGAGGGGGCGAGGGCTAGACAGTCTCACGCATAACTTCAAAGAGACACCTAGATTAACATCAGAGGCTTATAACACACCGGTGTGAAATCACACCTGCCTGTTATAACACGTCAACCTTCACATCAAAGGACAGACATCAAAGGCTAATTAGATTAGACAACAAAGGGCTGTGAGGGGACAGGGGCCAGACAGTCTCACGCATAACTTCAAAGAGACTGCCTTAATCAACACCTAGATTAACATCAGAGGCTTATAACACACCGGTGTGAAATCACACCTACCTGTTATAACACCTCAACCCTCACATCAAAGGATTAGACAACAAAGGGCTGTGAGGGGACAGGGGCCAGACAGCATAACTTCAAAGAGACTGCCTTAATCAACACATCAAAGGATTAGACAACAAAGGCGCTACACAGGGGGGCATTTCACACCTACCTGTTATAACACCTCAACCCTCACATCAAAGGATTAGACAACAAAGGCGCTACACAGGGGGGCATTTCACATCTACGTGTGATGACACCTCACCCCTCACATCAAAGGATCTCAAACAAAGGGAGGCGGGACTTAGCTCATTAGCATAATTGTACCCCTCACATCAAAGGATCTCGAACAAAGGGAGGCGGGACTTAGCTCATTTGCATAATTGGGGGCGGGCCATCTGTCACTTTTCATGCATACTAATGTGATTGAAAGGGCATCCTTATTACTACTGGCGTGGCACGAGCAGGCGTGGCGTCAGCGACAGAGTCTCAGGAAGCTTGTATCTGTGTGACACAGGAGCTCAACGGAGTGTTGTTCCTGCGTCGAGGGATGACGTCGCTTGTGGGGGACATGGACCGCAGTTGACGGCGGCTAATGGACGGCCCCATTCACACGTACGGCGTGAGGCCTATGTGTATGTGTTTTATGTGCTCACGGACTCCTGGTGGACGTTAAAAATAAACGCTTGGTTGATGCCTTGACGTTTTCCTCCCTCGTGTGTACACTTGGCAAGGCGACGTACGACGGGCTGTCGGGCTCGCTGTCGGGAGCGGACATTTTTCTCAGATTGTTGGCTGAATTTCCAGACCTGACGCTCCCCACCTTCTCCCCGCTCACCACCAAGCATGGGGTGGAGCACCACGCCACCACCGAAGGTCCCCCAGTCTACGCCAGGGCCCGGCGGTTGAACCCTTCTAAGCTTGCAGTAGCGAGGGCGGAGTTTTCAACCATGGAACGCCTGGGTATCGTCCACCGTTCTGACAGTCCTTGGGCCTCTCCTCTACACGTCGTTCCCAAGCCGAACGGCGGTTGGCGCCCGTGCGGGGATTACGGCCGTCTCAACGACGCCACAACACCTGACCGCTACCCGGTACCGCACATTCAAGACTTTTCATCACATCTGGCCGGTACGTTGGTGTTTTCTAAAGTGGACCTGGTGCGCGGATACCACCAGGTGCCCATGCATCCCCTGGACGTTCCTAAGACGGCAATGATAACGCCATTTGAACTTTTCGAGTTCCTGCGGATGCCTTTTGGGCTCAAGAACGCCGCTCAAACGTTCCAGCGCCTGATGGATTCGGTGCTGCGGGACCTGCCGTTTGTGTTCGTCTACCTGGACGACATACTCGTCGCCAGCGCTTCGGTGGAAGAACACCTGTCACACCTCCGAGCCCTTTTCACGAGGCTCAGCCAACACGGGTTGATAATCAATCCTGCAAAGTGCCAGTTCGGGGTGTTTTACATTGACTTCCTCGGACACCGCGTCACCAAAGACGGTGCAGCACCCCTGCCAGCGGTTGCCAGAGGCTGTTGCGGCGTTTCCTCGCGCGCTCACAGCCCGGTCGCTCCGTGAGTTCCTGGGGATGGTGACTTTCTACCACCGTTTCTCTCTCCCGGGCCGCCAACATTATGCGGCCGCTGTATGAGGCTTTGAAGGGTACGACCCCCATCCAGGCGATCGACTGGACGGCGGAAGCTGAGGTTGCTTTTACGGAGGTCACGGCCCTGTTGGCGCACCCATCATCCATGGCTCCCATCTCCATTACCACAGACGCATCAGACTACGCCGTTGGTGGAGTGCACGAGCAGTGGGTGGAGGGTGATTGGCAGCCCCAGGTGTCCCGGGTTCCCGCGGATCTCCGCTCGGCAGAGCGCGTCTTCATACGGCACGATGCGCACAGGGGTCCTCTACGGCCTCCTTACGATGGACCTTTCCGAGTTTTGGAGCACGGGGACAAACACCTTGTGGTCGTCCTAGGTGGTAAGGCCGAGCACGTCTCTGTGGACCGGATGAAAGCGGCCCATTTGGATTTGGGTCAGCCGGTGGTGCTGGCACGACCTCCGCGATGGGGGCGCCCTCCGGCCTTGATCCCTGTCACTGAGTTGAGACCCGTTGTTCCGGTCTCGCCTCTTCCGGAGGCCGCACAGGCAGAGGTCGTTTTTCCGACTCCCGTGCTCAGGAGTCGTGGGGGTCGTCCTGTCGTTCCGCCCCGCCACGCTGACTTTGTTTATGGGTGAATTCTGGGGGGGCTTGTGTGGTGACACATTATTAGTACATAATTCACCATGTGAATAGTGTGTGTTGCAACCCGGACCCGTTAGTGAGGGTACCGGGGTTTGTTGTCATTCATGCTAGCTTATCATACAGAGCAGCACATGTACTTACCTCTTGTCAATTAATAGATAATAAAGTGTGGAAGTCCATTTTGAATACACCGCCTCTACAACACCATCTTTTTTGGCCCTTTTCCGCTGTAAGACACAAGCATTTAAGTAAATATATAATACATAAAATCAACAGGGATTAGGACTAGGTAGCTTATACTTGATTAAAGTACAAAACAAAAACACATATTTACTCGCCTTACAGCCACAACACTCCATTGTCAGACACAGTCATTTTACCTCGCTGATCATTGTGTCTTATCTTATTTTACTGTAAAGGATACCACATTTAATCTTCACAAAAAGAAAATGATAAAAATGTATCAACATTTTTTGTTTCAATTCACTGCTCCCCAATTAGTGCCTCTGAGTTAAGAGTTTACTAAATAGACTGATAAAGAAGAAACCACCATCCTTACAGGCCGTCATGTAGTGCATGAACATAACACACCAGAAGAAGAAAAAACAGAGAGGTTAATCAGAATGACATTCATTGGCTAGCCAGGAACACAACTTCAAATATATTTTTAAGTTGTTCTTTATCTTCTGTAAATAAGTTCATGTGATTGTTTAAGAGTTATAACATTTTAGTAGGTCTGGTTGATGAAGTTCAACCGTTGTATTTAAAGCATGTTGCACTGCCCTCCAGTGGTCAAACATCTATTAACACTGCTTTAAATGGATTTAACTGCTGCACAATAAGTCATTTCCACTCAAACAACTGGAACAACCCCCCCCCCCATTATTAAATTAACAGATAATAATGATCATGGCCACCACAAACAATGCTGTTTGCAACTAAATATTTGTAAAACAGTATGCATCTTCTTCACTAAAACAAAGTCCTCTTGTGTTGCGCCAGATGTTTTTGTGTCAGGGGAGAGGCTGCAGGTGGTGTCACAATACAAATACCTTGGAGTCATGATTGATTCAACACTCAATTTCAAGGCTCAGGTTAAAAAAATATGCAATAGGGTCAAATTCAGTCTGTCGAATTTTAGGTTCACCAGAGATTACATGTCAATTGAGGCATCTCTGATGTACACACACTCTATGGTTCTCTCACACATCACCTACTGTTTAACTACCTGGTCACATGCCAGTACAACAACATTAAAACCACTGAAGTCATTGTACAAACAAACACTCAAAATACTGGACAAAAAATCTGTTTTTTCGCATCACTGCCCAATACTCCAAAAATACAACTTGCTAAACTGGGAAAACCTCATTAAACATGCAAATGCTTGCCTTTTTTACAAGATTGTCAACGGCCTTACCTCACCTCCTCTTAGACAGTTTATTAACATACGCACAACTGCAACTAGGGTAACAAGAGGTGTAGCGAGAGGAGATTGCATTATTCCACTCAGAAAAAGTTCTTTCAGTCAGTCTTCATTTTCTGTTAAAGCTGCTCAGCGATGGAACTCAATCCCACCTCCAATCAGAGACCAGACCACATTCACTTTATTTAAATCAAAACTCAAAATATGGTTAGTGAGG
The DNA here is from genome assembly GCA_028583405.1 of Pogonophryne albipinna. NCBI lineage: Eukaryota > Metazoa > Chordata > Actinopteri > Perciformes > Artedidraconidae > Pogonophryne > Pogonophryne albipinna. The sequence goes on along the minus strand of JAPTMU010000503.1, from coordinate 37,126 downwards.
AATCAGCTCTGCCAACACTGACCCAATATTCTGCTCCTTACAATCCACTGCCTGTGTTTTAACATGTTCTTTTGTTTTGTTTTATTTGTTTTGTTTTAATGTTCTGTATTTTAAATTGTTTTATTTAAGTATCCCAGTAATGTCTGTTGCATGTTTTAAATGTATTGTATTTACTTGTTTAAAATGAAATGTGTTTTAGGTTGACTTTTAAAATCTGTCCAGGGACTACAGATGAAAAATAGCCTCTTGGCTAACTCTGGCACGTTTACAGAAATGTTCATTAATGTGCACTGTCTCTGTTAAATAAATGAATAAATACAACAAAAAAATAAAAATACATGGTCCACCACAAGCCTTTAGCACAGCTTCAGTGCTTCTACTTCAGATTCTCCAAGGTGCTTACATTTCTCCAGGAGGAATGACCTCTATTCTTCCAAAAGATATTTCCTCTTATCCCAGTATATATAAATGCAATAACAGGACTGACATTTTATTCACATATGTGTTACTATCATGTAATCTCAATGAATATAATAATGGATTTTTTAAACCAAAATCACCTCCGGAATTGTTTTATATGTACGTAGAATCAAATCTACTGATATGAATTTTAAATGCAGGATACATTGAAAACACAAAATAAATGATAGTGCATATTTATTTTTAGCCTTCCCTGATATGTAATATATGTTAAGGTAAAGCAAGATAACATTTATTTCGGTTGGTCAAGGAAATGCAATGGAAAGAGTAGGGTATTCAGATAATTAAATCGTGTTTAATACTACTCTTCTGATACCCTATGAATTCAAAGATTCAAAGGCTTTAATGTAATATGCACAGCAGCTAAAGTGTAGAAATGGCAATGAGAATCTTAAGTTCCGAGCTCCTCCAACAATGCAACATCAAATCAAATCAAGTTTTATTTATATAGCACATTTATAAATGATTTTTGGTCGAGCCAAAGTGCTGTACATATAATAAAAATAGCCTACAGTAGAGACACTTTACAGCAAATACAACAGCACAGATTGTTCAGAATATCAGTATGAGAAAAACGACACCCTCTGTCCTTAGACCCTCTGTCCTTAGACCCTCTATCCTTAGACCCTCTGTCCTTAGACCCTCTGTCCTTAGACCCTCACATCGTACAAGGAAAAACTTCCAGAGAAAACCCACAGTTTAAAGGGGAAAAAATGGGAGAAACCTCAGGGAGAGCAACAGAGGAGGGATCCCTCTCCCAGGACGGACAGACGTGCAATAGATGCCGTGTGTAAATCGAAGAGATAATACATTTTACAGCATATTGACCGAATGTTAGGAAATGCATGTGTCTGTAATAAGAAGATGAATCCACGAGGATGTCAGCTACAATCCTGAGGAAGCCATCAGGGAAGCAGCATGGCGAGACCCAAGGCAGGACCGCAGAGACAGGTTCAGCCACGACCCGAAGTCCACGACTTAATCCAGAACTCAGGATAGAGGATCCAGGACACAGGACTACAGCAAGAGGATCAGCCTCGACTCCGGATCCCGGCGTAGATATAGATACAAAACAAGAAAAAAGATTTGGCTGGGTTAATCGGAACAAGAGAATACACAGACACAGACAGAGAGGGAAAAGGTCATTGGATAAAAGTTATTCTTGATAACCCTCTAGAAGGATCTCATGAACTTCCCCACTCAATCTATCAAGACCCGAGCAGTTCTATTAGATATAGAATAAGAAACAGAGAGAGGGAGCACAACAACCTATCTCTTCGTCACATGCACTCCCCGCTTATCTAAGCGACTCTGTACCCCGTTACCCTCTACAAGGCCATAGACCAGCAGAGGGAAAATGGGGGGTGGGTAAGGGTAAGGGTTTTTAAGAATAAACCGCAAGGGTCTAAAAGGAAAAAAGATGAAATATAAGGTACTATATTTTAAGTAATCCTATCTACTATTCCTATATTCGAATAATGTATAAACTATTTTAAAAATACTTTATGAAATCCTATGTTATGTTATAAATATTAAATTAAAGAACTAAATGAATAAATAAATGAATAAATAAATAATTAAACAAAAGCCAGAGAGAAAAAATGAGTTTTAAGTGTTGATTTTTAAAAAAAAAACAGGGTCTGGGCCGACCTCACATGGAGGGGCAAAGTATTCCAGAGCCTAGGGCCAGCCGCTGCGAAAGCTCGATGCCCTCGGGTTTTAAGCCTGGTCTTAGGCACTATCAGCAGCAGCTGATCAGCCGACCTTAAGGCTCTGCCTGGGGTGTAGCGATGGAGGAGTTCGGCTATATAGGCAGGAGCCAGCCCATTTAGGGCTTTAAAAACAAATAAAAGGAGTTTAAAATCTATTCTGAACCGAACTGGAAGCCAGTGCAATGAAGCCAGAATTGGGGTGATATGGTCACGCTTTTTATGGCCAGTGAGAAGACGTGCAGCTGCATTCTGAACTAGCTGGAGGCGTCTAATTGAGGCCTGGTCCATACCCACATACAAAGCATTGCAGTAATCCAGTCTCGAGGTAACAAAGGCGTTAATAACCCTTTCTACGTCTTTAAAAGATAAAAACGACTTGGTCTTAGCCAATAGTCGTATTTTGAAAAAGCAGGTCTTGACTACGCTGCTGACCTGCTTATCAAATGTAAAGGCGCTGTTGAAGGTCACTCCAAGGTTCATAACAGAGGGGAGGATATTTTTATTGAGGGAGCCCAGCATATCAACCGGGGAGACTGTTGGTTGGGGTCCAAAAAAGATTACCTCGGTCTTACTCTGATTGAGGGTGAGGAAGTTTTGGCTAAGCCAGGATTTAATCTCTCTTAAGCAGTCCTTCAACTGCTGTAGTGAGTTGGCATTTTGATTGAGAGGCAGATAGATCTGTACATCATCAGCGTAACAATGGAAGGGGATATTATGTTTTGTGAGAATTGAACCTAGGGGCAGTATGTACAATAGAAAAAGGATGGGGCCCAGAATCGAGCCTTGGGGAACCCCACAGGTAAGAGGGGCTTTGGCAGAGGAGAAGGCACCTAACTGCACTGAGAAGCTACGGTCCGTAAAATAAGACCTGAACCATGCAAGGGCAGAGCCTGTAATGCCTGCGGACTGTTCAAGCCGTGACAACAGGATACTATGATCCACAGTGTCAAAGGCAGCAGTTACATCTAACAGCACCAAGACAGCTGGGCTGCCTGAGTCGGCGGCTAAGAGCAGATCATTAAAAACTCTTAAAAGGGCTGTTTCAGTACTATGCATAGGTTTGAAGCCAGACTGAAATTTTTCATGGATGCCATGCGTGGTTAAAAATGACTGCAGCTGGGCTTAGACTACTCACTCCAGGGCTTTAGATAAAAAGGGTAGCTGGGAGATGGGCCTGAAATTTGCGAGAATGGAGGGATCGAGATTTTTCTTTTTAAGTAGTGGCTGCACCATGGCATGTTTGAAGGCAGCTGGGACACATCCTGAGCTAAGAGAGGTGTTTACAAGCAATAAAACACTTGCTCCAACTGATTCAAAAACATCTCTAAGGAAGCGAGAGGGAATGCTGTCTAAGGTGCAGTTTGTCGGCCGCAAGTGCTTAACTACATCCGAGAGAGAAGAGAGGGATACACGCTCAAAATGGTCGAGGACAGCAGGGCACAGAAAGGGAGCAGGATCTGGGGTAGCACTAGTGTGGGCTAGCCTAAGAGCAGATACTTTTTCGATAAAAAATCTAAGAAATGTATCGCAGAGAGTAGTTGATGGCACAATTGGAGAAGCATCACAAGGATTAATGATCGAATTAAGGACATTAAAAAGAACTTGAGGTTTATGGCTGTTTTTGGAGATTAACAGAGAAATATACTCTGTTTTGGCTGCTTTGACTGCCGTCTGATAATCGGAAAGACAAGCACGAAGAATTTCTAAGGAGACATGAAGTTTATCCTTTTTCCATTTTCTCTCTGCACGCCTGCAAGCGCGTCTAAAAGCGCAAGTACAATCATTGAGCCACGGCTCTGAGAGAACTTTGTTGCGTCTAAGCGTAAAAGGAGCAACGGAATCCAGTATTAGTGTGCATGTCGAATCAAACAAAGAGATAAGCTCATCCGCACTAAAAGCACAGTTCACCTCTAATTTACAAATCGGATAAGTATTAAAAGCATCTGAAAACTGTGAGGCAGTCAAGGGGTTAATTGAACGCAGACAACGCCCAGGAGCACATGATTCGACTCCTACAGAAGGGATCGAGGTTGTAAACAGAAGCGGTAAATGGTCTGAGATACGCGTTGCTGCACAGATTTCATCCACAGAGATAGACAATCCAAACGATAATACTAAATCTAAGGTGTGTCCTTTATCTTGTGTTGGGCCAGCCACAGACTGAATAAGACCAAAAGAGTCGAGGAGGTTTAAAAAATCCCTAACCAGAGGTTTAGACTCGCAGCACACATGGACATTAAAGTCTCCGCAGATTAAAACACGATCATATTTCACCATGATCCCGGACAAAAAGTCAGAAAAGTCAGTTATGAAATCATTATTGTACTTTGGCGGACGATACACGACTGCACAGAGTATAGGCGAGGCCGGGTTCAGCTCAAAAAGCTGCAACTCGAAGCTAGCATAGCTAGTTACTGGGTGAAGCAAACGGCATTGGAGATTAGTTCTAAACACTGAAGCTATACCCCCACCACGGCCGGTGGTACAGGGGGAGCTGAAGAAAGTACAGTCGGGAGGAAGAAGTTCTGAGAACGGTATACTCGCCGGTGTGGACCCAGGTCTCCGTCAGGAACATTAAATCCAGATCATGAGAGGTGAAGAAGTCGTTTAACAGGAACGTCTTGTTTGCTATTGACCTAGCATTTAGCAAAGCCATGCAGAGTTTTCTCTCCGGAGGTGCCGAAGGTGTAGTGCGTTTCAGCTGACGAAGGTATGCGTGTTGAACGCCGCGCGGACCGGGAGCAGTCCGTCGGGCAGGATATATAACATAGTTATATAAGACATAAAACAAGGGCAAGAAGAAAATGTGGAATACAATAATGCAGATTATGTTGCAGATCAATGTGCAAGTAATGCAGATGAAGTAAACTACAGTATTACATGTCATAAGAATAAATAATGATGATAAGCCAAATAATGCAGAGAATGTTGTAAGTGACCAAGTAAATGCAAGAGTCTATATACAGTGGGGCAAAAAAGTATTTAGTCAGCCAGCAATTGTGCAAGTTCTCCCACTTAAAAAGATGAGAGAGGCCTGTCATTTTCATCCTAGGTGTATGAGAGACAAAATGAGAAAAAAAAATCCAGAAAACCACATTGTCTGATTTTTAAAGAATTTATTTGCAAATTATGGTGGGAAATAAGTATTTGGTCAATAACAAAAGTTCATCTCAATACTTTGTTACATACCCTTTGTTGGCAATGACAGAGGTCAAACGTTTTCTGTAAGTCTTCACAAGGTTTTCACACACTGTTGCTGGTATTTTGGCCCATTCCTCCATGCAGATCTCCTCTAGAGCAGTGATGTTTTGGGGCTGTCGCTGGGCAACACAGACTTTCAACTCCCTCCAAAGATTTTCTATGGGGTTGAGATCTGGAGACTGGCTAGGCCACTCCAGGACCTTGAAATGCTTCTTACGAAGCCACTCCTTCGTTGCCCGGGCGGTGTGTTTGGGATCATTGTCAGGCTGAAAGACCCAGCCACGTTTCATCTTCAATGCCATTGCTGATGGAAGGAGGTTGTCACTCAAAATCTCACGATACATGGCCCCATTCATTCTTTCCTTTACATGGATCAGTCGTCCTGGTCCCTTTGCAGAAAAACAGCCCCAAAGCATGATGTTTCCACCCCCATGTTTCACAGTAGGTATGGTGTTCTTTGGATGCAACTCAGCATTCTTTCTCCTTCAAACACGTCTAGTTGAGTTTTTACCAAAAAGTTCTATTTTGGTTTCATCTGACCATATGACATTCTCCCAATCCTCTTCTGGATCATCTAAATGCTCTCTAGCAAACTTCAGACGGGCCTGGACATGTACTGGCTTAAGCAGGGGGACACGTCTGGCACTGCAGGATTTGAGTCCCTGGCGGCGTAGTGTGTTACTGATGGTAGCCTTTGTTACTTTGGTCCCAGCTCTCTGCAGGTCATTGACTAGGTCCCCCCGTGTGGTTCTGGGATTTTTGCTCACCGTTCTTGTGATCATTTTGACCCCAAGGGGTGAGATCTTGCGTGGAGCCCCAGATCGAGGGAGATTATCAGTGGTCTTGTATGTCTTCCATTTTCTAATAATTGCTCTCACAGTTGATTTCTTCACACCAAGCTGCTTACCTATTGCAGATTCAGTCTTCCCAGCCTGGTGCAGGTCTACAATTTTGTTTCTGGTGTCCTTTGACAGCTCTTTGGTCTTGGCCATAGTGGAGTTTGGAGTGTGACTGTTTGAGGTTGTGGACAGGTGTCTTTTATACTGATAACGAGTTCAAACAGGTGAGTAGTTATACACATGCCGCTTTCGTCTCATTAGTATGCATACAAATTTGACAGGTCACACCTCTACTACTTATGCAAATAAGCTAAGTCCCGCCTCCCATTTGGTCGAGGTGTGACATCGCAAGTAGGTGTGATTTCCGAGTAGGTGTGAGATACGTCGATAGGAGGGGGTGATGTGTATTCACAGGTGTGATTTTTTTAATAAATAAAAATAATTTTAAATTTAAAAAAAAAAAAAAAAAAAAAATGCTGCTTCAATCACATTAGTATGCATAGAAACTGACAGGTGGGCCCGCCCCATTATGCTGTTGATGTCCCCCACCGTCCCCCTCACACCCCTTCCTGTCTCCCCCCGTCCCCTCACCCCCCTTCCTTTGACTGTGATGTCAGAAGACAGTGGGGGATGGAGTTAGATAAAAAAATAAAAAGTTACTTACCGCCATCCGTCCGGAGCGCCAATCAAGAAACGAATGCAGTATATGTGCCGGGTTCAGACGCCTCCAGCCAAAGAACTTCATGAAGAATGGACTCTGAAAAATGGCGATGTTTGGGGTTATGTATTCAACTATATGGCGAATGAACTGCATTTCTACAATCTGAAGAATGGAGAAACGTATGGACCCCGCAGTGTTAAAGCGACACTGACCTCAACAGATTGGGCTGTGTTAACTCTGGTGTCTTCCAGAGATCTCCACGCAACCACTGTATCGGAAGAAGTAGTGCATCAAGAAACCATAGTGGAACCAGCAGTGGACAAGATATTTGCAAAGAAAAGCAAAGAAACGCAGACAGCATAAGAGATCAAAGAAGAGTTTTCACCGCTGCCCCTCAATGTGAAGGAAGAAGAAGGAGATATCCCCCCGCCGCCAGAAGTGGGAAGAGTCCTGACAAGCACCGTCTGGGAAACTAAAAGCGGATCATCTGGGCGATGGTATTACCGCGCAAGCCGTTTGGTGACGCTGGGGAAGGACCCCTCTGATGATTTTGTTTTGGAGTATTTCAACTCTACATGTGGGGTTTTTCAAACATCCTTGCGTGTGCCTCTGACTGCTTGGCTGAAAATGATTGATGAAAAAGCTACAAAGCTTAAAGAACTTTTTAAACAGAGTCAGACATCGATGGACATTATACTGGTGAAAAAGACTCTCACTTTTGCAGACGACTCCGCCTCCCACACAACATAACAAGTCCCACCCCGACTAACATTACTTTTTTTAAATATATGTTTTTTTTTGGATGCTCTACTTTGATTTCTTTCATGTTATTTGCAAGTTAGCGTCCAAATAGTTGGAAGATAAGGAGGAAGGACAATCAATACTGTATATAGTAAAGTGTGTCACCAATGTAACCGGTTAGAACTCAAAGTGGCGATGAGGTCTTAAAATGTATGGAAAGGGTCTTAACAAAGGTCTTAAAAAGGTATTACATTTGACTTCAGGATTCCTGCATATACCCTGAATTAGCATGAATTAACATTATAGCGTATGTAACAATAGTTAAGAACACAGTTCTGGCTGATTTGGACAATCTTGGAGTGGTTTTGGGAGTTATTGAGGAAGTCAAGGATCAATTTCAGAACCAATGTATGTATCAGGTCTCCCTTGAAAAAGAGATCAATGAACTCAATGGGATTAATCTGTATAAATAAAGGTTTGAAATGAAATGAAATGAGTTGTTTTGCTTGACATAATCACAGTGCTTCGCCTGCAGATGCCCTGCTGGCACCTTTTATCCAGCTCTGCAAAGTTGCAGTCCTTTTAGCTGCCTCCTTCAGATTTCTCTCTCTCTCTCTCTCTCTCTCTGATTCAGTCTCCTCTGTCTTGAAGGCATTCTTAAGCACAGAAATGTAACATTAGGCTATGCATAAAATAACCAAACGATGATTACATTAACAAATTTGAACAGTAATTCACATCATCATCTCATAACAAAATAAGCTAAGGCAACTACTTGCATTCAGTGACTTGATTTTTTAAATGAAAACCAGGGATATCTTTTGTTTTGCGGTCCACATCTCATTAAAATATCTAATGTTAGTAACTATTAAAGAAAGAATGGGGACAATTCTGTTTTTAATGTAGTTTGACCATTGTAACTGCTGTGCAGACATGCTGATAAAATAGGGCTTCTAACTAATTACCTTAAATAAACTCACTAATTAATTAAACCAGTTCAATACGCATTATTCTTATTCTCTCATTCTTTATGAGCGCAGTAACGGTAAGGTATCCAATTACTTATTTATCTAGTATTCCATCACATAATAACAGAGATGGTCAAACTGAAGTAGAGACATGGCAGAAATCCTACAATGAAGCGGGACAGTGAAGGGGTTTTGTGATTTTAAGACTTTTTACAGACACTCTGCAGATTTGTGTGTAATTCTCTCACAAAGGAACAGTAAGTCTCTTGCTTTTTTTTTGATAGCGTTTTTTTTATGTATGACAACTTTACAACTGGTAGAAAGTTAAGTACTTTTTCGAGAGGGGTCTGCCTGCAGACCTCCACTCTCAGGACAGTTCCGGTGCAGACCTCCACTCTCAGGACACCTCCACTCTCAGGACAGGAAGTGCACGCTAAGAATTCCAAAATAAAATCACCACTATCAGTACAGTGCCACTTTCCAAACAGGAAATGCACGCAAATACAAAATAAAATCGTACTGACACTTATTATCTATATATATAGATATATATTTATTTATATATATAAATACGACATCTTGTATTTTAGTTACACCCGCTAGACAACAGTGGAAGGTTCGAGAAACAACCGTGTTTGCCGGGTGCACCGCGGCGGAGGTGGGGAGGTTCCAGCTGGGAACCTCCACCCCGCTGCGGGACCCGTGGGACCCCTGGACGGTGCGTCTTTGTCACGCTTCATATCGGCCGGCTCAGGAAGGAAGAGACACGCAGAGTGGGGGAAGTCCCCCACCCCAACGCAGAACACCCTCCCGGCCATCAGATTCGAACCCGCAGTTCGGAGGAACCGACCGCCAGAGCACCGGCACTAGGCCGGGCCGGCGTGGAGGCCCTCCGACAGTGGGTCGCGTTTGCCATTCGATCAGTGAGAGGAGAGGAGAAAAATGCATCAAAAATTGTCAAAATCCGTTAATATATGGATGAGTGGGGGGGGGGGGGGGGCTGGACACAGGCCGTGGGGGGACACCCGAAACCGGGAAATGTCCCCGGTAGAAACCGGGTGAAATAGCCAAAAAAATAATAAAACCGGGGAAATGTGAAAAAAAGTGTCCGAAAATAGGCACTCGTGAGGCGGGCAGAGTCCCCTGTCAACTCCCGTTACATTCCTCCATGGTGTCATTTGAGCGATAAACTTTTACGAGAACCAGGCTGGGGGGGTCAAAAGGGCTTGACCAAGGCCAACCCAAAGTGCACGGTGGGCGGACTCATCACCTCCGTGATGAGTCTCCATTGTGATTTGAAAACTTCCATCAAACGAGTCCTTCGGTGGGCGGCAAAAAAAACGCGTCAGTATCGTCACTTCCTGTACTGACAGTGGAGGTGTCCTGAGAGTGGAGGTCTGCACCGGAACTGTCCTGAGAGTGGAGGTCTGCAGGCAGGCTCCCATGACTTTTTCTGAGCAGATTTTCTTTAAGACTGTGACTCTTAACACACCATCCCCGAGAGCCAAACATACTCACCCCCTTTTTAACGCCCTCCCCCCTGCAGCAGCTCAGGTGTGAAACCCCCATACAGACAAGTTTTGTGATTTTAACACTTTTTAGTGACACTCTGCAGATTTGTGTGTAATTCTCTCACAAAGGAACTGTAAGATACACTTTTTATGTATGCAAAACCTTAAACATTTCTGAAAATAAAATACTTTATCTGAATACATTTTCTTTTAAACGCACTTTTTGAAATTATTTATTTATTATTTCAGTGGAACAATCCAGTTTTTGTTGTTTTTGCTAATCAATGCTTTTTTCTCTTTTCTTGTGTTACTTAGATACTTTTAGACACACTTTGGTGTATGCAACACTTAACAACTGGTAGAATATGAAGTACTTTGTAAGGAATTCGGTTTCTTTTAATGGCCGGGTTTTTATTTTTAAACACTTGTTCAGTTAAACAAGGTTTTTTTTCTTTTCTGATAACCTTACATATTTTAGTTATTTTCTGCTACTAAGATACTTTAAGATACACCTTGATGTACGCAACACTTAACAAAGGGTATAATATGAAGTACTTGGTAAGGAATGGGGTTTTCTTTAAGGGGTGCAAAACTTTAGAACTGGGTAAAATATTCATTAATTTGTAATGAATTGAGTTTCTTTCTTTTGATTTTCAACATACTATTTGTACACAATGACTTTTCCATATTTCTGACAAACTATACTTTTGACTTTTTCCGTAAAATCTTGACAAACTATTACTTATTCTTAAATTTGACATATTGCTGCTTGGTTGGAAATGATAGATGAAAAAGCTACAACGCTTAAAGAACTTTTTTTAAAACTCTCAATTCTACAGATGACTCTGTAGAATTCAACGCAATAAGTCCCACCCTCCACTCGGCAAATCATCTAAAACCAAGTCTCCCCCCGCGAGTTGCTGCCAGGAACAGACTCCTGGACTACCATCATCACCACCATTTTGGGCACCCGAATCTTGCAGTACTACTGCTGCTGATGATGTTACTCCTGGGGCCAAGACGTCTCTGTTTATGGACACAGTGAAATCGGAGTTGGTTCATATTCTGGAGAGGGTGCTGTATCGGTACAGAGAAGAAATATGTAACGTATGCCGAGTCAGTCACCCCGGCCAGAGGCAACACGATTGTCTGAATGACATGCCCGATTTTTTCTTCAGAAACAATTACAACGCGTTAATGAAAAGATTTTGGCTCGCCGACTTCATTACTGTGATTGACCAGAGTCTTATTGATAAAGGCATCTGCGAGGATGAACGGAGGATCCGACACGCTTCGGAGGCTTTTCTGCGCAAGCTCAAAAACTGCAGACGCCTCAAGGAGAGACTTGAAAATATCCTTACCGAGTTGTATGGAGGAGAAGAAGAAGACTCATTTCTTTCTTCTTAATAACCAGCCGGGGGATTTTTTCTTTTCGATACTTTGACTTTTCTTTAAAGTAAAATAAAAAAAAAGGGAAACTACTATGCAAAACGCTCTGTATATAGTGATCATAATGTAGTCAATACCCTTTTAATAAGTGTGGTGATGAGGACGATTGAAAACAGAATGAGTAGTGACCCCCGTGTAAACAGAATGGCTGAAGTTTGTAAATTGGAAAACATTTGGGATATCGTTCGTTCTGACAGTACTATTCCAGGACCACTTTAAATGTTTCATTTACAATACTATTACTATATATGAAAACATAAAAAATAAAACACATTTTCATTTTTGTTATGGTTGTTTAATTGAAAACACAACATTCAACACATTTTCATAAAACATATTACATTTTACCAAGTTAATGTCGTAGTGCATACAAGGTAATAGACTTAACGATTTGCACTGCTGCTTCTCTCCGTGTTTCATTTACAGTGATCGGTTTATCGTTCAATTCACACTGCCCAAGTAGATGTATGTTTCGTTTACAATACTATTACTACACTGAACAAAAATATAAACGCAACACTTTTGTTTTTGCTCCCATTTTTCATGAGATGAACTCAAAGATCTAAAACATTTTTTATATACACAAAATAACCATTTCTCTCAAATATTGTTCACAAATCTGAAAAAATCTGTGATAGTGAGCACTTCTCCTTTGCCGAGATAATCCATCCCACCTCACAGGTGTGGCATATCAAGATGCTGATTAGACAGCATGATTATTGCACAGGTGTGCCTTAGGCTGGCCACAATAAAAGGCCACTCTGAAACGTGCATTTTTGCTTTATTGGGGGGGTCTGGGGGGGTCCGAAAACCAGTCAGTATCTGGTGTGAGGGGTAGGGGTAGGGGTAGGGTTAGGGGTAGGGGTAGGGTAATGTTGTGAATCGAGTGGCCTGTGTTCGTCGTCCATTACATACGCCTGCCCATACCATAACCCCACCACCACCATGGGCCACTCGATTCACAACATTACCCTAACCCTAACCCTACCCCTAACCCTACCCCTACCCCTACCCGTCAAACCAGATACTGCCTGGTTTTCGGACCCCCCCAGACCCCCCCAATAAAGCAAAACTGCACGTTTCAGAGTGGCCTTTTATTGTGGCTAGCCTAAGGCACACCTGTGCAATAATCATGCTGTCTAATCAGCATCTTGATATGCCACACCTGTGAGGTGGGATGGATTATCTCGGCAAAGGAGAAGTGCTCACAATCACAGATTTTTTCAGATTTGTGAACAATATTTGAGAGAAATGGTTATTTTGTGTATATAGAAAATGTTTTAGATCTTTGAGTTCATCTCATGAAAAATGGGAGCAAAAACGAAAGTGTTGCGTTTATATTTTTGTTCAGTGTATATATGAAAGCAAAAATAAAACACATTTTCATTTTGTTATGGTTGTTTAATTGAAAACACAATATTCAACACATTTTCATAAAAACATATTACATTTTACCAAGTTAATGTCGTAGTGCATACAAGTTAATAGACTTAACGATTTGCACTGCTGCTTCTCTCCGCGTTTCATTGACAGTGATCGGTTTATCGTTCAATTCACACTGCCCAAGTAGATGTTTAGGGGTCTCTTGGAAGTATACGAATGCATTTCTTATATCAGATAAATGCATTAACATCACATGCAAATTCTCTATCCTTTCACCCGCAACGATTATAATCTGCTTTGCTTCTTCTTCGGTTTCACCATTATTAGCTCTGAATGTAATCCTTTCTGGGGCTTCTTGTGCTTCTTGTGGTCTGTTGAATACCTGGCGTAGGATTTGTTTAGCTGTAGGGACAGGTACCATATAATTGTCTTCAAAAGCTTTGTCTATGTCGTCACACGTTTTGGCGTATCCTTCGATGTAATGACAACCGATACTAGCATAGAGATCCTCCAACAGTCTTTTAATACATGTTCTGGCACTGTCGCCAATTTGAGCAATTCCACAGTTTCGCGCATTTTCTCTCATTATATTGAAGCAAAGCTCTGCCATTGCTTTTGGTATTTGCTCAACACATTCGCAGCAGTCGGTTAGCGGTAGATGATCTATAAGATTATTATGATCCGGTAATGGCTCTACAACACCATCAGCATCCTCTAGTTTACATTTCTTCACTTTGTTCCTTTTTCTCTTCACCTTCCTTCTTTTTGTCTTTTTCGTTGTCCGTCCTTTTGCCCCTTTTCTTTTCATTCGCATTCTGCGTTTGCTTTTCATTTTTCTTCTCCTTTTCATTTTCATTTTTCTTCATTTTTCTTTACTTTTTCTTTTCTGCTAATTGTCGTTTGTGATCTTGGCGAGTGGTATGAGATATATTGTTTCTATAACGGTTATCTATAATACCCTCTTTTAAAGAAAGATATTCTTCATATGTCATGTTATCATAGTCCTCTTTTGTCCTAAATACCTTACATGGATATGATATAGAGGAGAGCTCTTCTTCGGGAACATCCTCTCCCCTACTTTGTAACATCCAGTCATTAAGCCCATATCCGTTATCCTGGTGATAATAAGGGGAGGCTACACCATACTTGGTTTTTCTCAGATCCATGGCTAGTTTTCAACGGTCGTCTCAGTGGGGTCCTTAGTTTTATATGATTTGCTGAGTGGGGTGGGACTTATTGCGTTGAGTGGGAGGAGTCCTCTGTAGAATTGAGAGTTTTTTCCCCAGTATAACGTCCCTCGCTGTTTGACTCTTTTTAAAAAAGTTATTTTTCACCTATCATTTCCAACCATGCAGCAATAGGTCAAATTTAAGAATAAGTAATAGTTTGTCAAGATTTTACGGAAAAAGTCAAAAGTATAGTTTGTCAGAAATATGGAAAAGTCATTATGTACAAATAGTATGTTGAAAATCAAAAGAAAGAAACTCAATTCACTACAAATTAATGAATATTTTACCCAGTTCTTTTGTTAAGGAATGGGGTTTTCTTTAAAACTCTCCTCTATATCATATCCATGTATGGTCTTTAGGACAAAAGAGGACTATGATAACATGACATATGAAGAATATCTTTCTTTAAAAGATGGTATTATAGATAACCTTTGTAGAAACAGTATATCTCATACCACTCGCCAAGATCGCAAACGACATTTAGCAGAAAAGAAAAGAAAAAGTAAAGAAAAACGAAGAAAAAGAAAGAGCAAAATGAAAAGGAGAAGAAAAATGAAAAGCAAACGCAGAATGCGAATGAAAAGAAAAGGGGCAAAAGGACGGACAACGAAAAAGACAAAAAGAAGGAAGGTGAAGAGAAAAAGGAACAAAGTGAAGAAATGTAAACTAGAGGATGCTGATGGTGTTGTAGAGCCATTACCGGATCATAATAATCTTATAGATCATCTACCGCTAACCGACTGCTGCGAATGTGTTGAGCAAATACCAAAAGCAATGGCAGAGCTTTGCTTCAATATAATGAGAGAAAATGCGCGAAACTGTGGAATTGCTCAAATTGGCGACAGTGCCAGAACATGTGACTGTTGGAGGATCTCTATTCTAGTATCGGTTGTCATTACATCGAAGGATACGCCAAAACGTGTGACGACATAGACAAAGCTTTTGAAGACAATTATATGGTACCTGTCCCTACAGCTAAACAAATCCTATGCCAGGTATTCAACAGACCACAAGAAGCATAAGAAGCCCCAGAAAGGATTACATTCAGAGCTAATAATGGTGAAACCGAAGAAGAAGCAAAGCAGATTATAATCGTTGCGGGTGAAAGGATAGAGAATTTGCATGTGATGTTAATGCATTTATCTGATATAAGAAATGCATTCGTATACTTCCAAGAGACTCCTAAACATCTACTTGGGCAATGTGAATTGAACGATAAACCGATCACTGTCAATGAAACGCGGAGAGAAGCAGCAGTGCAAATCGTTAAGTCTATTACCTTGTATGCACTACGACATTAACTTGGTAAAATGTAATGTGTTTTTATGAAAATGTGTTGAATGTTGTGTTTTCAATTAAACAACCATAACAAAAATGAAAATGTGTTTTATTTTTTATGTTTTCATATATAGTAATAGTATTGTAAATGAAACATTTAAAGTGGTCCTGGAATAGTACTGCCAGAACGAACGATATCCCAAATGTCTTCCAATTTACAAACTTCAGCCATTCTGTTTACACGGGGGTCACTACTCATTCTGTTTTCAATCGTCCTCATCACCACACTTATTAAAAGGGTATTGACTACATTATGATCACTATATACAGAGCGTTTTGCATAGTAGTTTCCATTTTTTTTAATTTTACTTTAAAGAAAAGTCAAAGTATCGAAAAAAAAAAATCCCCCGGCTGGTTATTAAGAAGAAAGAAATGAGTCTTCTTCTTCTCCTCCATACAACTCGGTAAGGATATTTTCAAGTCTCTCCTTGAGGCGTCTGCAGTTTTTGAGCTTACGCAGAAAAGCCTCCGAAGCGTGTCGGATCCTCCGTTCATCCTCGCAGATGCCTTTATCAATAAGACTCTGGTCAATCACAGTAATGAAGTCGGCGAGCCAAAGTCTTTTCATTAACGCGTTGTAATTGTTTCTGAAGAAAAAATCGGGCATGTCATTCAGACAATCGTGTTGCCTCTGGCCGGGGTGACTGACTCGGCATACGTTACATATTTCTTCTCTGTACCGATACAGCACCCTCTCCACAATATCAACCAACACCGATTTCACTGTGTCCATAAACAGAGACGTCTTGGCCCCAGGAGTAACATCATCAGCAGCAGTAGTACTGCAAGATTCGGGTGTCCATAATGGTGGTGATGATGGTAGTCCAGGAGTCTGCTCCTGGCTGCAACTCGCGGGGGGAGACTTGGTTTTTCTCAGATCCATGGCTAGTTTTCAACGGTCGTCTTAGTGGGGTCCTTAGTTTTAGATGATTTGCCGAGTGGAGGGTGGGACTTATTGCGTTGAATTCTACAGAGTCATCTGTAGAATTGAGAGTTTTTAAAAAAGTTCTTTAAGCGTTGTAGCTTTTTCATCTATCATTTCCAACCAAGCAGCAATAGGTCAAATTTAAGAATAAGTAATAGTTTGTCAAGATTTTACGGAAAAAGTCAAAAGTATAGTTTGTCAGAAATATGGAAAAGTCATTGTGTACAAATAGTATGTTGAAAATCAAAAGAAAGAAACTCTATTTATTTCAAATTAATGAATATTTTACCCAGTTCTAAAGTTTTGCACCCCTTAAAGAAAACCCCATTCCTTACCAAGTACTTCATATTATACCCTTTTTTAAGTGTTGCGTACATCAAGGTGTATCTTAAAGTATCTTAGTAGCAGAAAATAACTAAAATATGTAAGGTTATCAGAAAAGAAAAAAAACCTTGTTTAACTGAACAAGTGTTTAAAAAAAAAAAAAAACGGCCATTAAAAGAAACCGAATTCCTTACAAAGTACTTCATATTCTACCAGTTGTTAAGTGTTGCATACGCCAAAGTGTGTCTAAAAGTATCTAAGTAACACAAGAAAAGAGAAAAAAGCATTGATGTTAACAAAAACTGGATTGTTCCACTGAAAGAATAAATAAATAATTTCAAAAGTGCGTTTAAAAGAAAATGTATTCAGATAAAGTATTTTATTTTCAGAAATGTTTAAGTTTTTGCATACATAAAAAGTGTATCTTACAGTTCCTTTGTGAGAGAATTACACACAAATCTGCAGAGTGTCACTAAAAAGTGTTAAAATCACAAAACTTGTCTGTATGGGGGTTTCACACCTGAGCTGCTGCAGGGGGGAGGGCGTTGAAAAGGGGGTGAGTATGTTTGGCTCTCGGGGATGGTGTGTTAAGAGTCACAGTCTTAAAGAAAATCTGCTCAGAAAAAGTACTTAACTTTCCACCAGTTGTAAAGTTGTCATACATAAAAAAAACGCTATAAAGAAAAAGCAAGAGACTTACTGTTCCTTTGTGAGAGAATTACACACAAATCTGCAGAGTGTCTGTAAAAAGTCTTAAAATCACAAAACCCCTTCACTGTCCCGCTTCATTGTAGGATTTCTGCCATGTCTCTACTTCAGTTTGACCATCTCTGTTATTATGTGATGGAATACTAGATAAATAAGTAATTGGATACCTTACCGTTACTGCGCTCATAAAGAATGAGAGAATAAGAATAATGCGTATTGAACTGGTTTAATTAATTAGTGAGTTTATTTAAGGTAATTAGTTAGAAGCCCTATTTTATCAGCATGTCTGCACAGCAGTTACAATGGTCAAACTACATTAAAAACAGAATTGTCCCCATTCTTTCTTTAATAGTTACTAACATTAGATATTTTAATGAGATGTGGACCGCAAAACAAAAGATATCCCTGGTTTTCATTTAAAAAATCAAGTCACTGAATGCAAGTAGTTGCCTTAGCTTATTTTGTTATGAGATGATGATGTGAATTACTGTTCAAATTTGTTAATGTAATCATCGTTTGGTTATTTTATGCATAGCCTAATGTTACATTTCTGTGCTTAAGAATGCCTTCAAGACAGAGGAGACTGAATCAGAGAGAGAGAGAGAGAGAGAGAGAAATCTGAAGGAGGCAGCTAAAAGGACTGCAACTTTGCAGAGCTGGATAAAAGGTGCCAGCAGGGCATCTGCAGGCGAAGCACTGTGATTATGTCAAGCAAAACAACTCATTTCATTTCATTTCAAACCTTTATTTATACAGATTAATCCCATTGAGTTCATTGATCTCTTTTTCAAGGGAGACCTGATACATACATTGGTTCTGAAATTGATCCTTGACTTCCTCAATAACTCCCAAAACCACTCCAAGATTGTCCAAATCAGCCAGAACTGTGTTCTTAACTATTGTTACATACGCTATAATGTTAATTCATGCTAATTCAGGGTATATGCAGGAATCCTGAAGTCAAATGTAATACCTTTTTAAGACCTTTGTTAAGACCCTTTCCATACATTTTAAGACCTCATCGCCACTTTGAGTTCTAACCGGTTACATTGGTGACACACTTTACTATATACAGTATTGATTGTCCTTCCTCCTTATCTTCCAACCATTTGGACGCTAACTTGCAAATAACATGAAAGAAATCAAAGTAGAGTATCCAAAACAATTTTATAAAAGTAATGTTAGTCGGGAAGAGACTTGCTTTTTCTCAGATCCATGGTTAGTGTTCAACGAATGTCCTTGAGGGGTCCTTACTTTTAAATGATCTGGTGAGGAGGGTGGGACTTGTTATGTTGAGTGGGAGGCGGAGTCATCTGCAAAAGTGAGAGTCTTTTTCACCAGTATAATGTCCATCGATGTCTGACTCTGTTTAAAAAGTTCTTTAAGCTTTGTAGCTTTTCCATCAATCATTTTCAGCCAAGCAGTCAGAGGCACCCGCAAGGATGTCTGAAAAACCCCGCATGTAGAGTTGAAATACTCCAAAACAAAATCATCAGAGGGGTCCTTCCCCAGCGTCACCAAACGGCTTGCGCGGTAATACCATCGCCCAGATGGTCCACTTTTAGTTTCCCAGACGATGCTTGTCAGGACTCTTCCCACTTCTAGCGGCGGGGGGGATATCTCCTTCTTCTTCTTCCTTCACATTGAGGGGCAGCGGTGAAAACTCTTCTTTGATCTCGCATGCTGTCTGCGTTTCTTTGCTTTTCTTTGCAAATATCTTGTACACTGCTGGTTCCACTATGGTTTCTTGATGCACTACTTCTTCCGATACAATGGTTGCGTGGAGATCTCTGGAAGACACCAGAGTTAACACAGCCCAATCTGTTGAGGTCAGTGTCGCTTTAACACTGCGGGGTCCATACGTTTCTCCATTCTTCAGATTGTAGAAATGCAGTTCATTCGCAATATAGTTGAATACATAACCCCAAACATCGCCATTTTTCAGAGTCCATTCTTCATGAAGTTCTTTGGCTGGAGGCGTCTGAACCCGGCACATATACTGCATCCGTTTCTTGATTGGCGCTCCGGACGGATGGCTGTTGGCATGGCGACAGATCATTCACCATCAAGTTAGTTCAAAAGTTTGCAGTTCAAATATTCTGCTGCTTTCCCAAGCCTTTTTACTTTCTTTTCTCATCTTAATACACATTCATTCACTACTACTTACATCTGATATTTAACTCCTTCAGCCTATTTTCAGCTGCAGAAACCATTCAACTATTACATTATTCAGCTATTTCATGACATCAAGGCTATAAATGTTGTTGTTTATACCTTTTTTTTAAACCTTTTCTTTTAAATATTACGCTTTTTCTGCATTTTCTTTAGCTAAAAGCAGCTACCATTGAGCTAATAACATATTCAGCTTTTTCTGCATTTTCAGCTAAATTCAGCCATAAATGTTCACAGTTTACAGCATTCGCACGCATTTTCTGCAGGAAATGCATTTTCTAGTTATGAGAGTGCTCTCATACTGTACTTAAATTGTATATATTTATATAAATATATATATGTGTGTGTGTGTGTGTGTGTGTGTCCGCATCTGTAGCCTGTTATTGTCTCATTACACCGCACTGTGAATGAATTAAAAGTAAATATATAAGTGGTCATGAACACATCTGTCCATCAGACAGAGGTCTGCTGTGCCTCCTGTCATCATTAATGGACGTCTCTTTAAAATGACCGCTCAGAGGAGAGGAGTTCTCATTTCTCTAACCGCCTGCTGCTTCCACTCCTCTCTCCTCGGTTCCCCTCCTCAGTCCTCCGCTCGCATCTCCTGTGGGCGGGACTAAGTCTCGAGGATAGGAGTCGAGGAGGGGAAATTTAAGAATTGAGAAGCCTCTACTCTACTGTGTCATATGAATCTGACTGATATGAAAACAGCACGGCATGTGGTCATATAACCCTTCAACGCCCTCCAGAGGAGGAGTGCAGCATTACATCATTCATTCCTGCTGGCTGAAAATAGTTAAGTTTCGGTTTCCAATCCTCAGAAATGATACCGAGCCTTCCTACTGCAGTGAACACAGCAGCTGCTCAGAGCTGCAGTTGCTGTCTGGTTGGTCTGGTTCAGCTGGGAGCAGGACAACAGGAAGAGGGTGAACAATAATGGAGCTAGAGTCAGAAATATTAAAGTTTATCTGCGCTAGTCAGGGATCAGTGAACACTGAGGAGCTGCTGTGTAACCTCGGCTCAGGCGACGCTACGGCTGACATCATCAGTAACCGAGAGAAATTCGCCTTCGTTTGTCCGTTCGGTCAGCGGAAGGTGGTGGCGCGGACCTGGCTGAGGCTGTGCCTCGTGAAGGACTGTCCGGGCGCGTGCACTGGGCTGCACCTGTGTAAAAAGTTCCTCCTTACCGGATCCTGTCCGTTCACCCGCACGAGGTAAACACAGTCGACCGGGTGTGTCATATGACTGCAGGGCAGACACTTGGAGAGGCCTGCCCTGCACCCCCACATACATGTCTCAGTGTTTTTAATTGTTGATTTCCTAATAACATTATTTAGTGTTGTTAAAGCGATTCAACAGAGAAACGACCACAGGGTTGTTCAGGGTTATTATTAATGTGATGTGTTCGCATAATGTAATTACCTGTTTTTAAAGGCCTGGAGGCACGTGGTGCGTTCAGGCACTCTTCGCTTTTCCCCCCTTCTTCCCTTTATTCAAGAATAGTCAATTGATATCAAGTTAGAATACTGAAACTTAAGTCTTATCTGAGATTTCGTGAAAATAGCTTATAAGGTTAATGATATGTCTACAAGCTAAATATGGTGCGTAGCTAATTCCTTCTGCAGTTTAGTTTAGCTCAAGTTTTTTCAGGGGGGAATAAGGTAGCTAGCTACCAAATCCATGTTCCAGCACTTTTAAAGAGCAATAATTGCAGTTTATCTATACTTTAATAAAGTAACATTAAAGATCAAGTGTTTAGATATATTGGCATCCATAGGGAATGGGAAGCGCTGTGCATTCTGGGCAGGGGCGTATCACAAAACTCCGGGACCTACTGTATATGTAAACGGTCTCTGTGGTCCTCCTTTATCTCTTGATCCATGTCTCTCATACATCTTATGAAATGTATTTACAAATGATTGAGCCAACAACTGTACACATTGATCTGAAGCGGTTATTAGGGTAGTCACTAATGAACTAAAGTAGAACTAAAGTATAAGTAGTAATAATAGAAGTAATAATAATCTGTGCACATGTTGACCCTCTTTCCTCAACATACTGTAGCTTACAATTACTTTACTATGGTTAAATTAGGTTTGCTTGGAGTATCATGCTAAAGGGAACATTATCCATGTTTATTTAAGTATTTCTCATTCCCATGGTATAAGACAAAACTAAACACCATCTTAGTTTTCTAACCACTACATTGAGAACGTGCTTACTATACTGCATAATGAAAGACAACTCAACAAGACTTCACTAGTCATGTTTATTTGCATAAACTATAACACACAACAAATCAGAGAGCATATAGGCAAAAAAGCAATAATTAAAACTTTAGAAAGCTGAAAAAACCTTACAAGTTATGCTTTGGATAATATGATTGATCTTGAAGTTATTGAACAAATATGAAGAATGTCTTACTTCAAACTTGAATGTATGTTATGGAACTGATGCTGACAGTCATGATATTGAAGTTCATTCCCCAGTAAATGCCCAGTGACGGGTCTTCTTGTTAGTAAATTCATTAGCTGACAAGCTTCTTCTTTGAATTATCAGAGCAAGCGGCACCTCAGGAAGTGTGCCAGTCGCTTTACCCATCCTAGTGGTAGTTGTAGTGGGCTGCCATTATGTAGGGCTCCCAGGGAGCAGTGTAGGGAACAGTGCCTTGCTCAGGGACACCTCTTGCAGCACTTGTAACACTTGGTCTTTTGGGGACTTGAACCGGTGACCTTCTGGTTCCCAAGCCAAGTCCATATGGACTGCGCCACCACCAACCGTCTGTTTGCTGTTATTGATCATTGTGAAGACGGCGGATTTAGGATTGTAGGAGATCCGGGGCTTAGCCCAGGAGTTGTTGGGGGGGGGGGGGGTAAAGTGCTATTTTTTTTACAAGTGGGGGGTGGACTGAACATCCTTTAGGGGGGTCGTCGCCTCCTCTCCGGGGGTCCGGGGACATGTCCCCCCGGGAAGATTTTTTTTTTAAATATTGAAGTTAAAAGCATCAATCTGGTGCACTTTGAGAGCAACATTAACCCTACCTTAAAGTGGACAAAAGGCAATGGAGAACACTTATTCATTAACACCATTTAATGAAGCAAACTAATGCCTTAACTCACTCAAATACAGTCGTTTACTTATTTCGGTGAAACGAATGTGCGTAGAGTTTTAAAGGATGCGGATAGTCTCACCTTGATTCTGGCGCATTGCTTATCGTTTTATAGATCTATTCTCATCCACCATCTTTGTTTGTGACGTAAAGAGTGTAAGAGTCACCTTTCTGACTGTTGCCTGTCAGTTCCGTTGCTATGGTTCCGTTGTTATGTGTACTGAAACGAGAGCCGGTATAATTCCACGCGCGAAAACAAAATACAAATTGGAATACGTTATTTTAGTGTCTTAAAAGTAGACTGAGGTATGAAGGCTTAATGTTACATCTTAGAATAATTTGTAGCCATGTTCTGTATACATACTAACATATAAGGGTATACTTAGTGTGGTTACTCCATGTTTTCTAGCTATAAGATTAACGTTACATCACTCTTTTTCACTTCTTACTCAGTCAGCCAGAGTGCAGATATCACCATTAGATTCACAAACCTGAAACATCATCCATTTCTTCACTGCTGGTGATGACATTGTTGTCAGCTGCTGATACTGCTGCTGCTGCAGCTTGTGGCGCCTGCTTCAATGACAATAACTTTCTAATATCCATAACTGTATAGGCTATTAGCTTAAAACTAGTCAGGCACTAGGAAGGATCACTTCTTCTTCAGGGCAGCGGCTGCCTCTCTGATGGACTCCGGTACTGCACATTACTCCCGTTACCATTACTATTTTTTTTTTTTAAGTGAAACATCCGAGGCTTTTCAGAAAACATCTGGGGCTTGAGCCCAAGTAGCCACCCCCTAGCGCCGCCACTGGTGAAGACCAGGCAGACGTTTTCCTGTTGTTTTGTATTATAGCAGCTATCGGATGGAATCAATACATGGGCTGCACAGGTTGTCATGTCCGACTATCACAAGTAGAATCATAAAGAAAAATACGCCGGCAAAAATGGCTGTAGAAAAACAGGTGATATTTTGTCAGATGGTGGATATAATGTCAATTTAATGTGAACTCTGACCCTTCTGCACTAGCCAGACAATGCAACAATAATATGTCCTTTTGGTCTAATTAAATGCATTGTTGTTACATTTTTAATATTTTCCATAACAAATCTATATTTAATATTTAAACAAATAATTGAACTGAAAGGTGTATTGTGTTTTTTGATGACAGGACTGGATGCAGATTCTCCCATTGCCTGGACTCTTTCCACAATGCAGCAAAGCTGACTGAGCATGGTCTGGAGAGCCTGAGCCGGAGTGAGCTGTGCACCCTGCTGCTGCAGAGCGACACCAGGCTCCTGCCTCAGGTACGTCCAGGGGCGGACTGGCCATCTGTGAGTTCTGGACAATCACAGAACGGCCGGCACGGCCCATTTTGTTTTTTAAACATCATCACTTGAGTTGCGCTGACAGGCGACAGAGGTCGACAGTTTCCCCGCAGCGAGGCTCCCCCCCCCCCCCCTATGCAGTCCACGAGCGTGCTCTAACAATTGGTGTGGGCTGGGTCAGAGTCCAGGGCTGATTTTCAGTCCCAGTCCACCCCTGGGTACGTCTGACTTCATTCAGAAGATTCAGACGTTTCTCAGATCAGATTGTTTTTGATTAAGAATGTTTGTCCAGCCAGCCCCCTGTTGGGAGGGGCTTGTGTTATGACTGACACAAATATAGGTTACAATGTGAATTGTGGGAGGGCGCAGCGAGAAATAAGTCCACAGTCCCAGGAAGTGACAAAGTCCAGATAAAGGCTGTTATAACGCCCCCCCACCCGGCCCTCCCAAGCCCATC
This sequence comes from Pogonophryne albipinna, assembly GCA_028583405.1. Classification (NCBI taxonomy): domain Eukaryota; kingdom Metazoa; phylum Chordata; class Actinopteri; order Perciformes; family Artedidraconidae; genus Pogonophryne; species Pogonophryne albipinna. The sequence goes on along the minus strand of JAPTMU010000503.1, from coordinate 12,590 downwards.
TTCCACTGCTGCATTAGGAAATGCAATTACCAGGGACAATCAGCATCGTGGAGGAATCCACGTCAACTGCCCACTGAGCTGAAAAAAGAAAATAACAAATTGTAAATTATTCGTAATGAAAGGCCAAATCTGATTTGTATAAAAAAGAACAGAATCAGGTTCAACCCTAACATCAAGCTAATTCTGGATCAGCTTTCTATAGACTTACATTTGATCCTTAATATTAAAATAATTAAATGTATTGTTATTGTTTTATAGCATTTGTCCTTAAATTTTCTTCTTTGCATGTTTGTAACCATGTTTGTAATCATGCAACCTTTCCTCGTTACACCAGATATGTCATAATTACAACAATGGTGGTGGGCGGCTGGGCCTGTGTCAAGAGGGCGATAATTGCACAAGATTGCACATCTGCGAGAAGTACCTGAACAGCGTCTGCAGCTGCATCAAGAACCATGATTTTAGCGCTCCACAGCCACAAAAGAGCCTGTCGGACAGAGGCGTGCCGGACCAACTCTTTCCCTCGTTGATGTCTGTCTATGCCAACCTGCTGGCTCTGAAGTACGCTGACAGACAGGGCGACTCTGATGCCAGCGGCGCCGATGGTCTGATTCCACCACAGAGAGAGAGGCAAAGAGGGAGAGGGAGAGCTGGTTTCCGGGGCAACCCAGGCAACCGAGGCAACAGAGGAAACATGGGCAACCGTGGCAACAGGGGCTTCAGAGGGAACAGAGGCAACCGGGGCAACAGAGGAAATCAAGGCAACCAGCCAACCCGTTCCACTGATGAAGTCTTTGCTGACTATGAAATCTTAGATCTGTACACCGAAGATGGCCTGAGCCAAGATCGGAGACCTACCTCCCCGTACAGCGATGTCTCTGCTGCTGCCAACGACACCGATGCCAGCAGCGACGATGGAAAGAGCAGAAAGCCAAATCTGAATAAAACCTCAGCCGCTGTCCGAGGGAGAGGCGGCGAGAGGGGCAACCATCAACCGCTGAACAGGAGTCAGGCTACTGCTGACCCTGAGTCAGTCAGCGACAACGCAAACAGTGAGGATGGAGCCAGAAGAAGACCGAGGCCTGTCAGAGGTAAACTACGCCCGCTGTCATTGAGTGTTTTTGAAAGAGCTTTGTGAAATGGAACGGCTTTATAACGCACCTCTGTCTGTTTCCTTTAGATAAAACTGAGATATGCATGTTCTTCATCAAAGGACACTGTAAACATGAGGGTGAGTAATCATTGATACATCATAGAGCATTATCAGAAACAGTAATCATTATACTGATTATTATGAAAATGTCAGAAATGGACTCGGTATCCTCAATTACCCACAAAACCACATTTTTTAACTATTATTTACATAGGCTATAATGTTAATCCATGCTAATTAATGCAACTTATGCTAATTGTGCAAATTGCCCAACATATGCAGGTTAGCATTCAGCAGTTTCTATGTGCTGGAGACCCGTACTATACATTTCTAACACAAAACTCTGGGGTACTTAAGATTTCCAGATTCACAATAGGACTCTGAGCTGAACTAGACTAACTCTGTAACATGGCTACCTATTCTGACAGTGTTGTGTCAGCTATTTGAAATAAACATGAGCAAATCCTGCTGGAAATGCACGTGTTTTTTTCTTTTGTTGTACTAACAGAAATTGTGATTATATATTTTTTTATTACTTTATATTGCACTGACTAAAGTAAGGCTATTATTTATATGTTCACTTTTAAACCTGCAACACTCAAAAACATTGTTCCCAGAGATGTTAAAACCTTCATTTTGAAAGAGTTTTGGTTTGACTGGTTTGAGCCTTTAGCTTTTAAGTTGTGGCGTCTTGTGTGAGGAAAATAAAAGAAGAAAATAACACAATGTGAGGAAGTACAGTATGGTTACAGAACAATTACTCTATCTTGATATATACTGTTACCATGATACGAAAAAATCAAAGAGTTAAACATTATTTTGGCCATATTGCCCAACCCTTGACTATGTCTTCTCAGACGAGCGATGTTATAAAGCCCACAACAAGATGCCGTACAGCTGGCAGGTGCTGCTGGATGATCAGTGGACTGCCCTACCTAATAATGAGACCATTGAGAAGGACTACTGTGACCCAAAGAACACGTACAGGTACTCTCCACTGACATCAATGGTTTCTGTAGTTTTAGGAGATGTTATTCCGTGGTGTAAATAAATGAAATCGTAGAAATTAAATGATTATTTTGCTGTTTCCAGTAGCAGCAACCCGCCTGTAGACTTCGACACGATGACCCAAGGAGCGAACAAAGTACGCCGACTCTCCACCTCAAACTCTCTGGTGGATGTCAGCTTCCTCCACACCACCGAGTGGGTTTGGTACTGGGAGGATGAGCATGCATCCTGGACCATGTACGCTTCACGTGTGAGTAACTGGAGTCCTTTTTAGTTTGACATAGAGGTTATAATTCAGACATACATTTCTGAAAGGAATTTAAATACTGTGACATCAGAACACATTGCACCTGTCGATTGACGCGAAGTGATGAGCTTTACATTTCTTATTTCTGTTAAAGATCCTCTTATCAGTATGTTTTCAGAAATTCTGCCTGTTTTATTTTTCCATATGGAAAATATTCTGCAATAAGGATGTTCAGTCTCCCCAGCCAGCAACATTAGATAGCAGCCAATCGAGGTGTAAATGATGTGACCATTATAAGGCAGATCAAAGGTTAAAGTCATTACTCTGTCATAAGAACCCTGTGAACATAGGAACAGTTCCTCATAGATAACAGTGAGTTAGCAAACAGAGGGAAAAGGAAGCCAATGGTTAACTGAGGATATGCATACTGACAACATGCCTCTGAAAGCTAGTAAAGCTGATATGGGCAAAGAATTGCCACTTTACCTCTATTTCAGTGACATTTTGCAAGCGTACAACAACCCTTTCCAATACAAATATTAAAACAGTAACACAACATAATTCACAAATTAAAAGCCAGTCTGAAGAGGTGTATTTTGGTCAGTGTTTTGAAGGTGGGGGTGTCGGTGCAGTCTCTGATGTGTTGTGGAAGGGAGTTCCAGAGGGTGGGGGCAGGGGCGCCGCCAGGGATTTTGGGCCCCATGAAAAGATATCACAATGGGTCCCACCACCAGGCCCAGGACACGCCAACCAAGCACATTACTGTAACCACACCTCCAGAACCCAACCCACTCATTTATGCTTTAAATAACTCTACCTGTACAGGCTTGCATCTATCTTGTAGTCCAATACTAACTGCACAATATTTACTGACACTGAGCGGTGAACATATAACACTGTGCAGACGTGCAACATTCTGCTGCAGTACAATTCACTATTTGATATAACACTAACATTCCTGACAATAGATCTCAATAGTCATCTTTTATGGTGTACATGCCTTTTTAATAACATTTTTCAATGGAACATTCATAAATCTAAATAAATCTAACTTAAATATACATATACACCTCTTAAATTAAAATAAAGTGAACATTAACACTAATATTATCATTTATAAAATGCTATAACAAAAAATAAATAACATAAGCAGCAGATTTTTTTATTAAATATACCAACTACAAAATAAGCGGGTATTAAAGTGTAAACGGACAACAAAACGGAAATGGAAGTGAAAAGGCCTGATGGTGGCGCTAAATCAGAGCCTATTACCTGTTCTCAGTCTTTTTCTCATCATGCATCTTGTGTGTAGTGATCCAATATCGTTACCATAGCCTTGCCCTTTAACAGTTATCACGAGCCCTGGCTCAGCCTTACTCACTAAGAGCGCAGCGCCTAGCCTTCTTACAGGCAAAGTCACTGATCAAGTCCTTGAAGTCCAGCTTTCTAGCCAACTGGCTTTCAAAGGACAGCATGGCAAGACTGCAAAGCATTATGGGGGGACAGGGCTGCGTAGCCTAGAGATGGATCTGTTGGTCCTGGCACCAGGGGAGGGACAACTGATTTAGTATGAATAGCTGCTAAAAATGTACCTGCATTTATTGAATGTCAGCTAAAAGAGGAGTGAAATGAAAAACCTCAGCATTTTCTGTGAAGATATTAACAATCAATCAATCAATCAATGTTTATTTATATAGCCCAATATCACAAATGTTACATTTGTCTCAGTGGACTTCACAGTTTGTACAAAATATCAGTATGACAATACGACACCCTCTGTCCTTAGACCCTCACATCGTACAAGGAAAAACTTCCGAAGAAAACCCACAGTTTTAAAGGGAAAAATGGGAGAAACCTCAGGGAGAGCAACAGAGGAGGGATCCCTCTCCCAGGACAGACAGACGTGCAATAGATGCCGTGTGTAAATTGAAAAGATAATACATTTGCAACATAGGTAGTCCAAATGTTTGGAAATGCATGTGTGTATAATAGGAAGATGAATCCACGAGGATATCCATCCAGGACCTATGATCCAGGACCACAGCCACGACTCGCGATGCAGGACACAGGACCGCAGGATCATCCATGACTCCGGATCCCAGCGTATATAGACACCAAAAAGAAAGAAATTTGGGGAAGCTGGGTTAATCGGAACATGAGAGTACACAGGTATAGACAGAGAGAAGGAAGAAGTAAGATGTCCCCCGACAAACTAAGCCTATATCAGCAAAACTAGGGGCTGAATCTAATCAGCCCTAACTATAAGCTTTATCAAAAAGGAAGGTCTTAAGCGCACTCTTAAAAACGGATAGGGTGTCTGCCGCCCGAGCACAAACTGGAAGCTGATTCCACAAATGTGGAGCTTGATAAGAAAAGGCTCTGGCTCCCATTGTACTTTTAGAGACTCTAGGAACAACCAACAACCCTGCATTCTTGGAACGCAATGCCCTAGTAGGACAGTAGGGTATAATGAGTTCTTTAAGGTAAGATGGCGCCTGCCCATTAAGGGCTTTGTAGGCGAGAAGAAGAATTTTAAATTATATCCTGTGTTCTATAGGGAGCCAGTGTAAGGCAGCCAGAACAGGAGTAATGTGGTCCCTTTTCCTAACTCTGGTTAGTACACGAGCTGCAGCATTTTGAATCAGCTGAAGCGACTTGACTGACTTCTTGGTACACCCTGATAATAAAGAGTTACAATAATCCAGCCTTGAAGTAACAAATGCATGGACTAGTTTCTCTGCATCGTTTTGAGGCAAGATATGCCTGATTTTTGCAATGTTACGTAGATGGAAGTAGGCGGTCCTTGAAATTGATTTTATGTGGGCGTTAAAGGATAAATCCTGATCAAATATAACACCAAGATTCCTTACAGTCTCACTGGAGGCCAAATTAATGCCATCCATAGTTAGTATATCTTTAGATAATTTGTTTCGTAGATTCTTCGGGCCAAGTACAATAACTTCAGTTTTGGTCGTGTTTAACATCAAAAAGTTTAAGGTCATCCTCGTTTTTAAGTCCTTGAGGCAGTCTTGAATTTTATTTAGATGATTAATTTCATCAGGCTTGATTGATAAATATAGTTGAGTATCATCCGCATAACAATGAAAATTTACAGAATGATTCCTTATAATATTGCCTAACGGAAGCATATATAATGTGAACAAAATAGGTCCGAGCACTGAGCCCTGTGGCACTCCATGGCTAACTTTGGTTTGCGTGGAAGATTCATCATTGACACGTACAAACTGAGAGCGTTCAGATAGATAGGACCTAAACCAGCCTAAAGCAGTTCCCTGTATGCCAACTAAGTATTCTCGTCTTTGCAATAAGATATCATGATCGATAGTATCAAATGCAGCACTGAGATCGAGCAAAACAAGAATAGAGACAAGTCCCTTGTCAGAGGCTATTAGAATGTCATTTGTGACTTTAACCAGAGCTGTCTCTGTGCTATGATGTGTTCTAAAGCCAGACTGAAAATCTTCAAATAAATCATTGTTTTTGAAGTAATCACACAACTGTTTTGCGACTGCTTTCTCAAGAATTTTTGAGAGGAACGGAAGATTAGAAATAGGTCTATAATTGGCTAAAACCTCTGGATCGAGGTTGTGCTTTTTAAGAAGCGGTTTTATCACTGCTACTTTGAATGATTGTGGAACATAGCCTGAAAATAAAGACATATTCATAATATTTAATAAAGAAGTGCTAATTAATGGAAAAACTTCCTTCAACAGCTTAGTTGGAATTGGGTCTAACATACACGTTGATGGTTTAGAAGAGAGAATCATTGAATTTAATTGTTCAAGGTTAATGGCTGAAAAGCATTCTAGTTTACTATCTAGTGTAATATTAGAACTTACGTTTCCGGGAGCTGTTGATAACACTATACTGGTCAAAGGCAAGAGGTCATTAATTTTGTTTCTAAGAGTAACAATTTTATCGTTAAAAAAGCACATAAAATCATTACTACTGAGTGCTATGGGAATAGAAGGCTCAATCGAGCTTTGGCTCTCTGTCAGCCTGGCTACAGTGCTGAAAAGTAATCTTGCATTATTCTTATTCTCATCTATTAATGAAGAGTAGTAGGCTGCTCTCGCTTTACGCAGTGCTTTCTTATATTCATTGAGAGTAATATGCCAAATTAAACGAGATTCTTCAAGTTTAGTGGAACGCCATATCCTTTCAAGTTGTCTCGACTTTTGCTTTATTTTGCGGGTTTCGGCATTATGCCATGGAGCTAATCTATGTTGTTTTATTTTCTTCTTTTTCAAAGGAACAACAGAGTCTAATTTTATTCGCAGCGCATCTGTAGCACTATCAACAACATGATCAATTTGGGGTGGTGTACATTTTGTATAAGTTTCCTCCCCTACATGCAGACATGCTATCGAGTTAAGTATTGGTGGAATCTCTTCCTTAAATTTGGCTATAGCACTAACAGATAGGTTTCTGCTGCAGGAGCTTTTGACTAATGCTTTGTAGTCTAGTAACAGTACTTCAAAAGTTACTAAGAAATGGTCGGATAAAGAAGGATTATGCGGTTCGACTAATAGTTGCTCAATTTCAATACCATAAGTCAGAACAAGGTCGAGAGTGTGATTAAACGTAGCAGTGGGTTGGTTTATTTACACTCTGACGAAAACCAACAGAATCTAATATAGAGTTAAATGCAACAGTAAGGCTATTTTTATCATCGTCAACATGAATATTAAAGTCACCTACGATAATTACTTTATCTGTTTTAAGAACCAAAGTTGATAAAAACTCAGAGAATTCTGATAAGAATTCTGAATAAGGACCTGGTGCACGGTACACTGTAACAAATAAGATTGGCTGCAAAGTTTTCCAGGTCGGATGCGTAAGACTAAAAATGAGGCTTTCAAAGGAGGTATAATTTAATTTTGGTTTAGTATTGATAAGTAAACTTGAGTCAAAGATTGCTGCAACTCCACCTCCTCGGCCCACGCCTCGGGCAATATGTGTCACGATTCTCATGTTATGTCACGTTTGTAGTTTTGTATGTTTGGGTGTTTGCTGTCATGTTTTCCTCCTGGGTTATTGTCTGGTCCTTTTCGCTGTGTTTTTCCTCCCGTCGTTAGTTTCCCTGGTGTGTCTAGTTGTCTGATTGTGTTCACCTGTTGTCCTTGTGTTTCTCCTCCCCTGCCCGGCTGTTTCTCGTCTCGTGATTACTCCTCCCTGTATTTAGTCTTGTCTCTTCCTGTGTTCAGTGTTGGTTCGTCTTTTGTTGGTGACTGAGTTCACCGGTGAGTGTTCTGTTTTGTCTGTATTAGTTTCATTATCCTTGAAATAAAGGTTTATCAGAGTTATCTGCATTTGGGTCCTGCTTCCTTCACTCAACCGTGACAATATGAGTATTGATATGGCTGGGTGGAGTGGCCTCATTTATGCTGACATATTCTTCATGTCTCAACCAAGTTTCAGTGAGACAGCATATATCAATATTATAATCTGATATTAAATCATTTACCAATATTGCTTTAGATGCTAGAGATCTTATGTTTAAGAGACCACATTTAATATTCCTGTTTTGTTGCACTGTAGTAGTTGTTACATTTACTTTTATTAGGTTATTATGTATGACACCTCTATTAGGTTTTACCTTAAATTGTCCTTGGGCAGACACACACACCGCTAATATTGGGTATTTTATTGGGTTCTGGATTCCTATGGATGACTGCCTAGGAGAGAGCGCAGAGAAGCGTGTAAGACTGCGACTCCGCCTCCTGGTCTCAACTCCAGTTTGTCATGGATTAAGTCCACAATTAAGTAACAGTACTTAATGTCAGCAAAACATTACAATTGTTATTTACAATGGACTAAGCTTAGCTACAGTAACTAATTTCCACCACTCATGGACCACACCCACCTTTTCTTTTGAAAAACTGGGTGACATAATGTCGCCCTTTAGTCCCTCTCTCTTGTCTTTCTCTCCTTTCTTTTCTTTTTTGAAAGCCTGACTTTGTTAGTCGTTGAGACATGTACACACGTAAGTAATAGCATCCCTCCTCACATGCTCTCACTCTCTGCGGGAAAGTGCGGTGCCGCACAACGTTTGGAGGCAGGACCAAACCATTACATGTAAATAGAGGGGGGTGTACAGAGGCTTTGGATAATTAACTTTTGGAAGAAAAAAAGTGAAATTAATCGTAAGTTTAGTGAGTACATTATCAATTTAACGTTATATTAATGTTAGTTGTTGATGATTGATGAAAGGTTACTTAAACATTTTTTCTTAATGTTCTAAAAATGTTTGGGGCCCCTGTCAGTCACGGGCCCTTAGAATCGTCCTAACTTTTCACCCCCTTACGGCGCCCCTGGGTGGGGGCAGCGATGGAGAAGGCTCTGTCCCCCCAGGTTCGGTGCTTGGTTCGTGTGGGGATAGAAAGGAGGTTCGCTTCTGATGAGCGAAGGCTGCAGGAAGGGGTGTGGTGGTGGATCAGGTCGGTGAGGTAGGGGGGGGGGCCTGGCTGTTGAGACCTTTGTGTGTTAGCAGAAGGATTTTGAAGTGTATTCGTTGACGGATAGGGAGCCAGTGTAGGTTTTGAAGGACGGGGTGATGTGGTCTCTGGAGCGGGTTTGGGTGAGGAGGCGGGCAGCGCAGTTCTGGATATATTGCAGTTGATTTAGAACGTTGGATGATGAGCCATACAGGATGCTGTTGCAGTAGTCCAGTCTTGAAGTGATGAATGCGTGGATGAGGGTTTTAGCAGCCGGGAAGGAGAGTGAAGGGCGGAGGTGGTCAATGTTTTTTAGATGGAAGAATGCGGTCCTGGTGATATGGTTTATGTGTTTATTGAATTTGAGCTGGCTGTCAAAAATTACTCCAAGGTTGCGAATGTGAGGAGAGGGGGTTGGAGTGGTGTTGACCATGGTGAGGTTGAAGTTCTGGGTGGTGTTGGTGCGGGATGTGGGTCCGATTATGTCTGATTTGTTGTTGTTCAGTTAAAGGTAGTTTTTTTGCATTTCTGAGAGACAGTTGGTGAGTGTGGAGTGAGTTGTGGCAGTGATGGTTTCTGTGGAAATGTAGAGTTGGATGTCATCCGCGTAGCAGTGATACTGAAGGTTGTGGCGGCGGATGATTTTTACAAGGGGGAGCATATAGAGGATGAAGAGGAGGGGACCAAACACCGAACCCTGGGGGACGCCTTGGGACAGAGGAGCAGTGGAGGAAGTGCAGTTATTGATATGGATGAACTTGTGTCTGTTGGTGAGGTAGAATTTCCGCCAGGAGAGTGCAGTGTCGGTGATGTTGAGTGATGATTCCAGGCGGGACAGCAGGATGGTGTCGAACGCTGCTGTGAGGTCGAGGAGGATGAGGATGTTGAGGTTGCCGGAGGAGAGGAGGAGGTCGTTAGTGATTCTGAGGAGAGCTGTTTCTGTGCTATGTTTTGTGCGGAATCCTGATTGAAAGGGTTCAAACAGGTTATTGGAGCTGAGGTGGGATTTTAGTTGGGAGGCTACAACACGTTAGAGTAGTTTTGGGGGAGATTCAAGATGGGCCGGAAGTTGGACATGATGTCAGGTGTGAGTTCAGGTATTTTCAGTATGGGTGTAACAGCAGCCAGTTTGAGTGAGGGGGGGGGACTGATCCAGAGCAGAGGGAGGAGTTAATGATTGTGGTTATGAGTTGGGAGATGGGAGGGAGGAATTCCCTGACAAATTGTATTGGTATGGGGTCCAGAGTGCAGGTGGAGTTCATTCCAGCCATGAGGGCGGACAGTTGCATTGGGGTCACAGGTGAGAACTGGGATAGGGCTGTGAGGTGAAGGGAGGGAGCCAGGAGGGGAGATGGGGAGGGCTGCTGAGGAGGTCAGGTTTCTATAAATGCTGCCGATTTTGGATTGAAAGAATGAGAGGAAAGAATTGCACTGTGCGGTTGTGAAGGATGGGGTGGCGTTGTCACCGGGTTTAAGGAGTGCGCTGATGGTGGAGAACAGAGCCTTGGGGTTGCTGGAGCCGAAGTGTATCAGTTGTGAGTAGTAGGTGGACCGGGCTGCTTTGAGTGCGTTATTGTACTGATGTAGGTAGTCGGTGTAGGTATGGAGATGAACTGTTAGTGGTTTTCTCGTGAAGGCGTTCCAGTTGGCGTTTTTGTGATTTCATTTGGCGGAGTTCGGGGCTGTACCAGGGAGCTGAATGTGTGAAAGAGACAGTTTTGGTTTTTTGGGGGGCCAGTTTATTAAGACAGGAGGAGAGGGTGGTGTTGTAGTAGTCTACCAGACATGGAAAGTCAGAAAGGGGGGGTGGGGAAGGCAGACATCTTGCAGGTAATGCAGGCTGAGAGTGCTGAGGGGGACAGGGATTTGAGGTTTCTGAAGGTTACATTTATAACTTGTTATTAGCCTTCTTAATATTGTACTTCCAACTCACGGTCTCTTCATGTGTTAACTACCTTCTTTGTCCTGTTTTTGGTTTATAGAAGACGTTCCTTTTTTCTCTTGAATAGCTTAGCTTGAGATGCTACCCTTCACATTAATTCAATTGTAATCTCTTGTTTTATGGTTCCACATGCAGCATCTCTGAGGAAAGAGGTTAGCATAGCATAGATTGTAGCAAAATGCTACAATTAACTTTCATGAACTCAAAACCAGCAGACTTGAATCCCTCCGATTGAGACCATAATCGCATGTTTGCAATATTTACAGAGAGGTAATGAATCCAGTCAGAATTATGGTCTGATATAATAGACTTATTTTTGTTAGCAATGGAGTCGCTGGCTGTTAGAATGAACGCAGATTTCAACATTTGCTTCACTTTTTATACCCTGAGGTTGGCCCTTGCTTGTAATTAGGGTTGGTTATCGTTTGAATTTCCACGATTCTGATTCCGATTCTACTTTTCTATTCCGGTTCTTAACGGTTCTCAATTCCGATTCTTTGAGGGGCAGGGTAAAAAAATGATAGATGCTTCTTCCACCAAAAAAATTACATTTATTCGAGAAACTTTTACACAGGTTAGTTTACAGTAATATTCACATTAATCAGTCTGTTTATATTCACTACTATGTAACTGTAACCTGAGAACCACTGAAGCTACAACAGTGCAACAGTCCAACTTTTAAAAAACAGTTCTTGTTGAGAAAAACAAGCATATCTGCCTCTCAGGCATACCGGGAAGAAATGTTTGAACATTTTAAAGTAAAATGCTTCAATCTGGTGCACTTTAAGCAGAATTACTAGAGACTAGATCTAGGGGGTACAACTCTAAACACCCATATGAAAAAGATCGGTTTACATTTTCATAATTAAATAAGTATGTGAACATAACCAATAACCTACCATAGCCAATAACAAATACATGTAACGTATTATATTTTTGTTGTTCATTCATATCTTATTTTACTATTTTATTTATGCATATTTTTTTATCTCTCCAGTTTAAAACGATATGTCTGGTTTACTGTCCTATAGTATACATTGGGATGATTTCAAACCTGTTTTATCCCAATAATTATAAAGGAGTGCCTTGGAAATATGTGTTTACATAAATTGTGATCAAAACGTTTGAGACCCACTGAGATAACTTAGACTAAAGTGAACTATCTAAACCCTCAGAGTCCTTTACCTCACTGAGCTGTAGTTATCAGCCTCTCAGTCTGACTGGAGAGGACTCTCCCTCCACATCATTGTAGAAACATCTTCTTTTTCCGTTAGAGCAGCTAGCACCAGATGCTAATAACAACAGCGGTGGTACCGGTGCACCCTCCCTTTCTCCCTCGCTCGCTCCCACACTCACTCGCACTTTGGCTGTGAGCTGCGGGTGCCAGATAAGCCAACATTCCCCATGTTCATCACTTACAGCGCCCATCGTACAGGGCAAATGAAAAGTGTAATCGGGAGGAAAAGGGTGTTACATTTACTTAATTATGGATGTTGTTACATCAAGGCCGAAAATTAGGATGAGCCCCAACGGTCAAAAAAATAAATAATTCTCCCAGAGCTGTCAGCGCAGCGCCTCCACAGATCTGGCGCCCTAGGCGAACATGGTTACGCTGTACCCAACCCTACTTGTAATACATCAAAGGTTTCTACTTCTCATGCTAAGCTAAGCTAACTGGCTGCTGGTACTAGCTTTATAGTTGGCAAGCAACCATGAGATTGATGTCATTTAATTCTTAGAGAAAATGAAAACAAGTGATGTTCCCACAGTTCTTTATAAACA
>JAPTMU010000071.1:720000-769869 GCA_028583405.1 Pogonophryne albipinna | reverse complement strand
ATGGTTTAATAACTTCCTGTTGGATGGTTTAATAACTTCCTGTTGGAGGGTTTAATAACTTCCTGTTAGATGGTTTAATGACTTCCTGTTAGATGGTTTAATAACTTCCTGTTGGAGGGTTTAATAACTTCCTGTTGGAGGGTTTAATAACTTCCTGTTGGAGGGTTTAATAACTTCCTGTTGGATGGTTTAATAACTTCCTGTTGGAGGGTTTAATGACTTCCTGTTGGAGGGTTTAATAACTTCCTGTTGGAGGGTTTAATAACTTCCTGTTGGAGGGTTTAATGACTTTCCTGTTGGAGGGTTTAATAACTTCCTGTTGGAGGGTTTAATAACTTCCTGTTGGAGGGTTTAATGACTTCCTGTTGAACATTTTAACAACATCCACACTCCAGTAGTTGGTTAGGAACGGCGCTTCATGTGGCGGACCCTCCACCCAAACGTGAAATCGTAGTTAAAGTGGGTTAGGGTATAGGAGAATTGGAACTGGGCCAGTGTGTGTTATCCTGAATGGGAAGTCGTGGGTACTACAGGAATAAAAGAGCACAGGAGGGGATTTCCGGGAGCGCCAAACTCTCCTTGGCAGCTGCATGGCGCTTATTTACTCTTCCTCCATTCATTATGGATGATCTCTGCAATGCTCTGAGCTATGATGATTTACAACTCACCATTAATTATCAGCAAACTACCACCACCACCCTTCATGTAACCTCTTCCCACTCCTTTCATAAAGCACATTTATTGACAGAGACTTATTTCCATGTTAATTATGCATTTTAATTCTGTGGCAAAGAAACAACTGTGTGAGAAGATAAAGGCAAAATGCGGTCCCGAGGATTTATCAGTGGGAGATCTGAAGTGTTTTGCTGCCTCGAGAACAGCGGCCATGGCAGTTCTGTAATGTACATTAATTAGAGATTCCCGGGGCTGTAGCCCTGGAGATAAAGGAGGGAATTGAATCCAGTGTAATTGAAAGCGGCTCTGTTGCTGTTTGTGTGTGTGGGGGTGAACACGCTGCCTCTCTGTGTGCAGGATTACAATGATGAGATAAGACAGGCCCAGCTGCAGGAGCTCACGTTCCTGAACGGAGGCTCGGAGGACGCCAAGGTGCCGTCAGTGAGGGGGAAGTCAGCGGTGCGAGCCAGAGGGACGCCTGTTCCAGGTCTTCCCAGGTAACCTCCAGACTCACATTCAAGATTCAAGGCTGTTAGTGTCATGTGTACATAGCTACAGTGTAGAATGTATGTCAATGACAATCTTAAAGGTCACCTATTATGCAAAATCCACTTGTTCACGTCTTCTATACATCAACATGTGTCCCCTCTTCTTCATGTCTCTTCTACATCAACATGTGTCCCCTCTTCTTCATGTCTCTTCTACATCAACATGTGTCCCCTCTTCTTCATGTCTCTTCTTCATCAACATGTGTCCCCTCTTCTTCATGTCTCTTCTACATCAACATGTGTCCCCTCTTCTTCATGTCTCTTCTACATCAACATGTGTCTCCTCTTCTTCATGTCTCTTCTTCATCAACATGTGTCCCCTCTTCTTCATGTCTCTTCTACATCAACATGTGTCCCCTCTTCTTCACGTCTCCTCTACATCAACATGTGTCCCCTCTTCTACATCAACATGTGTCCCCTCTTCTTCATGTCTCTTCTACATCAACATGTGTTCCCTCTTCTCCATGTCTCTTCTACATCAACATGTGTCCCCTCTTCTTCACGTCTCCTCTACATCAACATGTGTCCCCTCTTCTACATCAACATGTGTCCCCTCTTCTTCATGTCTCTTCTACATCAACATGTGTCCCCTCTTCTTCATGTCTCTTCTACATCAACATGTGTTCCCTCTTCTCCATGTCTCTTCTACATCAACATGTGTCCCCTCTTCTTCACGTCTCCTCTACATCAACATGTGTCCCCTCTTCTACATCAACATGTGTCCCCTCTTCTTCATGTCTCTTCTACATCAACATGTGTCCCCTCTTCTACATCAACATGTGTCCCCTCTTCTACATCAACATGTGTCCCCTCTTCTTCATGTCTCTCCTACATCAACATGTGTCCCCTCTGAGGAAAGAGAATCTGAAAGTTTCAGGAACAAAGATTCTTTCTCTTTTTGTCCTGATCCATTTCTATAAAAACCTGTCTGAAAATGAGCTGATCAGATTTTGGCCACTTTATGATGTCATAACGATGTTTTGTCTTCTGTATAATTCTTTCTTTAATAGAAATGTTTCTTCTGCCCGTAAAGTGTCCAAACCGGGCTTGTCTGGATAAGTGCATTTTTGAAACATAGTCATTGTCCATGCCGGTTTCAGTTGGATTATTTGTCAGTTGCTCCGATCAGATCGGTCTCCTCCATTTTGTAGATTATTTACGACTTTTGAATCCACATAAACACATCAGCAAAATCCGGCTTACTTTGAGCACGTGTTTTAAACAGTTTAATCCCTTTGTGAATTGTTTCCACTTGCGCCGTCCTTTAATTTCTTCATACAGCGGGAATCCAAATGAATTAATCCTGAGTCCAATAACCATCAAAGTCACTCCAATAGTGCTCCTTAATTACGCTTTCATCCTCCTTTAACAAAATACTTCACATTCATCCAGTTTGTGACAGTAGTTGTAGCATTTTGAGACTTTTAAACTTTAATTACCGCTGTCGCGCAACTTCCAACTGGAGTCATTTGGGGGGGCTCTTGGGAAACAACGTTGGGAACCCCTGATCTAAAGTAACAGACAGAGAATCAGCACTTTGGAAACAGGGCTGAAACAGAGGGGATTGTGGGTAATGCTGCAATGATCTGTTTGGTGTTTCAGCCAATCAGAGACAGGTTTTGTATATGTCGAGACCTGTGATATATTGATGAAAAACCGTATAATAGTGGAACTTTAAGTCGCAGGCTCCTCCAACAGTGCAACACAGAAAAACAGACACAAATTGTTAAAATAATGCAAGTAATACAAATAAAATAGAATTGAAATAGTGCAAGGAGAGTCAATATACATGTAATGGGATTATAATATATGAACCTGCCTATAAATGTGTGTGTGTGTGAGTTGCTGTGTGTGTGTGTGAGTTGCTGTGAGTGTGTAAAGTCAAACCAAGCCTAAGGCTTTAATAAATACAAGAGTAAAAACAGACTACAAGTAGTCAGAAAACAAGTCACCAATTAGTAGGGATAGTCAACAGGTGTAAACGATCGCAGGCAGTCCTGCCTCCTCTAGCAAGCTGGGTGCAATCACCCTAATCAGAGAGCCCCAGCTGCAGTAGGAAGAAGGTATTTAAATAGTTGCTGTGTGCGATCCAGGGAGACGGAAGCATGCAGACAGGAGGCATTTTTCTACTAAGTCAGGACAGGCAGCCGGAAAGAGCAGATCAAAATGTTGTGTAAGAGCTCCGCAGAGCCGCTGATGTTATGTTCTGTTTGGATTGTTTGCGTGTGTGTCACTTGTCTTGTCAAAACTCTGCGCAGCATTGCTCAGAGAGTAGGGTTGCGTTCCAATAGTCCATTTAGCTTAGGAACCTTCCTAACCAAGTGAAATGACCCGGAAGTACCTCAGTGGCAGCCATGATAAGTGCCGTTCCAATTCTCCAAATGAAAGGAAAGGAGGTTTCAAACTTCGTTTATAACCTCCTTTAGCTTAGGAACCACTGGACCTCCCTTACCGAAAGGAGAGGAGAAAGTGCTGCCCCACAATGCATTGCAGCCGCAGCATTTGCCGTCACACAACAGTCGGCCGTTCACGGAAACAAACGATTATGACCGAGAAATGATATCATGAAAGTTACGGTGCTTATTAAGCATTTTAAAACGTAGGTGGTAAGTTGCCAAAGTGCTTTGTTCTGAACGTTCATCAGTATTATAATCAAAAAGAGAAATATGAACGTTAGTTTTTACTGAAATGATCAAATAAAGTCAACATCTCACAGTCTTTACTGAGCTGTGTGGAGTTTGTTCAACTTTTAAAAGATGTTTGAATGGTGATATACACAGTGATGGATGTTAAGGACTAACGTTTATAATAAATACATTTGTATTGATTTTAAGATCTTTTCATACAATCATACGTATTGGGATCATTTGTATTAATGTGGACCGGAGGGAGAGGGTGATGAGGATAAGTTTCACTTTCCTTTTTTATTTCAATTCCAACTTTGGTCCTGAAGAATATGTTTCTCTGTTGTCCACGTTCATAAAGCAAAGCAACAGCATCAGAGCACGGTGCAGAGTCTCTAGATGAGTCCCTCGTTCTTATTAAACATCCATGTTGTAGTCCGCTGTATAGAAAACTGTAGTTTCCATAGTTTCCTCACAGCAGCAGACGCACATTCATGACGTCCGCTGGCGCATCATAAACACGTCGGATAGTGAAAGTGCAGTCGGATTCTCTAAAGTACCGCAGTCTCTTCTCCTAAGTCCTTTTGCATTCTCCTATCCACTATCCCTTAACCCTGTGACGTTTCACTCAGAGGTCAAGGGATAGGAGATAGGGTTAGCATTTAGGAGCTGATTTTTGGATTATCGGAACGCAACCTAGGTTTCAGTGTGGTGCGCTGGTTGTGGGGGGCATTCTGTGCTTGGACGCTCTGTTGGTTATCTTCGGAGGGATAGGTGGGAGAGAGAGGGATTTATATTTGGAAAGTTTAATTTTTGATTTACTTAGAATCCTGTTGTTTTGACCCTCTGAAGAGTCCTGCTAAAAAGGGGAGAAAGTTATTCATTCATGTTCATTTTGTTTGTTAGAAGCATTTGATAGTGAGGTTTATTTACATGTTTTGTTTGTTTTGATCACTAAAATGCACCTTTCTTGTTTCAAAGGTTTTTCACCTGATTAAAGTGTGTGTGTGTGTGTGTGTGTGTGTGTGTGTGTGTGTGTGTGTGTGTGTGTGTGTGTGTGTGTGTGTGTGTGTGTGTGTGTGTGTGTGTGTGTGTGTGTGTGTGTGTGTGTGTGTGTGTGTGTGTGTGTGTGTGTGTGTGTGTGTGTGTGTGTGTGTGTGTGTGTGTGTGTGTGTTGTGTGTGTGTGTGTGTGTGTGTGTGTGTGTGTGTACACACCCACCCACCAATGCCTCTGTCCAGTAAAGCAACACTAGAAACATTTCATCTGTATGTGTTTGCTTGGTGATTAAAAGATAACGTTTTACAGTTTTCAGGCCATGCTTCTTGGTAGAGATCGGGACCAGAAGTATGAGCTTTACTAGGCTTGTCACTGCAGATGTTGGATATTTTCCTTTGCAGTTACGATGGGCATGTAGTAATTATTATTATTATTAATTAATAAGGCAGCATCTCATTAGACAGTCCTCTTCTGGGCTCATCTCATATTCCTACTGATTTCTGAGTTCAACAAGAGGAACAGGAAATGAAAACTCAGTTCTATAGATGCTAACTTTATCAATGGAACAAGAGTTGAATGTGTATTACTCCTTATTGAATGAAAATTGTTATTTTTACTATTTTTATGAATGCAACAACAGGCAATTTAACTTCCTGATGGATGAATAACACATTAATAATAAGAAGCCACCACATGTGTGTGTTGGTCAAAGCAGCAGGAAGTAATGAGTAAATAAGGGGAATGCAGTTCAATGCATGAAAGGTCCCATGTCATGGCCATTTCTACTGATCATAATTCCATTGTTGAGGTCTACTAGAATAGATTTACATTGTGCAATGTTCCAAACTCACATTGGTTTCTCACAAGCATCTCTGTATAGTATGTGTATTCACTCTGTCCTAAACGCCATGTTGGAGCTCCTGCCCCCCCCTCCCTGTGAGCAGTGGCCGTCTGCGAGACAGCGAGACACAGAGAAACCCAGCCCGAACAAACACACACACCCGCAGCCTGGCTGTGAGCTTAAATGGACCAATCCACGGACATAACCTGACGGCTCCGCAGACGTAACGTAACGGCTCCACGGATTGGTCCATTTGGCTATGGGCACGTCACAGAACCCAGGAAGAAAACAATGGAAAAAGAGAAATGTCCAACGAGGCGTTCTGGGGCAGCACAGACAGGTCTTCTCTGTGTTAGAGTTTTACTCCCTACAGGGTGTACTTTGAGGGTTTGACTCTGCAGACCGTTTACATGCAGAAAAACCTTCATAACACACAAGGGGACGGGTGATAACCGAAAAAGCACGACATGGGACCTTTAAATAAATGTCTTCTAAAACCTTTTTTATCCAGCAGTGATTTTGAAACGCATTCATTTTCACGTTGAAAATGAAATTTAAGAAACACATCTCAATACAATGTTGATATGTAGTGAGAATCTGTACGAACTCTTCAGTATCACATTTTGTTAAAGGTATATTTTAAAAGTGCATTTGTATTATATAACCGTTGAAGTTCTCTGGATATTTCTGCTTTGCTGTGAGATGTCTCTGATATTAAGGTTTAATCATGTTTTTTTTCAACCCATTTTGTGGATCCTATAAATCTTATCTTTGCTTATTTTATGACTAGTTTCAGTTGGGCTGTGTGTTGGCAGGAATCTAGAGTCTTTGAATAAGTACTATCATTTGGTTGTGACTATTCCTGCAGTTTTCTTTTTGTGTCGTCAGCTTTTTTTTCTGTGGTTTTTGCTATGGCTACATGTTAAGTATCAACACATGCATAAAATGAAATGACACTGTAATTCCTCACCAGCCCCTTATCTATTGTTTATTTTCTGTGTAAGCATTCTCCTTGTATCAAATCAAGTTTTATTAAAATCGCACATTTTTAAAACGACTTTTGGTCGAGCCAAAGTGCTGTATATAATAATTACCTTACAGTAAGGACACTAGCAAATACAACAGCACAGTTTATGCAGAATATCAGTATGAGAAAAACGATACCCTCTGACCTTAGACGGACACTTGTAGTGTTTCACTGTCTTTCTTGTAATATTTGGCTTTGGATATGTACAGTAAAATCTAAAGGCATGCTGCTGGAGGACGCACTTTAGCCTGACTTCTTTGCAAAATGACGCCTTTATTTTCTCATGAGAAATAGTGAAAGTATCTGACTGACAGCAGTTTGTGTGCCGTCCCCTACCAGCAGATAATGGTGTTTCTTTCAACTGTTTCTGACCCTAAACCAAACCAAGTGGATTTGTTTGCCTTCACTCTGCACTGACAAACAACCCGTTTTATAGTCAAGACCCTTTTTTTTAGCTGACTGGCAGAGAGAAAGCACAGTGTACAGGTACATACAGATATAAAATGAATCCAATAGGACATGCTAGAATAACACAGTCAAACAAAGGATTCCTGTTAAACGCAATGGGTTATATCTCCGTCTGTTACTTATCATATTCAGCAGCAAATAGCGTCTTTAAGGCAGAAAAATGAGCCCTGATATTCCGCCTCTGCTGACTGTGTGCAGAGCTCAGCAGGAAGTACAAAGAAGAGGCAGAAACCATAGATGATTGGCAGAAACTACAAACCAAAGCACTGCTGCATTCATTGAAAGTTGCACTGTTCCCATGGCTGCTTATTTACTGGATGTGCCAGTCTGTTTCATGTTCACCAAAGGAAACCACGAGAGCCAAAGCATCTTCTGCGGACGGAGCTGTCGATAAAGCCGAGAGAAAATATCTCACTTTTCTTTCATGATAACTCACTCCCAGCCATTCCTCTTGGCCTTCTCTATTATCCTACCGAAATGATATTCCCTTCATTCATTTCAACCAAAGTTAGCCACATGTTGACTTGCTCTCACTGTTATAAGGGCTAATTACTTTGTATGCATTATAGTGTCACAATACCAACATTTTGGTTTCGATACCAAGTCAAGAATTGCGATTCCGATTCTTTTTCGATACTTTTCTTAAAAAAAGGGAAACAGTCTTAAATGTAATTATTGTGCTTTATTTCACACGAGAACCATAACACAAACTTTTAAACAATGAGAACAATAAATACAATAAATGGCAATAATTCGTATTAAATAAAATTAAAACATTTCTTACAGACAGGCCTCGTGGTGTCCGTAGGCTTGCCCTCACTGTCAGAGATATCGCTAAAATACTTCCAAATTTAGCTTCTGGCGTCTTTTTTGTCAACAAGCCGAGGCACAGCGGCAGTTGCACTTGCAGCCATGCTTCTCGTTTTCTCACATGCTCTGGCAGTGGCAGCTAGCGCGTGAGTGATGTGTCGGTCGCGAAGAGCCGGCTCTTTTAAGTGAACGACGGGAGCCGGTTTTTTGTTTGTTTTGCGGAGGGATCTAGATCTGCATGAAGGCACATTATGCAATGTGCACATTATCCCTCTTATTACAACGCCACATTCTCAACAAAGTAACGACATGACTCCCAGTATTAATTGAAATGCTTTTATGGATTTAGAAAATGATTTTATTGATTTAAAAAATAGTTGTATTTATTTAAATTGACATGCATCCGCTAAGAAAAATAGTCCGTTGTTACTGTTTGAACTAACGTAGCAACGGCAGGAACTGATTCGATAGTGTTTTTGAGGAGCTTTTTGATTACAGATTTGAAAACATCGTTGCTTGCTTTAAAAGTAGCACAATTCATTTTGTCAAACCTTGGAAAGTATCTAGATATCCCTGCCCTAATGCCAAAGTAACTGCCAACTGAATATGTGTCGCAGGTTTGATGTCTATGTCTGGACCGCTGCGTAAAAAGGAGGGTTTCTGCCCCATTACTTCTCTTCTTACTTCTATAAGAATAAAACACGGAGGAGGGAGATCTCTTTTTCTCCCCCTCTTCTGACAGCCCAGCAGCTGATCTCAGAGCACGCTCCCCTCTCCTGCAGGGGGGCGTGGTCAGCTGCAGCTCACAGAATCAGCCTCCTGCAAAAACAGCGCTGGAAAGAGCAAATAGAGCGAAATGAGGCATGGCTAAAATGCAGGATCTACTGCTACTACTACTCAAAGGATGTGTTGAATAATTTAAGTGATATATGTGTACACATATACATCATTCATTAGTCAAAACAGGGCTACATTTGATTTAATTAAAAGGTATAATATGTGGTAAACTGAAGAGCCGTTTTGGGAGCCGAAAGAGCCGGCTTTTCTTGGTGAGCCGAGCCAAATGATCCGGCTCACCAAGAAGAGCCGGAATTCCCATCACTAGCGTGCACGAGAGAGGGGAGGGACTTAGAGCGTGCTTGAGAGGGGAGGGATTAGAGCGTGCTTGAGAGGGGCGGGACTTAGAGCGTGCTTGAGAGGGGAGGGACTGCAGGCACGGCTGCAGTGCAGGGAGTGGAAGCAGAGCGCTGAACACACACGGCTCTTAGTAAAACGGCGCTTTCTCACCGGAGTACTTTTCCCCGTCATTCTTAAAGTACCAATACTAATGAAACGGAGGAATCGTAACGTTTTTAACGGCAGGGTATCGCGGTACCTTTCAAGTATCGGTACACCCAGGCCCGGACTGGCCATCGGGAGGACCTGGAGGTTTCCCGATGGCCTGGCCTGTTAAGTGGCCTGCTGGCCTGAGGAATTTTTTTTTTTTATGTATGTATTGTGAACTCAACGCTGCGCAAATGTGGGTCTGACTCTGCCTCACAGAGGGTGACTGGCTGTCTACATGATGTGGCCTGCCGACATGGCCACTTTCATACAGATCATACACTAATGCCCTCGATTGGTCTCTGTGTGTCATTCAAGCTCGGGAGGGTGTGTATGTGTGGCGCGAGCGAGCGAGAGAGAAAGCTCGCGCACCGGTTACGTGTATTGTTATTGTTAGCATCTGGTGCTAGCTAGCTGCGCTAACGGATATGAGCTGTCAACAAGGTGGAGGAGAGTCCTCTCCTGTCAGACTGAGAGACTGATAACTACAGCTCAGGTGAGGTAAAGGACTCTGAGTGTTTAGATAGTTAACTTAGTCTAAGTTCTCTGTGGGTCTCAAACGGTTTGGTCACCATTTATGTAAACACATATTTCCAGTTGAAGGGGGGAGCGATTAGTAAAATATGGATGAATAATTAAAAAAAAATGTTTAACTAGGTGAAAAAAGCAAGATAAACTCTAAAAACTTGTTGAGAGCTAAACTAGTCTTTGCTGCTGCCTCAAAGAGGAGCAGGGGGGAGACGGGTGAGGCTGGTTCAGGAGCCCAGACACACTATGCCATGCTAACTATAAATGAACCAAAAACAAATAAATAAACAAGTTTCAATGTTTTTTCATATTGGATATGGTATGTTATGGTTTATGGCCATGTTCCTTATGATATTTAAATGTTATACAGTTCTGTTTCATATGGGTGTAGTCTCTTTATTTCCCCCTCAAAGTGCACCAGATTGATGCATATAAGTCCAACATTAAAAAAAAAAAAATCTTACTGGGGGAGCATGGCCCCCGGACCCCCCTAGAGGATTTGAGGTCCACCTCCACTTAAATATGGTTCACATGGATAGGTTCCTAAATAGATTTGCACTTTTTTTTTTAAATAGTAACCCATGTCCATATGTTTATTCTGGTGTAGTAGATTTAAAGTTTAGGGCTATCACTACGGGCAGCAACGCTGTAAATATTGACAAATAAATCCAGAAAAATGGCACAAAAAAAACTGGTAGTGGCCTGGCTGGGTGTATAATTCCACGGCCTGACTTATTGTCCCAGTCCGGCCCTGGTACACCGTGCAACACTATTGTAGTGCAGGTTATGGACTGGTTTAAAGCATTTTATAATTAGACTATGTCGGCTGTCATCGCCGTATTCAATATGAATCATCACTTTTTATACGATTACTTCCTAAGAACAAAAGCTTCCCCTTGTAGATAAGCATTTCCGTTCAAACGTATCAATTAATTAATTCATTGAAGATAGCACAGCTTGCTAATTGAATGGGAAAAAAAGTCAATGTTATGCAAAATGTGTTCAGCATTCCATGATAATTAATTCCTTGATATAAAATACAAGTATAAACGTGAATGTTACCACCGGGTCATTAGTCTGAAACCAATGATTCAGACCATTTCTCTCACACCTTAGGTCACTGGTGGAAAGGCCGTTTAATACGTTGGTCTCCTGAATCTGAATGCAACACGCTCTTATCTTATCTAACCTGTGTATCCTTGTGACTATTATTATTTTGTTGTTTTGTTTCCCATTGTAAAGCGTCCTTGGGTCTCTTGAAAGGCGCTATAAAAATTTAAATTATTATTCAGCTGCTAGCTAGACCCCTGTGGCGGCTATATTCCCAATGGATACGGCCGCTCTGAGGCTAAACTTCGCTCATTGGTGTGACGCGTACACATACACACATACATACACGTCACATCAATGAGCGAAGTTTAGCATCAGAGCGGCCGTCACTCATCGGGAATATAGCCGCCACAATTGTCAACAAAAGATATCAGAGCTAAGCTCACCCCCATTGTCATGCTGCTAAACCTCCACATACACCAGGTGCCCTAAATACCATTAACCACACCATGTGACAATCACCAGAAACAAACCAATTACAAGTGTGTGTGGTGTTAACAATGAAGATAGTATAACTATAAACACAGGCTACCACAGCATTTGTCTCCTACAACCCCTGTTAGTGTTTATTCACAGTGCAGCTAAACAAAAAACCGTAACCGCTTTCACACCAACTACTTTGCCGTACTTAGTGCCAGCACTTAATACCCCCATGGAACTAAGTATAGATCGCGTTCACACCGGAATAAGTTCCTGAGGGAAGATTAGGCAAATGAAGCTGCTGACGTCACTTCTTCTTCTGCTTTGGGTTTACTGGCAGTCCGCAAACAACTTCACGGCGTATACTGCCCTTATTATACATCCATGATACTGCCACCCGAAGTCCTCGGCCGGAAGTCCCCGGAGTTGGGGACTGGCTTCAGAGTAAATCGCCAGAACGCCGACACCTCCTCATCTCCACCGCTCCCATGTTTTCTTTTGTGTTGCCATAAGTTAGTCTCTCTCCGTTGGTGCGCGGGGCTAATGCTAATGCTAATAATGCTAATGCCAGCAAATACAATGGCAGCTTCACAAAACTTTTCAGAGTTTTACGGGGCGTGGTTTGCAATTCGCCCAGCCAATAGAAATTGGTACTTTTTCTCCCCTGGAAAGTCCCACCTCTCTAGCAGGCACTAAAAATGGGGGTAAAAGTTCTACTGACCTAAGTTCCCTTTTGGTGTGAAGGCAAAATTCCAGGCACTAACGGAACTAAACGGGAAAAGTACGGGTAAAGTACTCCGGTGTGAACGCGACTCTTGTTATAATAAGAAACACCTCTTGGTCTTGTTCATCATGACATGAGTCACTGTGGGCTGAGACTGAGTGAGTATTCCTAGTATTAGCGCACTAAAGTTAGCCTCCAATGGTTATTTGTCTCACAAGGCATTTGGAATCTTATGAGTTTTGCACCATAATTGCAGGATAACGCGAGAAAAATATATTATTTTGAGGCTTTAAGTAATGTTTTTGTCTGAATCAGCTTGATTTGGACCAATGGGCTTCCTATGAGGAGTTACTGGTTGCAAGGTGGTGATTTTGCTGTGTGTGAGCACGGGAGCGGAGAATGTTTGTTCAAAACAACAACGCCGTCTCCTGAGGTTACTGTAGACCAGAGCTCTCAACACGTCGATCTCGGGCAGCGAATAATGAGTGACAGGCTGATAGTGACCCGAAAGATATACTTTATTATTCACTTAATCACTGATTGAGATATGACGAAGCTAACTTAGTCTCATGGGATTTATGTAACAGTAAGACAGAGAATGTAAGTGTCCACCCACATGCACTATTTTTGTTTTTATATGCTGTTGTAAATACTCCTGTTGTCTGCTGTGTTCAGACTCAAGTCATGTGTGTGATGCCTCATTCAGGACATTCAGTGTCCTTTTTTAACAGAAGACCGTTGCTAGAAGCTGCAGCTAGACTGCAGAAGCATTAGTTTTTTGTTTTTGAGGATGGAACAATTTCACACACAGATATAGGGATGCTAGACCTATGCAATTGATTTATTATGGTTTATAATTTAATGTCAAGACGAAGAAAAAGATGGCTTAACTGTTCAGTGTCAATCCTGTGGAGAGGGAGGTTATACATCTCCAAAATCATGTTCAGCTTAAGTCTCAGCAAAACTCACAACATTTCTGGAGCCTTGTAGACCCAGAAAACTACATTCACCAAGCAGCACTGAACATGTCTGCTTTATTTGGTTCTGCTCTACAGACCTTTTTGAAGCAACTTTTTCTGACATGAATGAAATCTAAATACAGAACAAGACTGACATGGCACCGCATGGTGGACTCCATGCGGTGCCATTCTTCTCACTGACTGTGAAAAAGAGGGAATGCACTTATTTTACATGTGTGCCATAGGATGCTTGTCAGGTGGTGATTAAGGACATGTATATGAATTGTCAGTGATTCACTTAGGCCCCGGCCACACGAGGACAAAAACGGTCGTTTGCGTTACTGTTTAGTGTCATATAGACCGTTCGGCCACACGAGGACGACCGAACACGGCACTAAACGACTGCGGAAACGATAACGGGTCCCAAGGTGGATAGAACGGCATACGCAACGCTCTGGGGGGTCCAACGGCTCCGTGTGTACGCCCTATACCATCATTTTCTGATAATGATGAGGCAATAGCCCCGCCTCCCCCCACCTCTGCTGCTCACCCCCGCGTCAAAGTAAACACTGAATTCAGATTATTTATCTTTCTCTCGATATGGACCTAAACGCGAGTGAAGTCTAATCTGACAGGACGGAGACACCTCTCAAACTACCTAAACTAGTTATAAATATGTTTGTTTTTACTGTCGGCCGGGTCACTCATTACTGGATCAGCTGCTGCATGAGACAGACACTGACGCTGTCCGAGAGAGGGATGAAAAAGAGAGGCTCCGTGTATTTTATTATTATATTATATAGATTCGTTATTCATTTGTTTTAAAGCTCAATAAATAACAAAGAAGACCTTTGACCGGCACTTTTATCATTTTGTCCGGAAGATTTAAACTTTAATTCACGTTGACTGGCGAAAAACTCTGCCCGGTTCCCTCGGCCCCCACCGCGGAGAATGAACAGAAGGGCAACCATGACAACCATGCTTCTTCGCTGCTTGTGTGGAGGAAGTTACAGCGCCACGTACAGGCTCCTGCATGTACTGCAGCTTCTCCAGCGGTTGGAGCTAAACAGAGCTGTCTCCTGTGGACAGACACTATCCGGTGAATATTGCGTGTGGACGGAAGCTTTTTTGCGTTTGCGTTAATCCTATGCGTTTAGCCGTTTTCGTCCTCGTTTGGCCGGGGCCTTACTCTGTGGGCCATAATAATATGTGAAACATTTTCGTTTTCTTGGACCTTGATGTGAAGTTAAGATTTCACACGTGTACAAAAGTATAGCTTAATTCAACTGATGAGGGCTATGAATAGATGTAAGCGATGTGATGCATGTAGCTCTTGGCCACTTACATTTTTCAAAGTAGCTCTCGGATGAAGAAAGGTTGGAGACCCCTGCTGTAGACGCTTTAATAGCACCAGTTATATCAAGTGGAATGGCATTTACGGACAGAAGGTTCGTCCAATTTCCTGCTATGTACTTTTTTAAAGTGCTCGCCCTTTTTTTTGACAGTTGCTGATGACCGCTCCTCAAAGAAAACCGGTTCTTCGGGTTAGATTAGTCATATTTGGTTATTCTAGCAGTGGAAAGGCAGAACTGAGCACACAGAATATCTGTTTAATTGTCGCAAATTAATAGTTCTAGGGAACATTTTGACGTTTTTGACCAACTAATTACAAAATCTACATTTGACAGTTTGGCAATCATCATTAAAAATAATTGTAATATTATCCTTAATCCTGATTCCACTGCTTTAAGATAAATTATTTAATTTGGCTAAATATGCAGTTTCTGAGGCAAGGTGAGTCTCTCTTCTCAGACACAAGATAATTAGGCTGCTAGCATTGGCTGAATATAAAAGTTTGCTGCAGTATTTATGCGAAGACAAATATTTGTTTGCTCAAATAGGTCAGAGTAACCATTAAGTGCCTTTTTAATAGAAAAAAGAAAGGGTAGTATATCGTGTCTTGTAGTACACAGTGATGCTATGTTTGGTGTCCATAAGCAAAGCAGCATTTGCATAAAAGCCTTTAAATGCAAATGGTCTCCAGGAGTCTCTTTCCTCTCGACTATCCCTTTGAAACAACACTAATTCCAGCTCCTCTGAGACCTCGTAAGAAATACAAATAAAAAATACGCATGACCATTAGAACAAAATTAAGGCTCTCTGTGTCGAAACAAAAGGAGTGGTGGTGTTTGTTTATTTGTGTTTATAAAGTAAAACACACTTTCCCCCCTCAGATTTGGAGTAAACAAGGTCATTAATATAAGATGTGTGTATTGCTCGGAGTCAGAATATCATTAGCTGTGTTTAAATGGAGCTTTAATTAGAATTTACAATTCTAATTTTGGTGTGATAAGTCATAACAGGAAGTGGAATGATGTCACACTCGCATGTACTTATACTTGTGATAGATACCACTTCATCTGGAGGTGGAAGAGACGCAGATCCACTTCAGATTCGCCCAATTTCTATCAAAGAAACATCCTCCACTGTCCCTGTTTTAGATTTGGTTTATTCTCCTCCCACACTGAATCAGAGATGTTTCACCTTTTTAGGGACAGAAAGAGCATGAAAGGAAAATGACACTCGAGCAACCTTGGTGGTTTTCCGCTGCCGCTTCAGATCAGTTAACTGCTCTTACAAAGAAAGCAATGGCTGGGCAAACAGCTCAAACTACATGTTACCAAACCACAAGGTCAGACTGCCTTTGATTTCCAACAGAGCCGCTGGACTTTGCTTCCATCTTGACTTCATCTGTGTTCATTCATCTGGATGACTGCACATCTGCTTCATACTGTGGCTATTTGCAAACATTTTTATTTTTTTATTGGTCAATTTATTGAACATTGAATAAGCAAAATAAGAAAACGTTCAAGGTATAACAAAATAAATTCTCACATAGTTTCCGTCATGTTCAAAAGGGGCAAGAAGAGGCTTAAAAACGTCTGGTCGCCCTCTAGCGTACATTGTTCATGAAAATAAAAGTTTAGGCTATCGTCATCAGCATCCGTGATATTTGATTAATTGTTTTAAACACATCCTTTTTTTATACAAAACAACCAAAAATATATATAACTTTTACAACGACAAGACATAGCAAGCGTCACTTCACAGTTCCTGCTCATAACAGTCAGGATTTGGTTTCTAAATAATAGTATGTCAGCTCATCATTACAGTTATTCCACAGATGCAGTTTCCTCTCAACATGTGTATGTTTTCTCTCCGTGTGAAAAGTGGAGTCATGTGTGATTTACTTAATAATAAAGGTAACAACAAACCTCTAATAACATATCTTCACTACGGAGGTCGCGTTAACCGAATATTTTCCGTCTATGACGTTTTTTTTAACAATGACGGAAAAATCTGAAAGCCGTCCGTCATTTTGACAGATTAGATCAAACTCAGAACAGCGCCAAAGTTTCCCCGCAGCGAGGCTCCGGTGTTATGCCGTGTTATTATGCGTGCCCTCCCAAAAGGAAATGATATCGTTTCTAAACCGAACTTTGCCGAACAGATTGAAATGTCTTTGAGTAGGCCTACTTGCTTTACGCTGCACGCGCTCCCGCATGCATAACGGCCCGTCCACACTACAGCTTCAAAAAAAGCTTGGAGCTGGGCGTGTCTGAAGCTCGACCAACAACCAATCACATGAATCTCCCGCCCCTGACACACAAGCAGCGGTTTGATTGGCTAGAGCTTGTACTGGCATATGATTTGATAGGCTGACGCTTCCACCGAAAGCTTCAGAAGCTTCAAAAGTTGAACATTGCTCAACTTTTGCAGCCTGAAACGCCAGGAAAGCTCCGCTCTGCTTCCCACAATGCAATTCGGCGAAAAGTCACCCCATTCAAAGTGAATGGGCAGAAGCGTTGGAAGCTTCTTCACAGCGGCGTCTGCCCATTCACTTTGAATGGGGTGACGTCACGTTGCCTCGGTTTTCGCCGAACTGAATTGTGGGTAGCATAGCGGTCCGTCTCCGGCGTCTCCGGCGTCTCCGGCGTCTCCGGCGTCTCCGGCGTCAGAAGTTGAACAATGTTCAACTTCTGACGCCAGAGTAGCCAGCGCCAGCGCCAGCCAATCAAATCATATGCCAGTACAAGCTCTAGCCAATCAAACCGCTGCTTGTGTGTCAGGGGCGGGAGATTCATGTGATTGGTTGTTGGTCGAGCTTCAGACGCGCCCAGCTCCAAGCTTTTTTTGAAGCTGTAGTGTGGACGGGCCGTAAGCGCTAACAGTTCACGAGCGAGTGTGCGTCCCCTCCACCCCTCCCCCCGATCCTGTCCGTCAAATTGACGGGCAGCGAAAAAGTATAGCGCAACCTCTGATCACACTGTACATTTTACATTTATTATACCATTTAATTCC
Organism: Pogonophryne albipinna; assembly: GCA_028583405.1. Taxonomy (NCBI): domain Eukaryota; kingdom Metazoa; phylum Chordata; class Actinopteri; order Perciformes; family Artedidraconidae; genus Pogonophryne; species Pogonophryne albipinna. The sequence goes on along the minus strand of JAPTMU010000071.1, from coordinate 752,452 downwards.
CTCTTCATGTCTCTTCTACATCAACATGTGTCCCCTCTTCTTCATGTCTCTTCTACATCAACATGTGTCCCTCTTCTTCACGTCTCTTCTACATCAACATGTGTCCCTCTTCTTCATGTCTCTTCTACATCAACATGTGTCCCCTCTTCTTCATGTCTCTTCTACATCAACATGTGTCCCTCTTCTTCATGTCACTTCTACATCAACATGTGTCCCCTCTTCTTCATGTCTCTTCTACATCAACATGTGTCCCCTCTTCTTCATGTCTCTTCTACATCAACATGTGTCCCCTCTTCTTCATGTCTCTTCTACATCAACATGTGTCCCCTCTTCTTCATGTCTCTTCTACATCAACATGTGTCCCCTCTTCTTCATGTCTCTTCTACATCAACATGTGTCCCCTCTTCTTCATGTCTCTTCTACATCAACATGTGTCCCCTCTTCTTCATGTCTCTTCTACATCAACATGTGTCCCCTCTTCTTCATGTCTCTTCTACATCAACATGTGTCCCCTCTTCTTCATGTCTCTTCTACATCAACATGTGTCCCCTCTGTGGAAAGAGACTCTGAAAGTTTCAGGAACAAAGATTCTCTCTCTTTTTGATCCATTTCTATAAAAACCTGTCTGAAAATGAACTGATCAGATTTTGGCCACTTTATGATGTCATAACGATGTGTTGTCTTGTGTAACCATTAGCCAATCAGCAACCAAGGTAACCCCCCCCCCCCCCCTTATCACCTGAATCTCCTCCTAGAGCACCATTCAGTTCTTTGTAACCAAATGTCTCTCAGAGGGGCGTGGGGAGGGGCTCCTTATTTTCATCTAAAGTAACAGACAGAGAATCAGCACTTTGGAAACACGGCTGAAACAGAAGGCATTATGGGTAATGCTGCAATGATCTGTTTGGTGTTTCAGCCAATCAGAGGACAGGTTCTGGATATATCTGAGACCTGTAAATATATTGATGAAAAACAGTGTAATTGCAGACCTTTAATTGATGTGCAATGCCTTGTTTTAACATGCTGCTGTAATGAAAACAAATCCCAGTTCAGGATCAATAAAGTATATTTGATCTTATCTCAATCTTGCACAACAATATCTTAAACATTAATGGTCGTTGTGCAACTTCCCCAGAGTCTACATTTTATTTCAAGAAAACATCCGTCAGTGAACATGCATGTCTTCCTTTTCCTTAATAGACAGGAAAGCAATTCAGCCACAAGACATGCTGTGTTTTGAGTAATGGACGTGACTCACTTTTCCTCGACTGGAGGAATGTGCCCTCCACCCTCGCTGTTCCTCCGTCTCCACCTACACACATAACACGCTGCTGCCGAATGGATCAAATTCACTGCTGCGTTTCTTCCAAGTAATTCTAGACGATGTTGGAAATCACTAACAGGAATGGAAGTAGAGGAGGCAGCTTGACTCCAAACATGATAAATTACAGCACCTCATCATAAAGACTTGGAATCCAATGGACGTATCATATTAATGATATATGAAACTATTTGAATACCAAAATGAACTCGCTCGGTCGAAAAAGGATATACTCTATGATACATGATCCATCCAAACTGTGTACACATATTAAAGAGGACATTCTGCTGATGTTCAGGTGTATATCAGTATGTAGTGTCTCTACTTTAAAGAGTCCTCTCCTGCTGATGTTCAGGTGTATATCAGTATGTAGTGTCTCTACTTTAAAGAGTCCTCTCCTGCTGATGTTCAGGTGTAGATCAGTATGTTGTGTCTCTACTTTAAAGAGTCCTCTCCTGCTGATGTTCAGGTTCATATCAGTATGTAGTGTCTCTACTTTAAAGAGTCCTCTCCTGCTGATGTTCAGGTGTATATCAGTATGTAGTGTCTCTACTTTAAAGAGTCCTCTCCTGCTGATGTTCAGGTGTATATCAGTATGTAGTGTCTCTACTTTAAAAGTCCTCTCCTGCTGATGTTCAGGTGTAGATCAGTATGTTGTGTCTCTACTTTAAAGAGTCCTCTCCTGCTGATGTTCAGGTTCATATCAGTATGTAGTGTCTCTACTTTAAAGAGTCCTCTCCTGCTGATGTTCAGGTGTATATCAGTATGTAGTGTCTCTACTTTAAAGAGTCCTCTCCTGCTGATGTTCAGGTGTATATCAGTATGTAGTGTCTCTACTTTAAAGAGTCCTCTCCTGCTGATGTTCAGGTGTATATCAGTATGTAGTGTCTCTACTTTAAAGAGTCCTCTCCTGCTGATGTTCAAGTGTATATCAGTATGTAGTGTCTCTACTTTAAAGAGTCCTCTCCTGCTGATGTTAAGGTGTATATCAGTATGTAGTGTCTCTACTTTAAAGAGTCCTCTCCTGCTGATGTTCAGGTGTATATCAGTATGTAGTGTCTCTACTTTAAAGAGTCCTCTCCTGCTGATGTTCAGGTGTATATCAGTATGTAGTGTCTCTACTTTAAAGAGTCCTCTCCTGCTGATGTTCAGGTGTATATCAGTATGTAGTGTCTCTACTTTAAAGAGTCCTCTCCTGCTGATGTTCAAGTGTATATCAGTATGTAGTGTCTCTACTTTAAAGAGTCCTCTCCTGCTGATGTTAAGGTGTATATCAGTATGTAGTGTCTCTACTTTAAAGAGTCCTCTCCTGCTGATGTTCAGGTGTATATCAGTATGTAGTGTCTCTACTTTAAAGAGTCCTCTCCTGCTGATGTTCAGGTGTATATCAGTATGTAGTGTCTCTACTTTAAAGAGTCCTCTCCTGCTGATGTTCAGGTGTATATCAGTATGTAGTGTCTCTACTTTAAAGAGTCCTCTCCTGCTGATGTTCAGGTGTATATCAGTATGTAGTGTCTCTACTTTAAAGAGTCCTCTCCTGCTGATGTCCAGGTGTATATCAGTAACCCTGTCTGCTCTGATTGGTTAGCTTGCTGGCTCTGTTGTGATTGATCAACCGCAAAGCGAGGTCCCGCCCCTTAGCCTATCACGTAAAATGTGTTTTATAGAAGTATGAGTATTATATAGTGATGTCACCATGTTGAGGAAGTAAACAAAGGAGTCCAATGGTGGAGAATCAGGGAAACAAACTTTGGGATTTTAGCCTTTGCAGTCCATTTACACGCACCAAAACCTAAAAAAAACAAACATGGCCTCTTCAATTTCTACCACCACTACATCATGTGTTCCCAAAATAAAACAATGTCTTCTGTCTTGTTTCAGGACTCGAGGAGGAGTCCCCCCCCTGCATGCAGCGGTGCCTCGAGGAGCCGCCCCCAGAGGAGCCCCCCCCAGCCGGGCTCCTTCCTCCAGAGGGCGGGCGGTCCAGAGAGCCAGGGGCGCCCCCCCGACCGCAGGGTACCGGCCTGCCCCCCCCCTCGTTCAGGACACTTACGGAGAATATGTGAGTACATGGAGACGCAAGAAAATGACGAACCTGTTTGCATTGCAGTTTCTCACATTTAAGATGTGATTGTAATTCTGGATTGGATGTCTTTTTTTCTAACCCAGGCATATTGATTTGTGCACGGCATCTTGCAGTATTTTTATTCAAAGATTCAATATTATGGACTTACTATGGACTAAGCAATCTGTTCCCTTATACACAACACAGAGATACACTTAGGACTGTCTGCTCTGATTGGTTAGCTTGGTGGCTCTGTTGTGATTGGTCAACCGCTAAGAGAGGTCCCGCCCCTTATACACAACACAGAGATACACTTAGGACTGTCTGCTCTGATTGGTTAGCTTGTTGGCTCTGTTGTGATTGGTCAACCGCTAAGAGAGGTCCCGCCCCTTATACACAACACAGAGATACACTTAGGACTGTCTGCTCTGATTGGTTAGCTTGCTGGCTCTGTTGTGATTGGTCAAGCGCTAAGAGAGGTCCCGCCCCTTATACACAACACAGAGATACACTTAGGACTGTCTGCTCTGATTGGTTAGCTTGCTGGCTCTGTTGTGATTGGTCAACCGCTAAGAGAGGTCCCGCCCCTTATACACAACACAGAGATACACTTAGGACTGTCCGCTCTGATTGGTTAGCTTGCTGGCTCTGTTGTGATTGGTCAACCGCTAAGAGAGGTCCCGCCCCTTATACACAACACAGAGATACACTTAGGACTGTCCGCTCTGATTGGTTAGCTTGCTGGCTCTGTTGTGATTGGTCAACCGCTAAGAGAGGTCCCGCCCCTTATACACAACACAGAGATACACTTAGGACTGTCTGCTCTGATTGGTTAGCTTGCTGGCTCTGTTGTGATTGGTCAACCGCTAAGAGAGGTCCCGCCCCTTATACACAACACAGAGATACACTTAGGACTGTCCGCTCTGATTGGTTAGCTTGCTGGCTCTGTTGTGATTGGTCAACCACTAAGAGAGGTCCCGCCCCTTATACACAACACAGAGATACACTTAGGACTGTCCGCTCTGATTGGTTAGCTTGCTGGCTCTGTTGTGATTGGTCAACCGCTAAGAGAGGTCCCGCCCCTTATACACAACACAGAGATACACTTAGGACTGCCTAAGGATTTATATTTTAGAATAATTTGTATTCCAAGTGCTGAAAGGGGCTTTGTTGTCTTTTTTTCTGTTAGTCTGAGAGCAGTATAAGTAGAGTTTATTGTATGTGCACACAACAATGCTAATTATGAACAACATGAAGTCAGTTATTGTAGATGGTAAATTGTACACATCTAATTCTAATGAATGAAAAACCTATACAACTCACTACAGGAAAGGTACAACTCCAAAAAGCACAATACGGCTTCTCTAAAAATCATTATCTAAACAAACAGCACTATTTCTTTATGCTCTTAATGTCATTTTTTTAAAGCACTTTGAATGCCTTGTGTTGAAAGGTGCTATATAAATAAACTTGCCTCTCTAAACATCTTGAAATATCAGCATGTAGGAATTGAACTCCATCATATTTCATTTGTTGTCTTGCTCCCTCATCAGGCAGCAAAAGGACTGTGGATTTGTTATTGCAGCCATTATTGTGTTTGGTCTCGTAGCTTACCTGCACCGGTCTAATGGGACCCTGGCTGTAATATCAACAGCTGCCACAGATGAATATATTAAGCCTGGAGTCAGACTATTTGTGCATTTGCCTGGAGAGTCTCTTGCCGCACTGTCAAGGCAAACTCCCAGAGGACCAGGGCATCAGCGTTGCATATTTATCAGAAAGGAAGAGCGAGGAGGGTGGCCCGCGATCGGAAATTGCCACAGAAACCCATTCCTAACCACATCTGACAGGTTTATTCAGAGGTTGCAATTCAAATGTGTGGAGGTCGTAGGGAATGACTCGTGGACCAGCTGTTTCCCATCATTGTCACAGTTGTAAACCGCGTCCCCCGACACCTGCACCAGTGTATCCGGGTGGAGAAAGAAAAAAAAAAGACCCCCAACATCTGCCGGATGATAAATCTAACCACATCGCTGCAAATTAGAAGCTGAATGAGTTTGACTCGGTGTTATCTGAATACATCACCATCCCGGGACAAGTGTTCTCCGGCGGCTGACAAATAGGCTCTTGTGTTCATCAATGACATGACAGAGACATTTGTTGCCTTCATTTATCAGAGCTTAACATTTGCTCTGTTGCATGTTGTGTCTTCGCCGTGCACATCAACACGGGCCACGACATTTGTTCAGTTTGAGGCGCTCACTTCCTCGTTCTTTGTCATATTCAAAGCACCAACCTGAGTACAGGCCGCAGAAACAAACAAGGACATAACAACAACATAGGGGAAGATGGCATTCCCATCTCACAAAGAAACAACAAAGAAACATGATAAAATACGTTACGCTCATTAGACACAAACAAAAGAACCAAACAAATAATTAATCGAAAAGACAGTCATACAACATTTCATAAAACTAGGTTGACAGCCCAATACACAAACAACCAAACACACACACACACACACACAACATGTCAAGCATATGTATTATTCCATATATTCCAACTGTTCATTAGAGCCGATTGTTCTCCATTCCATTTTGTCTTGTGCCATCTTTTGATTTTGTGTGGCAATCATTTCTAACAAAAAGAAACTGTCTTTTGAAACCACTTTAATTCAGATCTCCCCTTGATTGAGTTTTACAAATAAGTATTTTACCCAGAGGAATAATTGTATTTATTATTTCAAAGCCCTATCTTTGTCTGGATGTTTCACATATTATACATCAGTTAAAGCTTTGTATCAAATTACCCTCAATCCAATTGTTGCCAAACTAAATCAGAGAAATGTTATTATGCTGTTTTTTGGCAGCCCCATCAATCTTGAATGGTTATTACGATTGCAGCCAAATCCCATTTAATGTCGTTCATTAGCGGTTTGAGAGCGCTGTCTTACCTGCTTGCTAATCCCATTGGACAACAATTGAACAGGATGTCATTCTCATTTCACTAACAGTGCTGCCTGTCATATTGTTTCTGTTGTTGTGCTATTTCAACGTTGCCAACCTGAAATCCACAGTCCAGTCAAAGCAGCTCTACTTTGCTTTAATGCTAAATCTAGAGCTTGTTTTTGTTCATACAGACGCTTAATTCCTCTGGGTGAGAAGACTAAGACATGTTCAATGCACGTGGGTTGGTATTTTGTATGTTAAATCCTTTCAGATACAGTAATCTGTTATTACACAACAGTCACTGAGGACCCACAGTGCTCAGAACAGAGATAACTCTCTGCATGTCCAGCCTGCTGAGAGCTCAGAGTTGTTAATTGAACGTGTTCTCGATATCCTTGTAGCCTTTGTAATATAAATCTGGTTTAATGGTGAAAATATCTCATATGCAGTAATAAAGAAGCGACATCCATTATTTGGTGTGGCAGGCAAGTCATGATAAGATTTTAACCTGTCCACAAAAATCATCTGTCAATTTAATTTCAGTCATTATTTAGTTTTATAAATGCAGCTGCTTGCCATTAGGTACATCATTGATGGTTGATGGATCTTTGATGATGCTCTGAGGGATGAACCCTGATGACTTTGGTGATCCGCTGCCTTTTCATGTAGCGTCACCAGAAGGTCCAATGGTCACTTTGTGAGATACTTTGGGTTATGAGAAAAAAACGATTCATCCATTCCTAATAAATATGTTTCTTTGCTGACGTGATGAACTAAGATGTTGAACCAAGCACCCAGGAAGTGCTAGCAAAAATGTGTTTTACCTAAATCCACTACCCATTACGAACACTTTGAACCTGTTAGACCCCAAGCCTGTTTTTCAGGTCTCAGGCTCGAAAATGACATTCCCAGAACAAATGACCATATCTTCCCTTCTATAAGGGGAACATTAATAATCTTTTTTCTCAAAGTAATGATAAAGCTGTGAGTTGGATGTAGAAAAGTCAGAATCAATATAGATGTTTTTTTTTTTAAAGAAAATTCAGATTGAACATAGTAAAAAACTGTAAATTATAGTGTCCGTCCAAAAAATCTTTTTTTACTTATAATGAAAACTAACCTTGGATGATGGGTTAGTAGACTAAAAGCTTTAGGAATCCAAAGTACAACATATAATAAGTACCCTGTATCAAGATTGAAGCAAAACAAGTGACATTTGACCTTTTTAGAGAGGTTTAGCAAAAAAAACTCCACCTCTGAGATGATTTGGGTGGAAATGGGCGTTTTTGCCGTTTCTCTGGAACCCATTGATCGATTCTGGTGATTGACATCTCTTTTTAACCGTTAGAGCCAATAGAACCGAAGGGGGATTTCCACATACACACCACACGTTAAAGCCCTTATTTAAATCATTAGGGTCTACAAGGTGTACAAGGCACTAAATGGCTCCAACACTTTATCCAGTTCTCTTTGTAAATCCATGTGTTGAAGGTTTTAAATGTATACCTCATGATAAGCATCAATGCTACATTGTTGTCATTGTTAGCATGTTGATATTAGCATTAAGTTCACAGAGCCTACAACAATGATATATAAACTATATCCTACATGTTCAAATGATTGGATTCACATATGGTAATTTATTTCAATGGCCACCTGTCAACAACAACATCCCCAGTTTGAACCCATTTCTCAGCCAAGGTTAATTTTTGTACAGTTAGCATTTATCACACATCCTGCATGACTCTGCAAAGCATAAGCAGGGAGAGGCTTCAGAGGCAGTGATTTTGAATGATTATTCCCTGTGAAGATATTTCTGGAGGTCTAATTCAGTCATGACATGAATCCCCCCGATAACATTGATAGATGTGAGTACTTTATTTAAAACTCAGATGAAGAGATCGAAACCAAAGGCGGTAGAGTAACAGAAAGGAAAGCTGAGACATTTGTCAAGTGTAACACAACAGGGTGGTGATACTTCAACTTGATGCATGGGCCAACTTTCTGGCGTCCTCGATCTGATAACTTCAGCATTTCCAGCCCTGCAGCAGAAAAAAGCTTCAGCGTGTTCAGCGTTCTGAGAAATGCTGGCAGGAAGAGCCAAATAAATGACACACAGCTTTGAGAGATCTTGAGACCCAGACAGATGACCGAGGGTTACAAATGCTGGATTGTGTGCTTTCTTTGAAAACTATCGTAGGGTCTTATTTAGTTTTTATTTTGCTGTGGAACAGATGTGCGGAGGTGAGACTTTTTCTTCTTTGAACAGATGGCATCGTACTAATGTCCTCTGAGAAGAACAAGGCTCTTCTTCTTCTCTTGATTTGCTTCATTTTTACTGCTTTGTTGTTTGCATTTGTGACACTGCTTGGGTTTCAGCACAGGCCAACGCAGCATGACATCCTCATGGATTCATCTTCTTATTATAGACACATGCATTTCCAAACATTTGGACTACCTATGTTGTAAATGTATTATCTTTTCAATTCACACACGGCATCTATTGCACGTCTGTCCGTCCTGGGAGAGGGATCCCTCCTCTGTTGCTCTCCCTGAGGTTTCTCCCATGTTCCCCTTTAAACTGTGGGGTTTCTCTGGAAGTTTTTCCTTGTGCGATGTGAGGGTCTAAGGACAGAGGGTCTAAGGACAGAGGGTCGAAGGACAGAGGGTGTCGTATTGTCATACTGATATTCTGTACAAACTGTGAAGTCCACTGAGACAAATGTAACATTTGTGATATTGGGCTATATAAATAAACATTGATTGATTGATAAACAGTTGTCGGCGAAGTTCAGTATGTTAGGACCAGAGGTGGGAAGTAGTGGAGTACAAATACTTTGTTACTGTCCATCCATCCATCCATCTTCTCCTGCTTATCCGTGGTCGGGTCGCGGGGGTAGCAGTTCCAGCAGAGAGCCCCAAACCTTCCTTTCCCTGGCTACATCAACCAGCTCTGACTGGGGGATCCCAAGGCGCTCCCAGGCCAGAGAAGAGATATAATCCCTCCACCTGGTCCTAGGTCTACCCCTTGGTCTCTTCCCAGCTGGACGTGCCTGGAACTCCTCCCTAGGGAGGCGCCCAGGTGGCATCCTAACTAGGTGCCCGAACCACCTCAACTGGCTCCTTTCGACGCGAAGGAGGAGCGGTTCAACTCCGAGTCCCTCCCTGATGACTGAACTTCTCACCTTATCCCTAAGGGAGACGCCAGCCACCCTGCAGAGAAAACCCATCTCAGCCGCTTGTATCCGCGATCTCGTTCTTTCGGTCATGACCCTAGGTGAGGGTAGGAACGAAAATGGCCCGGAAGACAGAGAACTTTGCCTTCTGGCTCAGCTCCCTTTTCGTCACAACGGTGCGGTACTTTGTTACTGTACTTAAGTACAATTTTCTGATATCAGTACTTTACTCAACTACTTATTTTTCTGACGACTTTTTACTTTCTACTTCTTACATGTTAAACACAAATACCTGTACTTTCTACTTCTTACATGTTGAACACAAATACCTGTACTTTCTACTTCTTACATGTTGAACCCAAATACCTGTACTTTCTACTTCTTTCATGTTGAACACAAATACCTGTACTTTCTACTTCTTACATGTTGAACTCAAATACCTGTACTTTCTACTTCTTACATGTTGAACTCAAATACCTGCATTTTCTACTTCTTACATGTTGAACTCAAATACCTGTACTTTCTACTTCTTACATGTTGAACCCAAATACCTGTACTTTCTACTTCTCACATGTTGAACTCAAATACCTGCATTTTCTACTTCTTACATGTTGAACTCAAATACCTGTACTTTCTACTTCTTACATGTTGAACACAAATACCTGTACTTTCTACTTCTTACATGTTGAACTCAAATACCTGTACTTTCTACTTCTTACATGTTGAACCCAAATACCTGTACTTTCTACTTCTTACATGTTGAACCCAAATACCTGTACTTTCTACTTCTTACATGTTGAACCCAAATACCTGTACTTTCTACTTCTCTCATTTTCCAAACAGCTGGTTCCTTTAGTCTGAATGTGTGTTTGGTGGCGTGATCATTATTCTTTAGAGTCATTGCGTGCCTATTGATTTGAACACGATCCGTGTATCCATCATTTCCTGGTCTTCTCTAAAGAAGAGGGACCAATGGAAACGTTGTCATGTTGCCGTTGTTCAGCATGGAAACATTCATTAGCTAACAATGACATTATTGTTCTATTAATATAAAGGGAGGTCAGGTACTCTTTAAAACAGCTGCTAGTTATGGGTACTTTTTACTGAAGTACATTTCAAAGCCTCTTTACTTTTACTTGAGTAAAGAAGTTTAGTTAGTACTTCTACTTTCAACAGAGTATTTTTAAACATGAGTATCTGTACTTCTACTTGAGTAAAGGATGTGTGTACTTTTGCCTTCTCTGGTTAGGACGGTGCGTTGTTGAACTCATTTGGATTCAGCGCCGGGTTCAGGGAACAAACGGAAGCCCTGCTCTGGGTGTCGGGGCATGCTATCTGTTACAGTGGTATTGTAGAGCGCAGTGGAGCTGTGATACTGCTGTTAACATGCAGAGCCCTCTGTTAGTCCTCAGTGGCTCAGAGGCCAGTCCTTATCTCTTAACAACACGCCTCTCAGCCATCCACTGGCATACAAATGAAAGGCTCACTTAGGGGGCTGCTCTTTCTCCCCTCCCCCCTTTCACCCTCTCGCTGTCACACTAATCCTGTTTAGTGTTGGAAACATAGCGCCGTCCCAATATTGTCGTGCTATTGTGCTCTCTGAGATATTTTTGAGTAAATGGTATATCGATACAAACACATCGGCTATTATAATAGCTTCAATCACACTATCATCACAGCCTGCTTTCCATTTTAAAGCTGTTTTTTTCTCATGTCAGACACCAAAGAAAAGAGCCATTTTCAATGTGCCAGGGTAATTTATAAACCGAGCATGTTTCTCCTCTCAGCTCGCTTGTAACTCAATTATAGAGTAGCTGCTCCAATAAATGGCAATAACATGCCATTGTTAAAGTTTAATACGGTCCTTAATACCAGACAATGTTGTCCAATGTGAGTGGACAGCAGCTAGAGAGACTCTCCATCAAGACAAGAGGAGGTCCCAGTTAAGTCTAATGGAAAATGGCTTGTGCTGATAACTAATCAGGGTGTAGTACCTGCTCTGCTAACAGTGTGTTGGTCTGCATCAGATACTGCTGTCCTGATTCTCCAAGTCCACAATCCTAATGCATTTTTGACTTTAGGGTATGATTCCCATTTGAATTGTTTTGTTTTTCAGCACTGACTTCCATGCTGGTGTTAGACGATGGACTCTGTTTGGGAAAGAACAAGAAAAATCACTATTCTGCTTTATTCACATTGGATTCTAGGTATTAAATGATATATATAACCAGTATTTATTTGTAATCTTTTGGAGTACACGAGACTAAGGCGTTGTGTAGTCTTGGAGTCTGTTTTTAGCAATTGTTTTGTTATGACTTTATACATTTTTTCAGAAACACCCAGTAGGTGGGATCCTGCTTTTCTGGCATGTAATGGATTATCGAAATGTTGAGGTCATTTCGATAAATTGTTCTGATCCAAAATCGAAATGGTGACCTTGCACTGTTTTTATATAGCACTGTATCCAGTCTCTACAACAGCTGATGAGATGTGCACATGCATGCTCCCCAGAGATTAAACCCTGAGGTCGAGTATGTGTGCGTGACAGATTTCCTTTGAATTAATCTGGTTGATTGAAGGGATGACATTTTTTTATTTGAATGCCCCTTTGGTGTTTCTCCTGGTAATATCATCATGATGTTGGTTAATATGTCACACTTTGTCACTGTGATGTGTAATGAGGCATAAGTCCAGCCTCCAGCAGGCCTTTCGAACTTCACATGGTGGTAAAGCAGACACTGTTGCCATGTTTTCATGTTTAGTGGTTGTGACATTAATTTCATGATATCAGCCCCGTGCTGGGTTCTGGTTTATTTTACATTTTCAGCTAATAGTTTTTCATCTTACTGTAAACTTACGCATTAGCACCTCTGGAAGCAACTGAGGAATAGGGTTAGGGTTGGGGTTGTAACATTTTGATGACTTTTTTGTCAAAGATAATAATCATATCACTGGAAATGTAGAACAAAAAACAAACACTGCCAAAATGCAAGTGGCATGGTGGAAAAAACATAATGGTAAACTGTCAAACTGGTGTCTTTCAAACAGCTGACATTGTTACCGCACATATTCAGTTTGGGCATTAGGGTGAAATCAGCTGAATTTTATCTATGAATTGTTTTGCATTTCAAAGTGTTGAGAAAAACAATCCCACGCACAATGTCTTTGAAGTGGAAACAGCTTTGTCTAAAAGGCACTTGCTGAAAAAGTTTGAGCATTGCTAGAAAACGTTATCTCATTTGAAATTGAAATGTCTCTGTCGTTGTCGGGAAAAAAACGGCTGTTTTTGTTTCTGGGGATCATTCTTTTTCAATCTATTTAAAAGTTGTCTCTATTATGCAGGACCTGTTGCAGGCTGGAATAAACAAGCATGGTTATGAATATTAAATGACAGGAATCTCGACAGGAGGACAAAAAGTAAAGGCATGTCGCTGTGATTGTGCATGCCGTCTCAGTTCAGTTGAGTCAAATACCTTTCTGTGAGCTTAAACACAGTCAGCTGTCTTAGTTAGTTATTGCAAACTAACCATATTTATTAAATAAAGAATGACTAAGTTTGCAATACGCATGATACAAGATACATCTCATTAAATGGAAGCACCATCTTTCCTTTATTTAACGCCTATCCTTTTAAATATAATAGTTACACAACACTCCTGTGATTTGTCCACTAATATATGGCATACATACATTTGGTTTTTAAAGCTCATTTATGAAACATGACTCTTGTACAGATTATAGAAAGATGCATACATGGATTGTTCTTCATTATCTAGAAAGGATTCAACACAGTCATTCAGCAGCCAGACATGAAGCTTCGACTTCAGCAAAATATAGAGTCTTATGTATGTGAGAAACTGATTGCCTCTAGGGCAGAATATTTAACATTTAAAGACAGCAGTATCATGAAATGCCGGCAGTAATATACTGAAAAGGTGGGGCTAATCAAAAATAATGAGCAGCGTGGCAGTACTCAGACATATAAGCAGGGGTGCACATAACTGGTACGCAGGTACGCATGCGCGGCAACAATCTGAAATGCTTACCGTCACTTGTGTCACAAAGCGCATTTGCGTACCGACGTACTTGTGAAGCTTTTCCAGAAGGCGGTTAGATCACCGGACGACAGAGTCGGTCTCCGTGTGCACAGACAGGGCTGCTGTTAACGTCGGTCTGTACAACGGAACTGTGCCAAAACTACGCCAACCGGCTGCGGAGGGAGACTCCCCCCCCCCCCCCCCCTTCACTGGAGAACTGCGCTAAAACAGCTGATCACAACGTTCACACTCTGTGGTCACGAAGTACTCCACTAGCCGCCGCCCCCCCCCCCCGTCGACTTTCCTGAAGTACTCCACTAGCACCCCCTCCCCCCGTTGACGATCGCGATACAGAGGGCTTCATCAAATAACTTTGAGTGGAGCCAGAAGTTGGAGTACCAAACACTGACTCCAGGGACTCATCTGAGTACCTCACTGAGAAAGTTATGTGCACCCGATTATAAGACACTAATATCATGAACTTTTCTCACTCTTTAATGCAAAGTTATTTAAGACGAGTGGTATTAGCTTGAGACCCAGCATGCATTTCATTTCCTGCATAAGAAATTAATACATGTGATTTCTTTATACATACATTGTCATAATCCTGTGTTATGAAAGCAGTAGGAGACTGAATGTAGTTTCCCTCACCATGAGACACCTGTAGCCTTGATCATCGTTTGTATATTATCTTAAACGCATTATTCATCCAGTGATGCAAAGACTAACTTTTTTTTACAAGAAAACATAGACTACACATGACATACAAACTTCATTCTGAGGAAGAATGAGTTTGGGTGGAAATATTATCAATGTAAATCATACTTTTATAGACTACAATACTATGTTTTTAAGCTCGAGGTCATTTATGTGTTTTCCTAAAGAGTCTTAAACGTTGAGTTAAGTGAATTTACTTTTGTTCCACTTGACCAGATTATAGAATGGAAACCAAGATTACATTACATGTCATTTGTTAGACGCTTGTATCCAAAGCGACTTACTTCAGTACTGTGGACAATCCCCACAGGAGCAAGTTGGGTGAAGTGTCCCAAAGACACAACGACATGCTGACTGCAGTGGGACTCGAACTGGCTACCCCCTGATTCGAAGTCCAGCACTCTAGCCACTGAGCCACAGCCGCCCGTTGATCAGACAATATTAGGGATTGTGTAACCTGCAGAATGCAAATTATACTAAGACATTCAAAGAACCTTTTTAAAGAAGATAGGAATTTCTCATTTTAACAGCTGTTTTGTTTTGGACTTGCTATCCAATCGCCATAGATTCGCCTCACTGACTTGGTATTACCTAAAGCACTTCACACATTACCCATCGATACTAAATCTAAGGAGCAATTCAATGACTCTTTGACAAGTGGACAGGATGAACTGGGAACAAGCTGCCAACCAACAACAGGCTGTCTAGTAACCCTAACCCTAGTGAGTGTTTCGTTGGGACAAAAGATTGTTACGATGGAAGTTTAAAGTCTAAAGATTAAACTGCCTGTTGAAAAGTTCCTTTAAAACCAACCCTTTGGACAAAACAATCTCTCCTTTTGCCATTTTTAAAAGGCGTTCAAGGAGTTTAATATCGTCAAAAGTAGAGTTGTTGACTACACTTAGGCCGTTTCTCAATGTCGAGTAAAGCTGCTCCAGAGCCACTATTTCAAGCCTACTACGTAATCGAGTGCCGCCGAAGGACTGTTCCAATGTCCAGCATACTTGGAATTCTACCGAGCCCGGCGTACTTCGTTTGGAGAAATTTCGAGGCTGCACATGTGTAGACTCCGGTCTTAAAATCTCCACAATGCTTTGCGCACGGACCAATTTCCCCAAATCTGTGGAGGAAAATGTAAGGCGGGGTCTCTCATATGACGCACACCTGCACACTTGCTCGCCTGTTCCACTCTTCGTTTTCCAAATGCCAGGAAGTATTATTGCCTCGCTTCTGAAGCAAGTGACTCGGAAGACATGTGTTACCAAGCAAGCGTACTCGACATTGAGAAACACCCTTAGTCTTTTTCATTAGCACAGGGACTTGTTGACTTTGGAAAAGCTCTTGTAAGAGAAGAATTACAAATACGAGGGGGGACTTAAATTCCCATCGAGCTACCTCTAGACAAATAAAAGAGAAAACGAAAAAACAATAGACCTCCCTCTCACACAACAAACAACAAATAAATACAAACAGCTCTTGAAAGCCACCCTACGGGATGACCACGGAGAGGTTTGAGCATATTAAAGTGATTCTTAAAATCTACCTGCCAGGTTTTTCCTTAAAGTGAAAGAAAATGTCTGCATCTGTTGCACTCAATAATTCCACAGAGAGGAAGTGTTTCTACATCCGGGTCTCTTTGTTCGGAGTCAAATGTCGTCCCTTTGCTTAGTTTCTGGAGGATTAATGATAAAAGTTCCAATTCAGACGATGTCATTTGGGCAAATGCATGTTTCTAATCAGGAATTAGGGCCTTAATAATAACATGGATGTGGTGAGTGTTTTCTTCTGGTGCTAAATCTTACTAACGTTCATTTCAAGGCTTGCAAATCGGGGGCAGATGGAATTAGCCAAGAAGTGTGTGGGGGATGAGAGATGTGTCGCTAGGGGTCGACGCCTTTTGTGGAACATAAGACCCATTTATCCCAAATTAGGACGGGTGCGGCACTGGTTTGCTTTGATGTTCCTCTTGGTGGAGTGCAGAAGGGAGGACGGGGCAGATTGCTGCAGCGCAAACAGATGTTCAAGGCTCATCCTTTGAGGTGGTGATGAAACGTCGCCACAGCGAGAGTCTTCACATCCCACTGTCAGCCGGTTGACTCAGAGACAAGGGCAGGGCTGCACTTATACTTTAATAGTGCTGCATATGGGCTGATATTCCACCAGCGGCACGTCAAGTAGTCTGACCTATATCTGAGCTGGGCTTAAAAAGCTTCATATGGCAATTTATCATACGCAGGAATTAGCCTGTTAGCATATAGATATTAGGAAATGTCCACTACGATACCATGGTTTGGTTAAAGATCTTAAAGACGCCCTATTATGCTTTTTCCGAATCAGAATCAGAATCAGGTTTATTACCAGGTAGGTTCTCACGTACGAGGAATTTGACTTAATGTCATGGTGCATACATGAAAACAAAAATGTAAAAAATAATACAGATAGCGAACTATATTAAGAACACTGTAATACAAATATAGTTTCCCCTTCCTTTACTGTGTTTTATGGGTTTGTGTGCATGTAAATGGTCTGCAAAGGTTAAAATGCCTGTTTCTCTCCCACACTAACACAGTGACATCACTATTTACAGTAACATAGCGCTTCTATTGGCTAGCGCTCCAACACATTGTACGTGATAAACTAAGGGGCGGGACATAGCTAAGCGGTTGACCAATCAGAGCACACTGGGCTCTGGTTTCAGACAGAGGGTGAAAAGAGGTGCTGCAGCACAGGCAGTATGAGAAAAATAAAGAGCTTTAAATTCAATGGAAATCAAAGTCATTACAATTTAAAGCGGCCTTGGGTCCCTTGAAAGGCACTATAAAAATGAAATCTATTATTATTATTATTATTAATTTGATCAACCAGATCAGCACACAGCCGCTTGGGTCCAAAATATATTTGTTATTACATTACATATTATACATTTTCACTTAGCTGACTTTATCCAAAGCGACGTACATTAAAGTCAAACAATTGTAAGTGCTGCTGCATTGGCTTCGAATTTCACAAACCTTTCTAAGTTCTACGTACAGAAAAGATAATTTCTCATCCTTCTCTTTACATTTCAACAGGTGTATAATGATTGACAGGTTTATCAACATCTCTGTAATTCTCCTCCATCTTTCAATATTTGAATCTCATCTGACAGCTTGTATTTTTGTCTCTGCAGGAATATGACGACGGCTACGGAACAGCTTACGATGACCAAGGATATGAATCGTACGACAACAACTACAGCACTCAAGGACAGAAGTAAGTGTTCCTATGTTCTTCCCACAGAACCTTCAAATGTTGTTCATATGTCTGTAATTCACACGCAGTCCCATGGTTGGGTTGAACTAAAGGAGGCAGCTTCTCCAATGTAGAGAAGTGGAAAGTGTCGAGAACAGGCGTATACCATTTGCTAAATAATATAAATCTGTGATTTGCATTTAAAACTCCACCTATCAACAATTTTACAAATCTAAAGTATGGAATTTATACATTACATTACTTGTTAGACGCTTTTAGCGACATACTCAACACTGTGGGCAATCCCCACAGGAGCAATTTGGGGTGAAGTGTCTCACGGAGCCTACACACGGCGGCGTGCGTTGCCGCTTCAACGCTTCTGCCCATTCACTTTGAATGGGGTGACGTCACGATTCGCCGAACTGCATTGTGGGAGCAAAGCGTAGCTTCTCTCGCGGTGCTCGCTGCAAAAGTAGAGCAATGTTCTACTTTTGCCGCCTCGACGGAGGCGTCAGCCAATCGAATCATATGCCAGTACAAGCTCTAGCCAATCAAACCGCGTGCTTGTGTGTCTGGGGCGGGAGATTCATGTGATTGGTTGTTGGTCGAGTGTCAGCCCCCCCCGCCGGCAGGCGACAACGCACGCCGCCGTGTGTAGGAGCCGTCAGGGACACAACAACATGCTGACTGCTGTGGGGTTTGAACCTGTGCCCCCCTGATCCAACGCACAACCCACTGCACCACACAGCTCCACATATATATGTAATGTGATATGAGTCCCTATAGTAAGATAAAAGACAATCGTCACCTGACTTTTACAGCATTGTTACTTCCCGTCTTGCAGTACGTTTGCATTAGTTTTGGATTCCTAGTGAACTGGCAACTGAGAAAACTGTGAGAAATACATTTCACACAAATCCAAACGGTGTTATCATGTTGTCTCGGAGTTCATACCAGGGCAAAAACACGACTGAACCCCAAACAGATTGCGTAAGTGCTCTGAATAAAAGCATTAGTTTTTATTTATGTCTCCCTGCATCTGTGGGCAGCTATTCCTCCGCAGCCTGACCATTTGGGTTGGAGTAAATGTCATATGTGGAGAAATTGAGTTTTTCGGTTCAGAACAGCTGGATTATGAGCCGTTAGGAGTCATTATCGCTCGTTTTCTGCCCTGTTTGAAACTCAAAAGAACACTTTGTGTTAATGAAGTATTTTGTGAAGTGTGAAATGTTTTGAGTGACCTTTAAGATGTCTTTTAAGAATAAATGTTCTACCACGTCTTAAAGTAACAGGCAGATTGTATTCATAGCAGGATCTCTAATCCACATTTTTAAGTTTTGTTTTATGACACGGCTTTAATTAAATCTCAGCAGACTCTTTGACGTATTCCTTTAAGTGTAGCTCATTACGCTAAACATTTAATCTTTTGTTTTAATCACCAATTTGCCTGATGTGTCTCTGATATCATTGCAAAATGAAGAGTCTTAGCGGGACGTCGCTCCGTTTAACAGAGGGTCCTGCAAAGCTAAATGCAGAATATTGATGTTCTTGTTTCCAGCGAGCTCTCACACTCTCAGAGCCAGGCAAGGTCAAAGGCTTTCTGTTCAGCGTGTTGGCGTCCCGCTGTACTTCATCGGGACACACATTAATGTATGCCTGTCTGTGCCACGTCAAAGAAAAGAGTGATTGCCGCCGCATTTAGTCTGTCAAAAATTGGATTGTATTGGCAGCAGCTGGAAAAGATGAAAATAGACGGCGTAGAAAGAAAAAGATGATGCTGTCTTTTTGCCTTACTGAGCAGGGGGGTCGATGTTTTCTTTTGTGGAGGTGCCAGGATGTATGTCACCCAGGCTCCATCCATCTTTTGTGCTATTATCTTCTTCCACACACACTCCGAGGGATGTATCTTGAAGTGTTGCTGGTGACGCTCGCTGGGGGGAAACGCAGCTATTGGCTTGTGATTATGGCGTAAATAAATCTGTTGTGATTACATAAATAAGTAAGAAATATGTTTGTGTTGGCTGATTAAATCCCTAGGGTTAGGGTTACGGCCCGTCCACACGGCGGCGTGCGTTGAAGCTTCAACGCTTCTGCCCATTCACTTTGAATGGGGTGACGTCACGTTTCGCCGAACTGCATTGTGGGAGCGAAGAGTAGATTTGCTCGCGTTGCTGGCGACGAAAGTTGAGCAATGTTCAACTTTTGAAGCCTCGGCGGAAGCGTCAGCCAATCGAATCATATGCCAGTACAAGCTCTAGCCCAGTGTTTCTCAAACTTTTTCATACCAAGGACCACTTAACCAATAAAAAAACACTCGCGGACCACCTAACTCCACAAATATCCAAAATCACATCGTTTTTCTAGAACAGATTACAAATCGCTTGAAATTGGGACAAACAAGTGGCAACATGTGTGATGAAGGTGTTGCTCTGGGCTATATCATGCAATTTAAAGTGAAACTTAACCTCGCTCCATTGCGGAGATATTCCCGCGAGAGTGCGGAAAAACTCAAATTAATTAATTTATGTAAAATGTGAAATGTTACCAATATACTCACGGACCACGAGGTGGCGCTCACGGACCACCAGTGGTCCGCGGACCACACTTTGAGAAGCACTGCTCTAGCCAATCAAACTGCGTGCTTGTGTGTCCGGGGCGGGAGATTCATGTGATTGGTTGTTGGTCGAGTTTCAGCCCACCCCCTGCCGGCAAGCGATAACGCACGCCTCCGTGTGGACAGGCCGTTAGGGTTAGTCCATCAGAATGTGACTTTATGCCTTGCCCCATTCTTTAAGTAAAGCTGTGAGGTAACAAACAAAAAACACTATCTGTCTGTTTTAGGGGCGAGAACATAAATGTTTTGCCTCTATTTTTGTACAAACAAAAGCTTGGTGATAAATGGAAAGTATTAATCGACATGAGATCGTACTCTTGTCGTTTCTTCTTCTTTACTTTACTCAGACATGATAAAGTATATATAAGAGCAGGTTGGTCGATGTTTTTTCTTTTTGTGAAGGTGTCAGGATGTGTCACCCAGAATCCATCCATCGTTTGTGCTATCTCTTTTTTCTGGATCACACACACTCCACACACACTCCGAGGGATGTATGTTGAAGTGTTGCTGGTGACGTTCGCTGGGGGGGAACGCAGCTCTGCCTCAGGAATCTGCAGCTATTGGCTTTTGAATTATTGTATGTTGGCTGATTACATCTCTAGGGTTAGGGTTAGTCCATCAGAATTTGACTGTATTCTTTGCCCCATTATTTAAGTAAAGCTGTAAGGTAACAAACAAAACACTATTTCTGTCTGTTTTAGGGGCGAGAACATAAATGGGTCATTCTACAGAAAAGGTGGAATCTGGGTGATACAAATTTGCTGAAATATATTCCTTCTAAAAACATCTAAAACCTGTTAAATAGCAATAACTAACTCTTATGATGAATCCACAACAAGTAGAGCTTAAAGTATTTTTATTTTTTAAATTATTTTTATACTTTATACAAAGCTTATTTGTATATAATAGGAGTGTTACGTGTTACCAGGAAGAAGAGTAACACCAGTGACAATTTGGAGAAACCACTACCATTTTAACAAAATGGCTGCCATGTGTCAGACCAAATATGGCTTCAGTCAATATTAAAATTGTTTAACTCTTCAATACAATACATTTTCCCATTCTAATGTTCACCCCTGCTATGCAATGAGTAACACTAATGACAGACTTGAAAGACGCATGTACAATTTGAAGATAAAATGACACCTTTAACAAACAAACAAAGTAAGAAGTATCTGACTTATGTCTTTGTCCACTGCGTCAAATGATCTCTTGTTACAGGAGGACAGTACATTATTTCAAAATAAAAGCGTTTTGTGTAGCAGTAACACCAATGACGTAATTTTGGGTGACTGACATTTATTTGATATTATTAATAATAATTTGCGTTTTTGTTACCATGTCAATGTTAGCCTATATGTAATGCTTGTAATGTTATGTAAATATAAATTTGATTTATTTATTGAAAAAAATATATTTTAAATGAAAACTATAGGCTCCACTTCCATGTATGATCAAAGTGACAAGGCAGTTCCTTGAACTTGGCATTTTAAATAAATAGCAATTTACGTATAAAACCATTTTTTATTTAGTACCATTGCAAAGACAATCTCTATTTATTCAACACATGAATGTGAGTATTAGGTCAACGTCATGTATTTTGGTGTCTGCAAAAGTAAGTGACAGCACTTCCACCTTTTCTGTAGAATGACCCAAATGTCCAAATATAAATACATGTAAAATCTCTTTTTTCTGGATCACACACACTCCACACACACTCTGAGGGATGTATGTTGAAGTGTTGCTGGGGGGGGAACGCAGCTCCGCCTCAGGACGCTGCGGCTATTTGTTTTATAAGGAGCCTCGTGAATTATGGCGGGGGAGGGGTGGCGGCGGGGGAGGGGAGGCGGCGGGGGAGGGGAGGCCCAGAAAGAAGAATGGAGTCCATCATGTAAAGGCTGCAGGCCGGGTCGACTAAAAGGGATTTTCATGTCTTTTATCTGGTGGAGACAAAGCTACTAATAGGGCCCAGACATAGAACCAGCGCCTCCAGAGACGGCTGGTTCACTTACTTCTACTCTTTTGTTCAAGATTTAGTTTAAAGTCACTTCAGGCCAATGTTGTGCATGTTGATGCAGTATTTCTGAGATGTGACCGTCCTTGGATTGATTGCATTTTGATATAACTTTGATCTCTTTATTTATTTATTATCATACTCTCCTCCTATACTTTCCTCACCAGACACAGCATCACCAGAAGAAGGACTTTATATTCGTGCTGAATTATTTGATCAATCATCAGAGAATTAGGATAATTAGATTTCATTGATTGAATTGTGAACGTGTGACTATAGATATAAGATTATGTGGATTGTTGTCATTATTTGGTGGTTGTGAGGAGGCTAAATGATATGGCCCTGCTATTGGAGTTTAACAGATTCACCAGAGAGAGGACTCCTATTTAGAAGTGGTGCAGTAATGAGTCCTATAACTGGAACAACTGAGTATTTGATCAAGCAAGTCAACGTTTTTTTAAAACTTGTTTGCGATTCGAAGCCTTAAATGAGGTCTGAGGTTAAAACAAGCTTAAAAGATGTATTCTACAACATCAAATACGTTTAAATTATTTCTGCCAATGGCACTAAATAAATCACAAAGTGGTGTTAACGAGATCATCCTGCTGAACAAAACGTGTTAAGTATCATAAATGCGTAAAATCCAACTGGGAAATCTCTTTATTTTTGTTGAAATGTATATCTTACATACATTATATTGTACACTATTATTTAAATAAGACTTGTAAAGCGACTCTGGCTCAAGGAGTAAATAGGCGTCTACCGATCAGAGGGTTAGCAGTTCATGTGTCCTTGGGCAACATACAGTACTTTCTCTCAAATTGCTGCTATAGAAATGTCTGCGGTATTAAAGGGTGTGTAAATCGCCTTGGAAAAAGCCTCAACTTAATAAGGTACAATTATTAATAATATTTATATTATAAAGACATTTGTTCATCCATGTATTACCTTTAACTAGTGCACTTTAGCCACTGCATTTCATACTGCAACATAATACCATCCTTCCACTCTCCGATACACATTTACAATCCAATTTAGCTTTTTGATGGACATTCATTTCCTGAGAAAGTATAGCAGGTACTGTGTGTGTGTGTGTGTGTGTGTGTGTGTGTGTGTGTGTGTGTGTGTGTGTGTGTGTGTGTGTGTGTGTGTGTGTGTGTGTGTGTGTGTGTGTGTGTGTGTGTGTGTGTGTGTGTGTGTGTGTGTGTGTGTGTGTGTGTGTGTGTGTGTGTGTGTGTGTGTGTGTGTGTGTGTGTGTGTGTGTGTGTGTGTGTGTGTGTGTGTGTGTGTGTGTGTGTGTGTGTGTGTGTGTGTGTGTGTGTGTGTGTGTGTGTGTGTGTGTGTGTGTGTGTGTGTGTCCAGTCTGAGCTCTGACTGCATGGCAGGATTTCGGTTGCCGGACGATAACGAGCAGAACAATTTACAGTCTCTCTGTCATGGCGTTACCCCGTGCCTCACGCTGGAAACAGACCTGCCATTTGTGAAGACAAAGGAAGAGGGAGGTTTTCTCCTGCTCTTACAGAGTGTGTAGCGCTGCATCAGTAGATTTACTGATATCTAATCATCTTGGAATATATTTCCACAGCACATGAAATACATGTAGCAACAGGGGGTTATGACAGCAATCTTAATACCCCAGGTGGTTGGGGAGAAAAATGGGGGTTTGTTCTTACTTTAAATTACAAATCTGATCTAACTTTCCTCACTAGACACCGGAGAAAGGGCTCTTCATTTGTTCTGATTCATTGGGATGGCAGAGAGTAATGATATGAAGGCACTTTCTTTCTACTGAGTGTACGCAATGCAGATTGTTTTTTTTTTTTAAGACATACCAGTTTGTAGACTTGGAATGTTTTTGCGACTTGTGTTGGCATTTTGCAGATTAATATGGAAACATAATCTCACAATAGCATTTGTATTTATAAGCCTACATTATAAACATGCTTTCATTATTGAACTAACTTTGCTTTTGAGCGGAATACCTGAGATGAGCAAACAAATATCGTTGTGATTACAGCCTTTACCTGAAAGACATGTTTGAGTGTTGGCTGATTACATCTCTAGTCCATCATCATTTCACTGTATTCCTTGCCTTTTCAGGAAAGTTGATGGATAAATATATTTAATAAATCCATATGTCTGTCTGTATTAAGGCCAAGAACAACCGTGGTCTGCGTACATTTGTCTACAAACAAACACTTTAGATCTTCTCTTCGTATCATGCCTTAAACATTCGTCCTTATTCTTGTTCTTTACATATAGATGTATTTTACTAGCATTGTTCACTGCAATGACAGTGATAACATCTTACTGTTCGATGCTGTTTTCCTGGGACAAATACCATCCACACAGTAATCACTTACAAATGCAACAAGACAACCGGTGTCACGATACAGTCCCACAGAACGGCCAGAATGTAGTCATGTAGATGTAATTCAATTTGAAAGGAAAATAAGGCGCTCGCATCCTCAAGACATGAGCCTTAAGCTAAAGAGCTGAACGTTTTGAGACGTGTACATGTTTCGGGAAGACGCTGACGCCTCGGGAAACCTGGTGGAAAGTTACCTCAGCGTGACAGCTCCTCGATCACAGCGTCCTCGATCACAGCGTCCTCGATCACAGCGTCCTCGATCACAGCGTCCTCTCCTCGATCACAGCGTCCTCTCCTCGATCACAGCGTCCTCTCCTCGATCACAGCTCCTCGATCACAGCGTCCTCTCCTCGATCACAGCGTCCTCTCCTCGATCACAGCTCCTCGATCACAGCGTCCTCTCCTCGATCACAGCGTCCTCTCCTCGATCACAACGTCCTCGATCACAGCGTCCTCTCCTCGATCACAGCTCCTCGATCACAGCGTCCTCTCCTCGATCACAGCGTCCTCTCCTCGATCACAGCGTCCTCTCCTCGATCACAGCGTCCTCTCCTCGATCACAGCGTCCTCTCCTCGATCACAGCGTCCTCTCTTCGATCACAGCGTCCTCTCCTCGATCACAGCGTCCTCTCCTCGATCACAGCGTCCTCTCCTCGATCACAGCGTCCTCTCAGTGTGTTTCTACAACACTCAGCATCATCTATTTTAGAGAGGCAGCCGAGAGCTGCATCTCAGGAGAGTGCTCAGGAGCCAGAGGTCAGAAGACTCTGAGCTTGTACCTGAGTTAAAGTAGAAGTACTCAGATCTCGTACTTGAGTAAAAGTAGAAGTACTCAGATCTTGTACTTGAGTAAAAGTAGAAGTACTCAGATCTTGTACTTGAGTTAAAGTAGAAGTACTCAGATCTTGTACTTGAGTAAAAGTAGAAGTACTCAGATCTCGTACTTCAGTAAAAGTAGAAGTACTCAGATCTCGTACTTGAGTAAAAGTAGAAGTACTCAGATCTCGTACTTGACTTAAAGTAGAAGTACTCAGATCTTGTACTTGAGTTAAAGTAGAAGTACTCAGATAATGTACTTGTAGTAAAAGTAGAAGTACTCAGATAATGTACTAGAGTAAAAGTAGAAGTACTCAGGTGTTGTACTTGAGTTAAAGTAGAAGTACTCAGGTCTTGTACTTGAGTTAAAGTAGAAGTACTCAGGTCTTGTACTTGAGTAAAAGTAGAAGTACTCAGATATGGTACTAGAGTAAAAGTAGAAGTACTCAGATATTGTACTTGAGTAAAAGTAGAAGTACTCAGATAATGTACTAGAGTAAAAGTAGAAGTACTCAAGTGTTGTACTTGAGTTAAAGTAGAAGTACTCAGGTGTTGTACTTGAGTTAAAGTAGAAGTACTCAGATCTTGTACTTGAGTAAAAGTACTCAGATCTTGTACTTGTGTAAAATTAGAAGTACTCAGGTCTTGTACTTGAGTAAAAGTAGAATTACTCAGATCTTGTAGTAAAAGTAGAAGTACTCAGATCTTGTACTTGAGTAAAAGTAGAAGTACTCAGATCTTGTACTTGAGTAAAAGTAGAAGTATTCAGATCTTGTACTTGTAGTAAAAGTAGAAGTACTCAGATAATGTACTAGAGTAAAAGTAGAAGTACTCAGGTGTTGTACTTGAGTGAAAGTAGAAGTACTCAGATAATGTACTTGTAGTAAAAGTAGAAGTACTCAGATATTATACTTGAGTCAAAGTAGAAGTACTCAGATCTTGTACTTGAGTAAAAGTAGAAGTACTCAGATCTCGTACTTGAGTAAAAGTAGAAGTACTCAGATAATGTACTTGTAGTAAAAGTAGAAGTACTCAGATAATGTACTAGTAGTAAAAGTAGAAGTACTCAGGTATTGTACTTGAGTTAAAGTAGAAGTACTCAGGTCTTGTACTTGAGTAAAAGTAGAAGTACTCAGATCTTGTACTTGAGTTAAAGTAGAAGTACTCAGGTGTTGTACTTGAGTTAAAGTAGAAGTACTCAGGTCTTGTACTTGAGTAAAAGTAGAAGTACTCAGATTTTGTACTTGAGTAAAAGTAGAAGTACTCGTATCTTGTACTTGAGTAAAAGTAGAAGTACTCAGAGCTTGTACTTGAGTAAAAGTAGAAGTACTCAGGTGTTGTACTTGAGTTAAAGTAGAAGTACTCAGATCTTGTACTTGAGTTAAAGTAGAAGTACTCAGATAATGTACTTGTAGTAAAAGTAGAAGTACTCAGGTGTTGTACTTGAGTTAAAGTAGAAGTACTCAGGTCTTGTACTTGAGTTAAAGTAGAAGTACTCAGGTCTTGTACTTGAGTAAAAGTAGAAGTACTCAGGTGTTGTACTTGAGTTAAAGTAGAAGTACTCAGATCTTGTACTTGAGTAAAAGTAGACGTAGTCAGATCTTGTACTTGAGTAAAAGTAGAAGTACTCAGATCTTGTACTTGAGTCAAAGTAGAAGTACTCAGATCTTGTACTTGAGTAAAAGTAGAAGTACTCTGATCTTGTACTTGAGTAAAAGTAGAAGTACTCAGATCTAGTACTTGAGTAAAAGTAGAAGTACCAGAGTGTAGGAATACTCTGTTACAGTAAAAGTCCTGCATTCAAAATGTTCCTCAAGTGAAAGTAGAAAAGTATTCTCATTAAAATATAGTGAAAGACAGTAAAAGTAGTCACTGTGCAGATTGGTCCATTTCAGAATAATATATATGATATGTTTTATAATGATTGATCATGAAAGTGTTCTCAAAGCTGGTAAAGGTGCAGCTAGTTTGAATGACTTTGTAGACTGCAGGGTAGCTTGTGGATTTACTCCAGGTGGAACTAAAGTCTGATTCAACACTTGATTAGATTTCACATCATTCATTCACATCAGTGAAGTAACTAAAGGGATTAAATACATGTAGTGAGTAGAAGTACACCATGTACCTCTGAATTGGAGTGGAGTAGAAGTACACCATGTACCTCTGAATTGGAGTGGAGTAGAAGTACACATTCGCAACAAATTATCTCAAAATGTTACTTAAGTACAGTACTTGAATAAGTGTACTTAGTAACTTCCCACATCTGAAATCAGGTATGGACTGCAAGTCATGTGATAATGTTTTTCGTATTTGATCCTTCATCTTGGCCTCAGGAAATGCAAGGACTTCACAGTTTTGGCAAGCAAGTTTTGGAGAAAGCAAATCGGAGGCTTAAACGGGGACAGGGAGGTGCATCTGCAGGACCTTCATCATCTACCATGCAAGAAGTGTAAATACAGGACAGTGAAGGAGACACTGAGGAGGACAGCGAGGAAGACATGTCGTGGAGTAAAAGTACACCATTTACCTCTGAATTGTAGTGGGGTAGAAGTGCACAGTAGCAAATAATCAAAATCCTCAAGTAAAGTACAAGTATCATTTTATTTAAGAACAGTACTTGAGTAAATCTATATAGTTACTTTACCCCGCTGTCAGTAGCTGCAAGTTCTTAGGTACTAATCAAGTGCTCAGGTGAAGGAGGCTGGAGGATGCTTCCTGCGGGGATAGCATCTTTAATTTCATCGAGAGAAGGTGGCGTCTCTTTTGGGAAATGAGAGGACGACAGCTGTGTCTGTGTGTCCTGGCTGGACGCTCTGAGGTCACAGCGAGGTTCCTCTCACAGCTCGAGTGTGATCAAAGCATGATGACGCCTCAGAGACCTCCTGACACCTCAGAGCACCGTCCCTCGCATCGTTCTACGGTGTGTTTTATCGTCCGCTGGATCCTGGAGGCCCAGAGCAGAGGGGTCGCTGTGTGACAGGGTTTTAAAGGGCAGATGCACCCCTGAGGAACAACTGTACATCTTAGTAGAGGAAGAGGAGGGTGCCGGGGTATCAGAGCGTCAACACTGTGACGATCACTGAGAGGAAGTATCAAACCAAAGAGACTTGCTTGATGTTTTTTGGGATGTTAACTCTGCATGCACATTCAGACAAAGGCACACGTTTAGGAGGCACTCAGTGTGGCTAGAGTTTTTACTTTTTTGAATAACACATTATTCTTCAAATTATTTAGATTGAGTGATCAGAAAAATATATATGTTGCCTTCATAAAGGAACAACAATTAAGAAACCAAAAGGATATTCTTAATATTATCAGAACTAAACCAATGTTGTGCCATTTTACGCTTCCGAGCTGATGGAAATGTCATATCAGAGAGCTCGGCACAAAAAGTCATGTCAATGCAATGACAATGAGTTATTGAGATATTACAATCTGGACCAACCAGCAGAAAGTGATTTCCATGTCTAAAGTTATGCTGTTAGCTTGTGTTACGCGCCCCCCACTAATCAAGAGTATAAAGCCCCGGACACACCAAGCCGATTTTGGCCATCGATGGGCGTCAGGCCGACGATAAGCGTTGACATGCCCTACTCAGATTGGTGTGTCCCGCACCGTCGGGTCTTTGCAGTCGTGCCGACAACTATTTGGTCGAAAACCCACCAATTCCACATGTCGAATCGGTGGGCAGTCGGCCCAAGGCTGTCTGCAAAATAAATCACTCTGATTGGCTGTTCAGCTAGCGAATCAGTGCATGAGAAGCGAAACGGAAGTGAGGGACCCAAACAAACTATTAAGAAGGTAAATCTGAGGTTTCATTTAACTCCAGCTCTCGACACAGGTTCGGGAAAGCCCCGTGAGCTTCTCGCTGTAGAGTGAAAATGGAACGCGCTATTTGTTGTTTGTTTATATCACGCAGTCTGTTCTTCTTCTCTCGGTTATCACGCAGTCTGTCTTCCGGTTAAATCTTTTGAATGACGAATACACACTACCGCCGCCTGCTGGTAAGGAGAGTTATTGCCACTCACGCATGCGCAGTTCGAACGCGCTACTTGGCCGTCGTCTGAAGTCTTTGCGGTGAGTTCCAGTGCGACACATGGCCAAGACACAGAGACGTGAGGCGACACAACAGTCGGGGGTCCGTCTGTGTGAGTTCTTTTGTTTGTAGCCTTTATTTGGTGAAAATCCCATTGAGATCAACGATCTCTTTTTCGAGGGAGACCTGCAGACCTTTGGTGTCAGCTTGGTGTGTCCGGGCCTTTACAGTGTTGTTTGGTCTACAATCAACATCTCAGTGCCTTCAGGTAATAATCAGGGATGTACAAACGTTGAAAGAAGGCTAAGTTGTGTGACATGAACTTTGAATGGTAAGCATTTATACAATCACAACTTTATTGTTGACCGATTCCTCCTTTCTCAACCCAAACAATTCCCTTTGCTCACAAGTTTTGATATTGTAGTGACAATGAGTTACTCTAATGATCACAGCTGTCAAAACAAATCTATTTAATGGCGATACTTAGATCAGCCTCCAAATAATATGACATACATAAATACACCGCCCTCAGGCCTCACCAATAATAAATGTCCTCTCTCTATCAGAGTGCATGCCAATACTTTTCTCAGAGTTAATGCAACACCAACCAATAGCTTACATTTGGTCATTTAACATGCATTTAAACAGTCCTTCGGCGCCACTCGATGACGTAGTATACTTGAAATAGTTGCTCTGCAGCAGTTTTACTTGCGATTGAGAAACGGCCACTCTTCCGGTTATTGCCTCTTTTGAATGACGAATACACACTACCGCCGCCTGCTGGTAAGGAGAGTTATTGCCACTCACGCGTACCAGATACAGAGTTCTGTCCTCTCGTGCAGAACGCAGAGTCGTCAGCTGAATTTTTTCTTTTATGCGCAACTGCAGTTTACGCCATGTATTCGATCACCTTCCTTTTTCAGTGCCACTTCTTTGAGGTGGGCTTGTTGTGTCGGGGCCCCTCAGGCAGACAACACCCATTTAGTACAACGAGAATATCAGCATTGTGTGTTTCTTCTTTTTTCTCTTAGTGCAGATTGGCTGTGTTAGCTGTCTGCCTCTGAAAGCCTGCGGTGCCTCACAGATGCTGGGCTCCTAGATGCGGTTTTCAAGGTAGACAGCTTGTCAAGATGAGTGACAGGTGCTGTAGCGGGAATTAGACCTTCTGAGGGAGAGGAGGCGGGTTTTACACCACTCTGCACCAAGACAAAAAGGCACATTGTTCATTTTATATGTAGTGCTCCTTCGATACGTTTTCACATCACGATAAAGCAAACCAAACATTATTCCAAGTGACGGATTATATGGATTATATTAAAGGTCACAAAATCCACTTCTTCATGTCTCTTCTACATCAACATGTGTCCCCTCTTCTTCATGTCTCTTCTACATCTACATGTGTCCCCTCTTCTTCATGTCTCTTCTACATCAACATGTGTCCCCTCTTCTTCATGTCTCTTCTACATCAACATGTGTCTCCTCTTCTTCATGTCTCTTCTACATCAACATGTGTCTCCTCTTCTTCATGTCTCTTCTACATCAACATGTGTCCCCTCTTCTTCATGTCTCTTCTACATCAACATGTGTCCCCTCTTCTTCATGTCTCTTCTACATCAACATGTGTCCCCTCTTCTTCATGTCTCTTCTACATCAACATGTGTCCCCACTTCTTCATGTCTCTTGTACATCAACATGTGTCCCCTCTTCTTCATGTCTCTTCTACATCAACATGTGTCCCCTCTTCTTCATGTCTCTTCTACATCAACATGTGTCCTCTCTTCTTCATGTCTCTTCTACATCAACATGTGTCCCCTCTTCTTCACGTCTCTTCTACATCAACATGTGTCCCCTCTTCTTCATGTCTCTTCTACATCAACATGTGTCCCCTCTTCTTCATGTCTCTTCTACATCAACATGTGTCCCCTCTTCTTCATGTCTCTTCTACATCAACATGTGTCCCCTCTGTGGAAAGAGACTCTGAAAGTTTCAGGAACAAAGATTCTCTCTCTTTTTGATCCATTTCTATAAAAACCTGTCTGAAAATGAGCTGATCAGATTTTGGCCACTTTATGATGTCATAACGATGTGTTGGCTTGTGTAACCATTAGCCAATCAGCAACCAAGGTAACCCCCCCCCCCCTTATCACCTGAATCTCCTCCTAGAGCACCATTGAGTTCTTTGTAACCAAATGTCTCTCAGAGGGGCGTGGGGAGGGGCTCCTTATTTTCATCTAAAGTAACAGACAGAGAATCAGCACTTTTGAAACGGGGCTGAAACAGAGGGGATTATGGGTAATGCTGCAATGATCTGTTTGGTGTTTCAGCCAATCAGAGACAGGTTCTGTATATATCTGAGACCTGTGATATATTGATGAGAAACAGGATAATAGGTGACCTTTAAATGATGGAATAATGCAACAGAGAAGTACATTCCAGTGTACTTTGCAAAGGAAAACGGTCTGTTCAAAAGCAGAAAGAAGACTCAATTGTAAAGGCAAATCTTTGCAGTAAGCCATTGTTTCGCCCTTTGTGACTTTTCAGCAGGGGGTCAGTGTCGGAGATAGCTTTGCAATCAGCCGCCGAGTTGAGCAATCACCAGTGTGTCCATGAGGAGGGTTGCTATTTGAAAAGATGTGAGCTTAATTTCATAGTACATGGTGGAGATAAAAGAAAATTCTGCTTTTCTATTCTCTCAATCCATTTTCATCGTGTGTGGAAATCAAACCACAGAGCCATAATCGGTGTGTGGCATTTCCGTTAGCTATTTTTACTTTTACAACGTTGTGTAAAGAGTGAGGAAAATCAAGGAAGTACTTTACCTTTAGGACTGTGCCAAAATGTAGGAAATAGGCTAGCAGAACAGAAGTGTTCCACACCACACTGTTCTACTTCTGCAGCCACTCGTAATGTCCTACTTGATTTCTTCAAATGCATCACAGAGGACTGGAAGAGTAATGGCGATGTAAGAAAACAAAGTCCACTAGGGACGTGTACTACATCATTCAGATTTAACACCGCCATCTGTTTGGTGGTTGGCGAGTGCTTCAGACGGAGCCTTTTACAGGAATGATGGATACGTTAGAGAGGCAGGGTCTTTACCTGCGGA
>JAPTMU010000071.1:582500-715000 GCA_028583405.1 Pogonophryne albipinna | reverse complement strand
CCCAAGATGAGATGCCAAGTATCTGAACTAGCATCACAGAGCAGCACACTGAGTTCAATGGATGTTTCCTTCTGCACTTTCTCTCTCACGACAACAGGGCATGTTGGTTTTTCTCTTTGAGGGAAATTGTTTGTTGAAGCTGTTGTTGGCCTGTGGGAAAATGTAATCATAAGAAATGACTCTGGAAAAGCTGCAGATAGAGCCATAAGAAATGAATGCAACTGATTATTTAATGTTTAATGTTGTTTTTATAGGCAATAATTTAAGCTTTGTTAGTTCCAGGTTTAATATGTGCAATAAGTTCATTTCAATAAGTGTTGCAATAAACATTGAACCAGTCCGGCCCTCGACTAGTACCCATTTTTTAAGTTTGGCCCACTGTGTATTTGAGTTTGGCACCACTGATTTAGGGAAACCTACCCTTAAAGATTGGCTGTTTATTCTAATAATTATTCAAATTAAAGCCACATTTGTAATAAAATAATCCAAAATATACTGCATGACGTCCGTCTAACATGTTTTTTGTTTTCTTGGTCAATTTGCTAGCTTATATTAAACACATAAACTATGTTAAAGTCAAAGCCACTGACAACTGTAGCTTTATCAAACAGCTAGCATTTATAGTAGGACTTCAAATACGAGCACCTCTCAGTGAAATTGAGAAAAACACTCAGAGGTACATCTTCAATTTGTCAGTGAGTTTGTTGGAAGAGGAAAGACTGATGTGAAGACTAATAAATACCTTCATTACTGTGCAGCTTCTCTCTATGCAGCAGCTCCTGCTCAGTGAAAGCAGACTTAATAGCGGACAGAATTAGCAGAGATCGATTTCCTGGAGTGCTGCAAACTGTGGTGTAATTCGATAGAGGAGCGGAGTGTCTCAGACTCTCAGACCTGCCGTTGGGCTTTTCAACATCACACCGCAAAAAGCTCCTCGAGTAACGGGAGTGAAATGTCCTCCGTTACGATTAGTTAGAAAAAGTGGTGGGGGGACTTTTTTCAGATAAAGAAAAAAACACGGCTCCATTAATCGCCCGCGCAAACAATTCATACATGAATACAAATGCTTACAATACTTTTTTTTTAACAACTAGTGCAGTAACTATGCTGCAAAGCGGGAGAAACACATGCTTAACTTTTCTCTATTGACTTATTACTAATTGTAGCGGCAAAATCTCCCTATGAGTTAGCCCAAAGCTTGCTCTTGGCTGTGACGCGTTCCAAGTAAGAGTCCGTAGTCATTTGTAGTCCATGGTGTTTAAAAGACGAAAACAATATACAACTCCAGACCACTAGGGCTGTACCCGAATATCCGAATATTCGTTCGTTGGAGTACTATTCGGGTTTCAATTTCGTTATTCGTTTTCGTTTTTTTTGGTTTGTTCAAATTGAATTTATTGAAATCTCCAATATCACCGTAAGAGCTTGTGCCTCTTCCGGGGGGGGTGTGCTAACACTTAACCATAAATGTTATTGTTTACTTTCTCCGTCTTTATAAGTAGATATGACTTTTCTCCGTTAATCTCCGTCACGTTGTTTCCATAGCAACAACAACTTCCTGTCAACAGCGCTACCTCTCCTTCAAAATAAAAGCATGTACATACAAAATAGGAAGCCAAGCCAAATTACACTTAAGACATATACAACTGCAATGAAAGTAACAAACACAATGCGATATCCTTTTCAATTTCAAAGAACATAAATTGGGTTACATTAACAAATAACTATAAAACAACAATACTGTAGAATAACAAAATGAATGCCGTGAATAAACCGAAATACACGTGTTGAAGCGGTTCGCTGCTGATTACTACGCACCCCCCCGTGCACGGGCCGAATATCCGATCCGGAGCCCGAAAAATGGTATTCGGGACATCCCTACAGACCACACGGTCAACAGAAAGTATCAGAGCAAATTCACCCTCTTCCTACGTCATATCCCCAAAACTGGCATCCAACAGGTGACCTACAGTAAATAAACCACACCCACGTGAACGTTGCCGGAAGTGACAAACAATAAGAATTAAACGTGATGCAAAGGGAAATGAAGATACTGTAATAATAGAAGTAATAAGTAATGGCAAAACAAGCATTTTGGCTCCTACATTACTACTAATATTAAACCGGTCTAAACTGCACCACTTCCCAGAAATACACCCAAACAGTCTTAGAGATTGTGCATCTTCTCTTGTGCAAACAAACCTCTCTCAAAGTGTAACTATTTATCAAAATAGTTATCACCGCAATAAACCGTATTTAATTTTTTATTTTAATAATATTTAATTTCACATTCTGTTCTTGTATATATCATATTCTATTTACATGTTTATAGACTATATTTCACAATTTAGTACTTAGTAATACAATGTATTTTTGTACTTTATTATATATAAGTTTTGTATTTATTGAACATGTTGGAAACAAATAATAATAATTATAACAAAGAGAAGCAAAATAAAAAAAACTTTCACGGTATAAAAAAAGAAATTCTCAAATAGTTTCATGTTCAAAAAGGGCCAGCAACTTTTGTTGGAGGAACTCGGGTCAAAACCATTTCATTGCCATTTCTTCACTGTAGCTTCTGTGCATTTGACAATAAAACCTTTGAATCTTGAATCTTGAATAATTCTCCGTGCACGCCATTTTAAGAACGTTTTTAACTAATAACCCTAATGCATAGTGGTGCGAGAGCAATGGTGGCTAAAGCTGCCCCATGTACAGTTTGTTGTGACGGTTGATCAATGGGGACTGTCCACGACACTATAAACAAATAAACTAAACATAATTGGTCATTTCCAAAAGTGTTGGAGTCCAGCGTCCGCAGTATAAATGTCCGTTTCTCCCTCTGTGTTGGGTCGTTACTGTCACCTCTTTGCCTTCAGCAGTCGGGGGTGTTCACGTGGTGTTTCGGGGTTTTGAACGCTGCCTTCAGCTTTTTAATCCGGGGATAAAGTGACTGACAGAGGGAGAGGAAACAGCTGTGATGGCTGCTGTCGGCTCAGTGGCAGCCGTATGATGAATTGCCTCTCTTTAATGATAGCGCTGTTGCTGAATGATTCTGACGCAGGATTGTTCTGTTCTGATCTACTGCTAAATGATGAACCATCCAGATCTCTCAGGTCTTCAGGGACTGGTCAGCTTTCTGTCCTCAGAGTCAGAACTAAACATGGAGAAGCAGCGTTCAGTTATTATGCTCCAAATATCTGGAACAAACTCCCAGAAACCTGCAGGTCCGCTGCAACTCTGACTACTTTTAAATCCAGCAAGAAGACTTTTCTTTTTGCCGCTGCTTTTAATTGAACTATTCACATCTTAGACTGCACTGTAACTTTTATCCATGTATTTTTTCTTTTAATGTTTATTTTATTAGCTTTTCTTTTTAATGACTGATTTTAAATGCCATTTTCTTAATGTCTTTCGTTTTTTGTAAAGCACTTTGAATTGCCTTGTGTTGAAAGGTGCTATATAAATAAACTTGCCTTGCCTTGTCAGCACGTCGATGGCAACCGCAAATAAATACAAAAAGGGGGAAGAAATGAACCGCCATGCAACTCAACTCCACACTCGGCTTTTTCATTTTTCATTAAAGTTGCCACCTCTCAAATAGATCTCCATATGCAGCGAAATGGAACCGCGTGTCTGTGCAGAAAATTGCCTGAAATGTCTCGGAAGTTTTGAGAGATTGTCTCTTGTTTGCTTTTTACTTTTACCAGAACTCCTCCTGTGTGTTTGACTTTATTGCAGAAATGATGTGTGATTGCATCATGATAAATATTCCTTTGATGCTCTACCATCATGCTGAAAGTTACTGCTGCAGAATGTCGTGGTGTTTTTTCTTTTATTTCATATTTAATAACCTTATTTTTACATCTGTTTACAGCTCAGAGGACTACTATGATTACGACGCCAGTGGGGAATCGTATGAATCTTATGGTGAGTTGCTTCTCTTCTTCAGATATATCTCCTGTTAATTAATTGTCAGAACATCAATTTCTAGTCTCTGCACAGCTGGTCTCATCTCACTTGTCGTAGCATCTGCTTCCTGTGTGATGTCTTAGACACATTTAAAAAAGAAAAAGGACTTTCTAAGTATTTTATTAGAAGTTCAGTAGTGTTGACCCATATCCTATCTGGAGTAAGACAGGCTAAACGCAGGCTTACTTACAGTTTTCTATCTGCAATTGTCACATCTAAAATGGCAAGTATGTTGTTTTTGTTGTTATTATCAATAGGTGAAATACACATTCTTAATCAGGACTCGGCTACAATTTATTTGGGTCATTAGGAGAGAATAATTCAATTGAAAACCAATTAACTAAGTCACAATCTTCACTTAATCACAGGTAATCCCGCAAAAAATATTACATTTAAATGTTAATTTCTTACTTTAATTTAGCTTTTGTCTGCAAATAATCGCCTAATACCAAAGGATATACATTCTTCTATGATACAATAACAACCACAAGTTTGTTTCACCAAAATAAATATGGATTACTTGTATTTTTTAACACGTTTAGTTTTCAAAGCCATCAAAAATATAACAGCCAGCTTGCCAGAATGCTAACATCTAAAGCTGAAGCTAACACACAGGAATCCCATTTATATGTATTCCTGGCTATCACAGGCTAACAACATAATCAACCTCACCATATATTACTCCCCCAATTAACAGCTTTATGCACTTTCCAAACCAAATGGAGGAGTTTAAGTGTCACAGTCTCGCAGTAATGTCAGCTAAACAGAACCACCCTCAGGTTTAGAGGTTGTTCATCATGTCTGGAAAGAACCGCAGTTACCACAAAGTTCATACCGTTTTAGATAGTTCAACAATACTGTGTCAACCTTTGACAAGATACAGTTAAAAGTGGGCCACGGTCATGTCTGCTGCAGAGTTCCTGAATGAGCTCATACACACTGAGATCCGGTAGACTTTGCTGCCATACAGCTGAAGGTTGATCCATCTCAAAGAGTGGATTTGTAGCCTTTTTGTGAACTATACGAGACGAACTCTTTATCTCGGTCGAATGCTAGAGTCTGGATTGTGGAGCAATATAACTTACATTGGAAACAGCAACGTTTCAATCCCCTTATCTTTTTAAGTGGTAGTATAGTGCTATGTTTAAAATGGCATACTTATAATAATATATTTTATTTCTATAGCGCTTTTCTTGAACCCAAAGACACTTTACATTTGGGAGGGAGGGTAGACAAACAAAACAAAGCCAAAAAGAAACAAAACAAAACAGAAAAGCAGTCAGGAGGAAGTTGGTTGAGAGGGGGGGGGCTTATGGATACAGAGTTGAAGAGGTGGGTTTTGAGGCAGGACTGGAACAGGGTGAGGGACTCAGACTCACGGAGGTATTGGGGGAGGGAGTTCCAGAGCTTCGGGGCTGCCACAGAGAAGGCTCTATCCCCGAAGCTCCGGAGTTTGGCCTTGGGGATGGAAAGCAAACCGTTATGTAACGGAGGTGATCTCTGGGGCCATAGATCTCGGCCTCCGTTACGGATTCTGTAGCTTCATTGGTGGCAAAGTGTATGTAGTTTGTGCATCTGTCTGTGTTTTAGTTTGTCTGTCTCTGTTTCCTGGTTTTATGTTGAAAAGTGTTCCCCTATCCCCATGTCTGTTGCTGATTGTGTGCACCTGGTGCCCTGTGTTGTCTCCTCCCCCCTCACCTGTGTCCTGTTGGTTTGATTAGTGTGGGTGTGTATTTAGGCTCTGTTGCGCTGTCTATTTGGAGGCTGGTAGTGTGGTGGCTGGTGACTGTGCGCACAGGAGCAGCAGATTGAGGCTGTCATATCATATGTGTATGAGTTAATAAATGCCCACACCGGGTTGTATTTTTGGACGTTCTGCCTCTGCCTCCTTGCTTGGTCGGGCCGCTCAATTGTCAGCTTCACACGTTACTTATGTAACTAGATCTGCTGTTTTAATGCATAATTGCGTCCAAATTCAACTTTTGGTGCACTATGAGTACCTGAATGGTGCACTCAGTCAATGAGTTGATGTGGAACATTGAACACTTTTATACTCAACAATCGCCTTCTACTGTAGGTAATTGTGACTAGCCGCGGTTGCAGTTGCTTCAGACACAGAACTATGAAAAAATAACTTATACATGTGTTTTTTTTCCACTATTTAAGTAACATACCACTACACTGGTGTCAAATTGAAGCCACTGGGAATTTAAAAGGGTTAATTGAGCAGTCTGTACCGGTTTGCTACCGTGAATTAGCTATCTTACAGTGGCAATTGTGACTTACGTTGAGAACACAGCATTTTCGTGGGTTTGAGACACTTCACGTTCATAAATCACTAACTGCATACGTTTTTATAGTGCACAGAAAGCAGTATACTAAGGGAAGAATCTGAATTGAGACACAGCATTTGTCACTCGTTTCGCAAAGACAACCTGATCAGTTTTCATTTTCATCAGGGCACAAAAACAAAGGGCCCTGATGTACTTTGTTCACCTGATTTCTCCGGGGATAGTAACCAGGCCCGGACTGGCCATCGGGAGGACCGGGAGGTTTCCCGATGGCCTGGCCTGTTAAGTGGCCTGCTGGCCTGAGGATTCTTTTTTTTATGTATGTATAGTGAACGCAACGCTGCGCAAATGTGGGTCTTACTCTGCCTCACAGAGGGTGACTGGTTGTCTACATGATGTGGCCCGCCGACATGGCCACTTTCATACAGATCATACACTAATGCCCTCGATTGGTCTCTGTGTGTCATTCAAGCTCGGGAGGGTGTGTATGTGTGGCGCGAGCGAGAGAGCGCGCGCACCGGTTACTGTATTGTTGCTGTTAGCATCTGGTGCTAGCTAGCTGCGCTAACCGATATAAGGAGCTGTTTCAACAACAAGGTGGAGGAGAGTCCTCTCCAGTCAGGCTGAGAGACTGATAACTACAGCTCAGGTGCTGGTGAGGTAAAGGACTCGCTTGAGTGTTTAGATAGTTAACTTTGTCTAAGTTATCTCTGTGGGTCTCAAACGGTTTGGTCTCCATTTATGTAAACACATATTTCCATTTGAGGGGGGAGTGAGATTAGTAAAATATGCATGAATAATAAAAAAAAAACGTTAACTAGGTGAAAAAAGGTAAGATAAACTTTTAAAACTTGTTGAGAGCTAAAACTAGTCTTTGCTGCTGCCTCAAAGAGGAGCAGGGGGAGAGGAGGGAGACAGGAGAGGCTGATTCAGGAGCACAGACACACTCACAACTATAAATGAACCAAAAACAAATAAATAAACAAGTTCAAATGTTTTTAAATATTGGATATGGTATGTTATTGGTTATGGCCATGTTCTTATGATTTTATGATTATTGAAATGTATACAGTTCTGTTTCATATGGGTGTTTCCATAGATGTAGTCTCTTTATTTCCCCCTCAAAATGCACCAGATTGATGCATTTAACTCCAACATTTAACACAAAAATCTTACCGGGGGAGCATGCCCCCGGACCCCCCTAGAGGATTTGAGGTCCACCCCCACTTAAAATATGTTCACATGGATAGTTTCCTAAATAGATTTTCCAAAAAAAATTAAATAGTGACCCATGTCCATATGTTTATTTTTGGGTAGTAGATTTAAACTATAGGGCTATCACTATGGGCAGCAACGCTGTAAATATTGACAAATAAATCCAGCAAAATGGCACAAAAAAAACTGGTAGTGGCCTGGCTGGGTGTATAACTCCCGGCCTGACTTATTGTCCCAGTCCGGCCCTGATAGTAACTGCAGTGATTTCACATAGAGTAGATACTCTTTGGTAACGTAGGTAGCCATCAATAACTACCGATCACTAACAGGAAACAAAAGCCCAGTTGATGCATTTCCTTTGTGTCATAATGAACTCTGGATATTCCTGGGAGATTGCAGTGAAAGTGAGTTGCTGTCATTATTCTACATCCATTATATTAAATTTAAACCTATTAAAACATCTTTAGTTAAAGACTGACAACAAACTGATACCATAATTAAAAGGATATCTTTGCGTCAAACGTGTTGATGACAGTCGGCTCGTAGGAATGTTAGTGTAGCTTCAGCCAATAAAAACGTTCCCAACTTTTCCTAACACTGCAAAGAAAGAACGAAGCACCTTCAACTCATTAGAGCGCGTCGTACCTCAGCATGAAAGATAAACCGCTGCCGCATGGGTCACACAGCAAAAGGGCAACGGTTCAAAGACAACAGATGAACAGGGTTGATGTGCATCCTTGTTCTCGAAACACAAGGTTACCTTGGTCTCTTTCTTCAAAGTGACTGTCAGAGAAAGGGTGACAGGTTTAATTAAGGGCTCTCTGCCGTGTGCTGCCGGCAGAGAGCCTGAACAGAGAGAGACGACAAGCCTTTGTGAGCCTTTGCTCTGGGGAAGCCTCAGCGCTGGCTGCAGATGAGACAAAGGGTGCCATCGATAGAGGCACTTTCACATTGAGAGTACCAGGGGGTGAACAGGGGGCTGATTTGGACTAATGGTAATTGTGACCTTTTTGCTGGGAGCCACTAAACGGGTCCTTTTCAAGTAGCTATTTGATCCTCTCATTCAATTATCTGAGATGCATCCTTCCAGGTGTGAGTGGCTGTTTGTATTCTCGGCTTGAACGGTGCTTTTGTTTTGAGACAAGCTCAGTGGTTACTGGTTAAATAGGAGAAGAGCTCACAACTTTCTGCAGATGGAACATATTTACAATGAATTGAAACTCTCTATAACAAATCACCTCTGGCCGGGAGTGAACAATCTTCTCCATAGCTCTATCTATCCATCTACCTATCTATCTATCTATCTATCTATATACCTATCTATCTACCTACCTATCTATCTATCCATATATCTACCTACCTACCTATCTATCTATCTATCTATCCATCTATCCATCTATCCATCTATCTATCTATCTATCTACCTATCTATCTATCCATCTATCTACCTACCTACCTATCTATCTATCCATCTATCTATCCATCTATCTATCTATCTATAATGTGTGTTAAGCTTGAAAGACACGGGTTGTTCTGAATGAATGCTTTAATCACCCCAATCTGTTCTGTTCCTCTCTTCCTAATCAGGTCAGGAAGAGTGGGCCAACAACCGCAGCAAGGCACCGCCGGCACGAACCACCAAGGGAGTGTACAGAGATCAGCCGTACACCAGATATTGAACTGTTTATACATCCTGCACCTGAGTCCTCATGGCTGTTTCAACCCAAGTAATGGATTTTTTATGGACGCTCCCACCTTTATAGAATCGAAAACTAAACTGCAAAATAAACCGTGAGACCCTGAATGAGTACAAACTGGTTTCCAAATATGGCATCTCCCTGTTTAAAAGAAAGTATACCCCCACTGGGTACAATTTATTAAGCAATTTAGGTAATCTATGCTCTCCTCCGGGAGAAATCGACTGACTTTGAGATTAAGACTCCATAGTACATTAAGTTTCTCTCTCAGCTGTGTGATTGTGAAGTACGAAGTTGTACCGAGCTATTTGACTTAAATCACTAGAAGCTGTCGATACAACGACTCTACACAGCTGTCAGTGCAACTTCATTTATCACCCACTATTCTTCAAACCTTGAACTGCGTGGTTGATCACTTTAAAATGTAGTAGCTTAGTTCTAGGGAAAGTGAAGTAACTGTAGATATCTTTTTCTGAGGGGTAATTGGTGAAATTGTGTCCCTTGTAAATGAAACATTTACAAACTGAAGAAGAAAAAAGTCATACTGTACACATATTGTTTTGCTGTTTCCTCCTTTTTGTAAGATAATAGTTATTTAGTGTTAAAGGGCTTATAAAAGCATGGTGTGCAACTGTGGATATTGTCAGCTGTTTTATTCTGAAAAAGCCTATGTAGTTGTGTTCATGGTTATTATCCCAAAACATTTAACACATCGATAAATAGCTGCTCATACCGTTATGTACGCCAACAACAAACAGCTTTTGATTTTACAGATTTTTTTCACAAGTATATTTGCTGTCATTTTTTTATTTAGAACCAGATGCTTTTATGACTTTGTAGGCGTCACATTTTATTTCAAGAGACTAAATCACATGCTGGGGAATTGGTAATCATTTCCATCTAGAGATATGTTTATTTATAATGATTTTAAGCTTATGTAAGCCCTTTAATATTTTCTTCTTTGTTGATGCTGAATAAACATTTTGAAAGAAGCAACTTGTGTTCGAGAGAATAATTATGGACTCATAAAAAGACTCTAATTTAAACTAACAAACCCTTAATGAAAACGCTGGTTCATTTGGAATATCTCTCCATTAAAAAGAAGTCTGGAATCAATTGGAACGATTTTAATGAAGTGAGAACATGTTTGGTGTTAAGATGGCATAACTAAAAAACATTGAAACGGCCGATGTCAAATCGCTATACCTTGCAGACGACCTTGGTGATCTGATAAGAACGGTGTCCTGTTTATATTTGAACGCTATGTGATTCATTTTGGAGGAAGTCTCTCCCACTGAGATTTAGAGGATTTAGCGATAACGACACTCTCGAAAAACCCTATCCGCTGTGTTTGTTCATATAATTCGATGTGAACGCTGATCACGTCATCAGTAAACACACATTAACTGAGTGAGTGTTTACCCCGACAGAAACGCATCAAAGCCTCCTTGACCTCTAGGCCAATGTTCAGGGGGATTCTCTCTCTTCTTGTTTTGCTCTTTCTGTTCTCCTTCGGTCATGTGACCCTCTCTCAGTCGTTTAAAGAGCCTGCCTTTGCCCCGTCCATTAAAGAGACTCTAAATGACCCCCAGCTGACCTCCGCAGAGAGAGGATGGCAGTAGCTGTTAAAAAAGACCTCCGTCCCACAAGGTAAACAACCTGACCCAGTTTAACCTCTCCCCTAACGCAGTAGAACATAAACCCTCTAAACTTAAATGTAACATGTTTTCCTGTCACAGAGCTGGGAATAATTAGATGTCTGTAATAAAGAAACTGTGATAAAGTATGATAAATAGCAGTAATATTTCAACAAGCTGTGTAGTGAAATAACTATATCCTAAGACTTTGATAAATTACATCCTCTGATATATAAAATATGTTTCTTGGCATTTGTTAATAAGTTGTAAATGTTAATGTTGTGATACTCATAGTGTTTTTTTATATTCTTCTCTAGGTCGCTGTCCCTGTTGGACCAAGCCATCCCTCCGATGATATAACTGGTGCTAAAGGTATGTTGTGTCCTGCGTTATATTTCAGATGTCTATGCTAATGTTCTGCATGTAAACATTGAGATATGTCCAAAGTATGGGGTAACGCAAGGGTCAAAAGTAGTGACACAATGTCAAATCTGCTGACCCTTGACGATCCTTGAAAAGATGCTTGAAAAGATCCTTGAAAAGTCTGCAGTCAAAGTCCATTAAAGTATTAATAGAGCTGTATCTTTTGTACATGTTATACATATTGACACATTGACATACTGAAACTCAAATAAGGGTCAAATTAGTTAAATCTATTCAAGATTACAATGTTCAATCTTGCCACCATTGAATTAATCAAAGGTTTCCAAATCGAAATGGCCATTGCCGCCCTGTCTGTCAGCCTTCCATCTCGTGCACGCACAAATGTATCTCGTGCCGTCATTGGGCGTGCCCTCATT
Organism: Pogonophryne albipinna; assembly: GCA_028583405.1. Lineage (NCBI taxonomy): Eukaryota > Metazoa > Chordata > Actinopteri > Perciformes > Artedidraconidae > Pogonophryne > Pogonophryne albipinna. Next base: position 703,385 of record JAPTMU010000071.1, on the reverse strand, counting down.
GGGCGTGCCGTCATTGGGCGTGCCGGTCATTGGGCGTGCCGTCATTGGGCGTGCATTGCAGCAGTACTTCAATGCCTCGCCAGCAACAGGCGGCCACTTTCACCAGTCTGCTGACGTCATGTGCGCGTTCATGTGCTCTGTAAGGAAGTCTGAAGGAAGGGGCGGATTCTTTTCGGCTGTGTCCTTTTAAATTTTAGTGCACTCGAGCCGGTTTCTGAAACTTACCTACCCCACCTTTAATGTATGAATAATTAAATATGAATAATTTAAATATTTCAGTATGTTTAGAACATATATGTACTGAAACCATTGGTTCAAATGATATAAGAGCTTTAAAAAACAATCAGAAGTCCTTTAAAAATTCTAGAAAAGGTTCCTTGATGTCCGACCAGATCAATTGAACTGTCCTTTCCATGATAAGGATATATATTGTATTGATCCAAACTATAAAGCAGTTGAATAAGTGTTAGGGCTATGTTTACAACAAGTCCGACAGATTTCCTACAGATGCAGGGCTGACCCTTGGAGAATATCTGAAACGATGGTCCGACTATTTAAGGTGTCGATTTGCAGTACCTTAGGAATCCTAAGATGAAATATTCGACAGAGGACACAGGGTTATCATGACACATCAAATATGAATGTGACTTTGAGGCAATTTGATGTTCTCTTGATGGAAGTTTAATGTTGAAAATAATTTCCTGGCGCTTATGAAATCCTCCAGAATAGACCCCTAGTTGAAATGTGCGACCCTCAGCATTCCGGGTATACCTCAAACCCCCCCAAGGGGATTCCTGTCCTGCTTGACTCTCGGCCTCACGTTGAGCTTTTGCAATTAGTGTGTGAGAGCAGTCAGTGCCATCTGAACCACAAAGGGGGTGTTGTTGTTGGACCTTGAAAAAGATCCCCTGTGCTTGTATTAAGTGAAGAAATGCAATGCCTGACTTATTGCATTCGCCAAATGCTGCTACGAGAATGTGAAAAAAGGGCAGTCCTTTAAGTTGTCCTTAAAAGTCCTTTGTTCTTCTTTTCCTTTTTTGTCAAGCTCAATCTGTTAATTATTCTCTTCTTTCCTCTCAACAGATTTGACAAAACGTACACATGCTTCAATCCAGACATTCAAGGCCACGCGGTGCAAAAAAACAAATCCCGAGAAGGAAGGATCTCGCCTTGGGTGAACGGTGGATTTGAAAAAGGTTCACAGTCTGAACTGAGGTGAATCCTGCGGGGGAAGAGATGGGAGAGAGACCTGTTGCGATGCAGAACAAATGGGAAAAAGACAATTCATGTATCACACATCGTCATTCTTCAGGTGAAAGGGAGGTAAACCGTGAGGCGTGGAGTTCCTCTCCCGCTGCGAGGATCTGTCGGAGGATATTTCCTTTACCCACTCAGTATACATTTGACATAAACACAGGAGTGCTGTGAACTGACTCTGAACCCACCCTGTGTCTCGGTTGATTCAAAACCATTGTTGATGAGATATCTCTTCAACTTATATTAGACGGCGCCTATTTAGCCAGGATAGGTAAATAAATAATGCAATATGCTAAGGGATGACATCATTTGTCTCTCAAAGACACTTCTAATCTCATATTGTTGTGCTCATTAACCTGTATCCCATGCACTCGAAGGAATCAATAATTCACCTAAGTGCCTTATTGTTGCATCGTTATGACAGCTTTAGAGGTGTAAAACCATTGTGTTGAAATATAGGGCAGTGCACTAGGAAATAGCTTTTCTCTTCCCCATTCTGCTGTTTTTTTGGTTTTCTGTATGCATCGCCTCCAAGCTGGGAAACACCACCCAGCCTAGACAAGAGTACAGTCCATTCAAGATGCATTGCTTGATCAGAATCGACTTCAGTGGATATTACAATTCCAAAATAGCTTTCTATCGGATAGAGAGCTTCATTCTGTCTTGTGCATAAGTCCAGATAGGCTGATCCGTATTCCACACAGTATGTCCTCAGTGGCCGACAATAGTTTTCCATTAGAGGAAGTGATTCTCTCCAGAGCCTCGGGCCAATCCTCAGACAATAACACGGCGACCTAAAGCTTGCATCTGGGCTCCCAGAGTCGACTCTCATCACCTCCGGGTGCAGATTCTCCCTCTGAGGCCGGGCTTAACACGACAGGCTTATCTCAAGTAAGCTTGTCCAAGTTAATAAAGTAAGAGCAGCTTATTTGATTAAGAATGCATACAAAGGAGGATGTTGTGATCTGGTACTGGGAGACAAGTCTATTTCTAAGCTGGAAGACAGATCGATCGATAGAGGGACCACTCGAGGGTTTTAAAAAAGGCTTTAGAGGATCTGAAGTAGAAATAATTTAAAGTCCCTGAAAACGATCTCAATCAGATTCTTACTATTAACGTTGAGGCCAACATGCAATTGGTTAGTTTTGGTTCTTCCAAATGATTTATCTGTTTTTCTTTTCGTCTTATCCTTTCTGGAAAAAACATAATGTCATGTATTTCTATGTGCCTACTTGGTTTAATCCCAAGAGCTAGTTGAGAAGATTGATACCAATCTCATGTCAGTATGGTAAATATGTCACTCAAGACAGCAGTGGATTAGTTTAGCTTAATATAACGCTGTTACAATGAGCAAACAAAGAGTCTAAAGCAGGGCTGTCAAACTCAATTTCACCACGGGCCACGCAGGAATTATGGTTGCACTCAAAGGGCCCGGTTGTAACTTTAAGACTATATCAAAATACATATATAAATAATTAATATATATAAAATAATGCATTATATTACATGATTGCCTCTGCATTGGATTATTATCTGACATGGTAATAAATTCATAATTAACTACGTCTGAAAGCAGAAGTCTAGGGCAAGTAATTGCAAGTCTCTTCAGTGAGAATGTCACAAAATGATTTTAAAAGAAAAGCCAAATTTGAGATGCATTGTGGGACATGTAGTTTATGTGCAACGTGCTTCTGTAAATCACCATGTAACCGTATAATAAACATATCATATTCTTTCAGAGCTCTTGTGGGGCCACAGAAAATGAAGTCGCGGGCCGGATTTGGCCCCCGGGCCTTGAGTTTGACACCCCTGGGCTAAAGCGTAAAGGCAATATTTGTTTCCTTCACTGGAACTTGTTTCCGTCTACTTTATACCCTAAACCAGTAACTTCCTGGTCCATTGGTTGCACGAGAACCACGAAATATGACTAAATATGACATGCTAATTTCTAATCCCAGAAGAGCTGGTCTGCAGATTTTGTTATCTACCTTTTTTTAATGTAACCTAGTGTGTTTCGTCATGAGCCCAATACAAATACTATTTTACACTATGAGTATATCTTAAGTGTGATTATAGAACCCCTTCAAAATATTCAAGTGTTTGAAAATTGGGTGGAAAATAAGTGCAGTTTATCTGTTTCTTTCAGACAACTTTTTCTTTAATGTTATATCTCCTTTCTTTGACTTTGACTTTGACTTTAAATCAATGTCTTTTTTGATCCTGTGAAGTGTGCTCATCCACTTGTATTTCTTCTTAATCATGATGACTATCTAAAGCGGCTGCCTCCTGCTTTTTGTTCTGCAATTAGCTGGAAGGCTCTTAATCTTAGTGAGATTAAAACACCCTGATCAATGTTGAAGTGCCTCTCCGTCTCCTTTGGAGCAGAGCACTAATGTGGGCAGGGGTCAGCGTTCGTGTTCTGCTAAGTGAAAAGTCAGATTGGGAAGGATCGATCGTTAAACATGAGCATTAATACAGAGTGTGTACCACCATTAAGTTGACCAATAGAACTTGTGTTACTACAATAAATATATTGATCCAACCCTATGTCCTACAAAATTACGTTTTCATACAACTGAACTGCATTTTTAAAACATGTTCTGAGGGTACATGCTAACCCTAAACCCTACTACAATATACCCAATACAATTTGTATTACATTTATCTAACCTTATGTCCTACAAAATGACGTTTTCAATAACTAAACAGGATTTTCTTTACATTTTTCCGACGGTTAATCCAAATCAAAACAAAGCAAAAAAAGCACCTTCTAATTGAACGTTTTGTTTCACAGCGGACATAAACGTTGGTCTACTGGGTAAATGTATTTTGTTTGTTTGACAATCCATAAACAAGAACCTTGTTCATATATAGACTCCTATAGACATTGATTCAAAGCATCTAAGTTATATGACCAATACTTTGGGACATCATCGATAATGTCGTTTTTTTTTTATTGGAATTTCGGTTCAAGAATATCTGGCTGCTTTATCTTAGAAATATAATTCAAAACAAGTGAATTCAATAAAGCAATGTTGCCATAATAGACATCAGGGTAAACAACAACATTTCTGTTAGGAAGACTTCAAAACGAATACAAATACATCTTATGAAAAAAGTATATAAACACAAGGCAAGAACAGGCGCGCAAAAATACAAACAATGGCAGAGAATATTCTATTACACATAAAAATGCTTTGAGTGGAAAAGCAGCGAACGAAAAAGAACATATGTACTTGTCAACCAATTTGTATATAAATTGTGCATCATGTTTCTGTGTTATGTTCATGTCTTGCTTGAAAAGGATTACATGTGAAGGTTGTAGACATCCTGACTGTTGATAAAGCTTTTATTAATTACAAAACGTTGTTGTTTCAAATATGTAATTGTGCAGTCCTGACGTAAGCTCCTCTCACACTTCAGTGTTGTGAATGTTGGCAGATGGCATGTTTTTATAACTTCAAAATTGTTTACCTTGATACACCCTTGAAATAGTAGTTGCAGATCAAATAAGGCTGTCTCAGTCTCCAACCTTTTAAATATTGTATGTTCCCCTCTGCCTTAGATATATCTCTCTCCTTGTGTAAGTGCTGCTATTCTATCTTTTTTTTAAAGTATATTTTCTCCACATCCGCTTCCATCCTTCAGGCCGTTCGACTTTGAAGTTTGTTTCTCAGATGTGTGAAATTTGAGATTAAAGTCCATCTGTTCATGCCCCCCCCCCCCCCCCGCCATCAATACTACACAGATATAGACAAAAAACAGACAAAAATCGGCTGTCTTTTAACAGGTTAAAGGCAGCAGTAATAGGATTTAGCCACTAGTTGGAAAGGTTGAACGAGCACTGGATCAATCCCACAAACCATTGCAGACAATACATTTCATATTTAACTTGTATTTATTCATCAGTGCAAAAAAAAAAGGCCACAATCTTTTAAGGGACCGTGCATTCCCCCCGGAACAATAAAAATATGTGTGTGTGTGAAGACTTGTATTTCTGTAGTAGTGGGGACACCGATTTGTTTGCACACTGACATTGATGGGACATACCTTTCTTTCTTCGTTACAAAATGCAAGTCCACATAACATGAATCATAATTTACTAGGCTTAGGATTTAGGTAGGATTAGGGCACTACAAATACCCAGGTCAAGTGTGAAAGTGATTTTTGTTTGCACTGTCCTACACAAGGAGTTCAGCTTTTTAAAGAGTGTATGAGCTGGAGGCGCAAAAAAAAGTAGAATACGAGGGGGTTTGGGTTGTGTGAATGTTTTAGCGTGCCACAGTTGTCCCGATGGTGGACCATTGACTCTATCCTTTTGGGGATATAAGTCCACTTAGCATTAATTATTGCATTTTAGGATGAAGACCTAGGTTACCAAAAGTTATGGATAGGGATTCTATGTCCTTCCTTTTAAGAAGGGAGTAGCAATAGACTGCATTTCCCCAATGATCCTAATGTGAGGCTGCGGCAGTTTTGTCGGCTTTTTCCTCCGGTCAGCCCAGTTAATAAACTGATGCGTTCTGATGATATTCAGTCCCACCTCTATTGTATTGTCTTTTCATTCCAGCAGCAGCGAGGGAGGGAGAGCCCTCAGCGTAAATATTCTCTGTAAACCAACAGCGCTCGCAGGGCCAGGAGATTAAAACAATTGTTTATGCTTCCAGTGGGGAGACATAGGCAATATAAGCCGACTCCAAATGAAATAACACTGATATTATGCTATCTATATTGCAGGCTCAATATGAATAGACGCGTGAGGGTAAGAGGATATTGCAAAGACACCGTCCTGAGGAAAGTTAAAAGCCCATCATCTATATGGTTTACCTCAACACCTATTTCCACTCAAGGAGCAATGACCTTCTAAATGACATTTGCCTCCTGTTAAGCTGAGCGTGTTTGGCATTTAAAGTGAGGCACTACACCTTAACTCTGCCCAGAAAAGTGGTAAATAATGGAGGGTAGAATCAATGGGTGAAGGCCTCTTATTCAAGAAAAAACAGTTGAGTTGACAATGCTGTAATTGCAGTGAATTAACTTTGCATGCGTATAACTTTGGAGGAATATTGTAAATTATACTACAGACTGACAGCATAATGACACCTTTAACACTCACAATGTACAGTAAAACTCCAGCATAAGTGCAGTACTTGACTGTATTCCCCACTGTTATGGGCAAAGTCATACTGCGATGTCCCTCAGTCATTTTGAAGGTGATAGATAATTAGAGTCAGCCAAGGAGTTGATTACTGGGAGGTAGTGGAGGGAGATCAGGTCATCCATTAATTGGTTGGTGGTTCCACCCCCGGCTCCTCCTCTCCATGTGTTGGAGGTAGGGGTGTAACGGTATCCGTATTCGTCCCGTACCGTCACGGTTCGGCACATGCAGTCACACGGCGAATACGCCTTTTTTTACGAGTGGGAAAAAAGTCTGTCACTCAGGGCAGTATTACACTATAATCCAGGGGGCGGTATTGCGCCTAAAAGCCAGCCGCCCGTAAATAACAAATGAAGAACAAGAACACAACACAACAAAACGAACACAATACATGAAGAAGAACAGTTAGTAGCTACGGCGAGTTCACACAACACACAGGAGCTAGAACCCACCTGCTTCTTTTAAATCAGCTGTGTGGGAACATTTCGGGTTCCCTGTGGACTACAACAACGATGGGGTGCGAGCTGTGGATCGGACGAGGACGGAGTGTCGGCGTTGTTCGACAGCGGTGCAGTATGCTAGTGGTAACACGTCAAACATGCTCAATCACATCCGAGTCAGTCTCAGTCCCCAGCGAGAGGGTTTTCTCGACGGCAGGTGACTTTAGTTACCGCCAACAGATCTGCCCTCACTGCTGACAACGTAGACAAACTCATCCTTTTGAAGAACAACTTGAAAATAGAGGAAAGCTTGAGTACCTTTATTTAGGCATAATGGCCTCACACACTCACAAGTTAATTACACATGTTAGACATTGCTCCTAAAGGTACAGATTTTATTTTGTTTTATATTTATCATTGTATTTATTTTATATTTTGACATCAGGAGATGTTCTAAAGTTCTGTATTGCCTTTTATTGATTGAGATTGAAACACTTTCTTATTATTTTAATATTTTCAAGACATTCTTTTTAGTTGTTCAGCTTATTTAACCTTTTAGTTTGACATCAGCCATTATACATAATATGGCCATCTGAGTGTTACTGTTTGTGGTTTGTTTTTAACTGTGTAATACAGTTAATGATTCCAAATGTTAGAGTTCCTTATTTTCATACCAAAACTTGCACTACTGTTACAAATAAATAACAGCAAAAAAATTATGCATTTGGGACTTTTTTTTGCTTTTCCTTGTTGTACCGAACCGTGACTTCTGTGAACCGTTACACCCCTAGTTGGAGGTTTCTTAAACAAGATGAACCCCACATTGTTTCCAATCTGCCAGGCCAGCATCCTGCATAGCATCCTGCATAGGAATGTGTGGATATGGCTGAATTCACACCAAATCATGCGCTGCAGGAAGGATAATTTCAAACTAAAAGCGTAATAATCTCAGGACGGACGATGATGTTTTACTTAAATAAAAACAAATGTTTAGGATTTTTTTTATTAGGTTTTGTCTGAAATTTAAAATGTTCTCCACAGGCTTAAAAAAAATACATACTTTTGTTGAAAGGACAGCATTAGAAACAAAACCCTTCTGGAAAATGGCCAAAAATAAATAATAAAAAAACGATAAAACTGAATTAAAAAAGTAAGGGTAAAGAGAATTAAAAATGATGACATGAAAGATAAAGTATATTTAATGAAAATGTAATTTAAAAATACATTTCCAAAAGAAAAGTCAATGGCTAAAAAAAGTAAAAAACCTATACATAATTTTGGCATTTTCAGGTGTTAAACATTTACAACTACAGATTTAAAGATTTTTGGTTGAAAATATATATATTCAAGAGATAATCATATCATCTGCCTACTGTACATATGGCTTATGAATAATTAAACATCTTCAGTAAATGTTTCATAAACCATTAAAGGTGGGGTGGGTAAGTTTGAGAAACCGGCTCGAGATACACTTTTTGTTATATTCCATGGAATGCTCTGAACATCCCGATAGCAATGAATATCTGAAGAGCTTTGACAACAAATCCATAAAAAACATCATCTCTGGAAGCCGTAGTACTGTAAAAAGCACGACCAATCATCTGAGCCGGCTAAAGTAACTGGATGGTCTACCTGCCTGTCAGCCTTCCATCTGTGCACAAACTGATCTCGTGCCCTCATTGGTCATGTGCGCGTTCGTGTGTGTTGGAGGAGGGGCTCTGTAAGGAAGTGGCAGATTTTTTCCTGCTGTGTATTTTCAAATTCTAGCGCACTCGAGCTGGTTTCTCCAAAATTACCTACCCCACCTTTAATACAACTATTAGATAAAACCCCAAAAGCCATTATAAAAGCTTATAAAACATGGTGCCAGTAGAGCTGGTGTTTTGATCTCGGTGTGCAGTCAGTCATCTCTGAAGGTTTTGGGGGCAAGTCCCCAGGCAGCCGGGCGAACACGACTCAGCTTTAGTGTTACATCAGTGTTGGATGAGATGATGAAACTGTCAGCGCTCCTTTCTCTCCGTGCCCTCAGAATAAAGGTACAGCGAGGCACCTCCTGACCTCTGGGATTGTCCCATCTGTGAGCCTGTTATTTTTCTCCTCACCAGTACAGTGGAGGATTTCATCCACTTTCATCCTCTGTTTCAGACCGGCCTCCCCATTCTTCTGACACACACATTTTTATGTTCAGTGCCATTCTCTTTGCTCATAGTAGTTCTTAACAATGTGTCACCCCCACTGGTAATTGTTTTACAGTGTGGCTGCAGCGCCTCTTCAAAGGATGCGTTCAGGCGCAGTACTGATTGTAGGTCACCTTCACGAGAAGCATATATCCCAATTGTTGCCTTTTATGGAGCACATATAGTTAGTTCATGTTTTAATTAAATACGAGGCATGAAACTGAGAATAACGATGTCTTTATTATCTGTCAATTTGAAGAAAACTATTCAAAAATAATTTCTCCATACCGAAGCTTTGTTTCCTTTACCTTCAGAGTCATAAAACTCCCTCACAGAGAAATCTTACGTGGCTGCTCGAGATCATCGCATGTTATGGTGGGTCATATTTAGGGCACATAAAATGAGGTAATTTGGTTTTAGATTTAATGAAATGGCTCCGTTTAATGTGAGAGATGTCTAAATGGTCAGGGTGGCTGCCGTCTGTGGGAGTGGTGAGAGGACATAAATCAGCTGTGAGGAAGTTTCCCTCCTCGCTTCTAGAAACAAGAGGCACTTTTTGATGTTAATTTGTCACATAGCTGCGTGCTCACACGTCCCCGGGGGAAATGATAGCGAGCCTCCCCCCCAATCACACCACTGTTCTACAGCGGGCCCCATTTAATAAATCACTAGGGGGGAAATATCACATCTCCCGGGTACCTTAGACAAGAAATCCTCCCCTGGAGTTCCAGCAGGGTCACGTTCGTACACAAGCTGGAGAGATTAGCATTTTTGTGTCTTTATCCAAGCAATTCTTCACAGGGAACAAAACTAGGCTTCTTCAGATGACTTCCCTTAACGATACTCAAGGGTACGCTGTGCTTTTACTGTCTTTGTTAAAGGACAGCTCTATCTTATTTCACTTTTTGCTGTTTTTCCCCGCAGCCTTTTGTTGGATACTGCGGCATTCTTCAGTCGACTGCTGTTGGAGTAAAGACATCTTTTACTTTTCCAAAAGCCTTATTCACTCCTATTCACTTTCAAACAGCATACAACTGGAGACTTCGAGTACGATGAGTGCAGTTAATCCATCATCTGAAATAGAAGCACATATTTAAATCTGACATTAATACCGTTGTACAATTTTAAAGACGTTCATGGTGTAAGAAGGTGATTTTATATTTCAAGAACACCTCAGGCTCTGAGAACGAGAATCATCTTAGCTTTTCCTTCCATGATTTCTCTCTTTTATAAATAGCTGTTTCTTACATTCCCTCAAATTCCTTTCCTCCTGTCTTATCATCTAATTCAACAGAAAGAAACCCTTTCACAGGTAAAGACGGAACTGCTCTTGCTTCCAGGCAAGGACTCTCCCAAAATGGTAGAATCAGCTCCTGATTGATATCAGGACATCAAAAGGTCTACATATCTTTCATCGCAAACTGAAAACCCTCCTGTTTCTCTTGTGCTTTGCCATTTATCCAAAAACACAACGATAAAACAGTAGCCGCTTTCACACCAAGTACTTTGCCGTACTTAGTCCTGGCACTTATGGCGCATTTCCACTGCAGCGGGTAGCCCCGTTTAAGCGTCCTTAATCGTCCTCAAGTGGCCAGGCCAGTTTTTGGTGGCCTTTCCATATAGCGTAGCACCGGCTAGCGGGTACTTTTCCCCTCTTTTTCCGGCCCCATAAAATCGTGGTTCTATCAGGCCAGGGCTGAACTAGTGACGTCAACACTCTCGACTGCTGATTGGTCAGAGAGAATCGTCACAAGATCGCGTGCGAGATCATCCCTAGCGTCGCATATTGCAGCATGTTTATACACAGCATTTTTGTAAACGGAGGAGCTACAAAAATGGCAACGTCAAAGAAAAGCACACCGTGGTCGACCGAGGAGGTGATGACGTTCCTACATCTCATTGGGGACGATAAAATCCAGCGAGAGCTCGACGGAACAACAAAGCCGATCGCCCCGCCTACACTGCGTTGCTACCCCAGGTCCTAAACTGTAATGGAAATGTGCCACGGCCTCGGGCGGCCAGCGAGGCAGCCCGAGGCCTGAGCGAGGCCTGAGCAAGGACGCTTAGGGACGCTTAAACGGGGCTACCCCGCTGCAGTGGAAATGTGCCATTAGTATCCCAGGGCACTAAGTACCAACCGCGTTCACACAGGAGTACTTTTCCCTGAGGGAAGATTACGCAAATGAGGCGCTGACGTCACTTCGTCTTCTTCTGCTTTGGGTTTACTGGCAGGCCGCAAACCACTTCACGGCGTAAACTGCCACCCGAAGTCCCCGGCCGGAAGTCCCCGGAGTTGGGGACTGGCTTCAGTAGCAGCTGCTGGGACTCCCAGCAGCTGCTACTGAAGCCTTCCGAGTAAATCGCCAGAAGGCCGACACCTCCTCATCTCCACCGATCCCATGTATTTTTTGTGTTGCCATAAGTTAGTCTCTCTGCGTTGGTGCGCGGGGCTAATGCTAATGCTAATAATGCTAATGCCACAAATACAATGGCGGCTTCAAAAAACTTTTCAGAGTTTTACAGGGCGTGGTTTGCAATTCGCCCAGCCAATCAGAAATTGGTACTTTTTCTCACCAGGATAGTCCCACCTCTCTAGCAGGCACTAAAAATGGGGGTAAAAGTTCCCGGCCCTAAGTACTCTTTTTGGTGTGAACGCGACATAAGGGGTACTAACGGAACTAAACAGGAACAGTACGGGGAAAAGTACTCCGGTGTGAACGCGCCTAATGTGAACAACGTTTAGCTGCTGAGGAGATTCTTCTTGTCTCAGATCAGTTTGTAAATAAGGTTTCCCCCACTTGTGTTGTGGGGTAGAAAGTAAATAAATAAATGATGAGAGTTCTCCAACAAGATCCCTGGCACTTACATCAGGGACACTGCGGTTTGAAATCCATGAAGTGTGCACTTATAGCCATGCATGTGTTGGAACACAAGATGAGTATGAGAAAATTAAAGCACTTTTTGAACATTAAGGATGTTAAAATGTTACAGTAGAGGCGCAAAATACAGTTATTTACCTGTACCGGTTTATTATGTTTTCACATATAACCATTGTGTTTCTAGAGACGGGGTACAAACAGAGTTCCTATGTTAATGTGCAACTCGCAGCTCATTTTAATCAATCTTTCCTTCTGTGTTTTGCTGAGCTGAAGAGGATCTCATGTGTCCCTCTCCAAACACATCATTTGAATTTCCAGAAAATGCAATTATTTTAATTCCATAGAAACAATTGCCTTCTCTCAAATGTAATTACACATGACAAAAAGAGCAAAATTGAGAATGAACAAAGGGCTTGGCAAGGATTGAACCCTCTGAGAGCCCCTTCAGAGTATCCGGGCTGAATAGCTTTTCAGCTGGTCTGCAGACATTTGATATGGCTGCCATGACCATACTCTCAATCCTTAATGAAAGCTTTGTCTTCTTCACATGTGCATGATGTACAGAGGAAGGCTTTAGAGCAGAGCGCATTTAATTCCCACTTCTGTCAAACCCAGAACATGAAGCGTACATTAAAAGGACGTCCAACAACGTTACCAGGTGTTTGACCGAGACCTCCCCAACCATTTAAATATCCTATTGTCAAAATGTAGAGCAGCATGTTGGGTAATTACAGAAGATATGCAATGGAAACTTGGTGAAGAGGAAACAGATCTCGATGATGAATGCTAGAACGACAATGTATGTGTCGTGTCAGCCTTACTTTGAACACTGTTTGTGTTTTGCTTCATTGTCGAGCTATCTCAAGTGGTTGGAAACGCCAGTAGGTGGGGGCGACTTTGGTTGCCCCCAATGAAGCCAAAAAAAGTCAGCTTCAAGCCAAACAATTATTATTATTATTATTTATTTTTATATTTATTTATATTTATTTATTTTTATTTATTTTGTATTTGAATTTTAACAAAATAAACACATCATAGATTAACTACAGATGACAAGTATGAAAATAAATAATAAAATAATGGTAATAATAATATTACGTATAAAAGAATGAATACACTGTTAATACTCAGGTATATATTAATTATATTAATTATATTGTTCTATACTTGACTCATTTTTCCCACCTTTCCTTAAAGATATGCATTTGCTTTCTAATTCTCATAGTTGTTTTTTCTAACAACTATTCCTTTACTTTGTACTGTAATTAAGTCAATAATTAGGACAAACAATTGTATTTGTATTGATCAAAAACCTCTCATGGACACATTATAACGCAGCGAGCAACCCCTCACATGTTGCCTCTTTTTATATCAAACCATCTTCCGCTTTAAACCTGTTTCTCTTAATGCTCGGCTCAGACGGCATTTAAAGGATCTGCTGTGCATTAAACAAGCACTTTAGAAAGCGGCTGATGGAGAGGCAGCATGCATTAGGGCGACTATATTTGGACGATGAGCGGCGAGGCAACAAGCTGTCCCTAGCAGGATACTTTCACGTTGGATAATTGACAGCACAGATTCTCACTCCCGCGCACCACCAGACTGCTGGACACAATTCGACATTGGAAACGCTCATTAACATAATTTGAGAAGGGGCTGTCAGCAAAGTGTTTGTATGTATCATAATGTCAGCATATCGATTTACATTCATTGTATACTGTAACAAGGATAGATAGATAGATAGATAGATAGATAGATAGATGGATGGATAATTAGATAGGTAGGTAGGTAGGTAGGTAGGTAGGTAGGTAGATGGGTGGATAGATAGATGGATCGATTGATACGCATAGTTACAGCGAAAGTGAAACAAGGTTTTGTTACATCTACATTTGAAAAGCAACAAATACTGTGTGCAGGAATTGTTTAACTACAGTTGTACAAACACAAACATGCAAAAACATTTTCTCCAGCATCACCCGAGTGACGGTCCGGAGCTGAACTGTCATGTTCTGTCAGGCGAGCCTCAGTCGCTCCATTGTGTCTGCTCTGTATAACCCACTGCTCCCCACCTCACTGTGTAAACTAACAGGAACGTGAGCTTGACTGGGTATAAACTGTTGAACTGAATGTATGAAGATGAAACTGCATGGCTGGCTCAAAGGTGAAGTTGACTATAACTTTGTTAAACATATTGATAGGATAAGGGTGAAACAAAAGGCGAGGAAGTTGATAACTAGAAAATGCATTTCCTGCAGAAAATGCGTGCGAATGCTTTAAACTGTGAACATTTATGGCTGAATTTAGCTGAAAATGCAGAAAAAGCTGAATGTGTTATTAGCTGAATGGTAGCTGCTTTTAGCTAAAGAAAATGCAGAAAAAGCTTAATATTTCAAAGAAAAGGTTTAAAAAAAGGTATAAACAACAACATGTATAGCCTTGATGTCCTGAAATAGCTGAATAATGTAATAGTTGAATGGTTTCTGCAGCTGAAAATAGGCTGAAGGAGTTAAATATCAGATGTAAGTAGTAGTGAATGAATTTGTATTAAGATGAGAAAAGAAAGTAAAAAGGCTTGGGAAAGCAGAAGAATATTTGAACTGCAAACTTTTGAACTAACTTGATGGTGAATGATCTGTCGCCATGCCAACAGCATTTGATGACATCCCATAATACGCTTAGATGTGTTGATGGCTGCATCGTTACCAAACCTGTGACGTTTTGGGCCATTTCGAGCATTTTCACTGAAGTTATGAGAAAACCGTGTTTCATGGTGAGCATTGTGTTGCCATGGCAACGGCATTTGAAGAAATCTCAAAACTGTCCCCTAGATGTCTTCACGGCTGGACTGTTAGCACACATGTGAAGTTTGAGCACTTTTTGAAAATGTTCACGTGCGTGCGTGCGTGCGTGCGTGCGTGCGTGCGTCTGTCTGTCTGTCTGTCTGTCTGTCTGTCTGTCTGTCTGTCTGTCTGTCTGTCATTACAGCTCAAATGCATTGCAATAACTTCCATGTTAAAAAAACACTTTAAAAAGCTGAATATTTTAAAAAGTACAACATATTTAGAAAAAGTTGAAAGTTTCCCATCATGTGTTGAAAAGGCTGAATAGTTTGATATTTGAATGGTTCCTGCAGCTGAAATTAGGCTGAACGAGTTAAATAAAGATATTAAATGTAAGTAGTAGTGATTGAATGTTTACAAACACCTGTGTGTGTAAACCCAGAGATCAAAGATTTCCATGGTGTCTGCTCTGATTGGATGATGTGACTCACGTGTGTGTGTGGCTCCAATCTGCCCAGCAACACCATGACAACCAACTGCAGCACTGAGTCCCATAAGAATGCATTGGGGATTATATCTGACAATGTTGCCACCTGTTCAAAAACTATGGCTCTTATAAAAAAATGACCAGACCGTGAGCATCAGGGAACCCCAATGAACTGAAATATGTGGGGGGTTTTGTGTGTACAATGTGGAGATGGGAGCAGTTTGTCTAAAGCAGGGGTCTCCAACCTTTCTCCATCTGAGAGCTACTTTGAAAAAATGAAAGTGGCCAAGAGCTACTTGCATCACATCGCTTACATTTATTCACATAGCCCTCATCAGTTGAATTAAGCTATACTTTTGTACACGTGTGAAATTGCAATACCTAAAGCTTATCACAAATCGTAACTTCACATCAAGGTCCAAGAAAACGAAAATGTCTCACATATCATTATGGCCCACATAGTGAGTGCTTCACTGAGAATTCACATAAATGTCCTTAATCACCACCTGACAAGCATCTTATGGCACTTATGGTCAAATAAGTGCATCACTCTTTTTCACAGTCAGTGAGATGAATGGCGCTGCATGGAGTCCACCATAGAGGGGTCTGCTGGACCCACTTAGGTTCACTCTAATAGAGTCATTTAAATGTTGATCAGTCGGTCTTGTTCTGTATTTAGATTTCATTCATGTCAGAAAAAGCTGCTTCACAAAGGTCTGTAGAACAGAACCAAATAAAGCAGACGTGTTCAGTGCTGCTTGGTGATGTTCTAGTTTTCTGGGTCTACAAGGCTCCAGAAATGTTGTGAGTTTTGCTGAGACTTCAGCTGAGCATGATTTTGGAGATGTATAACCTCTATCTCCACAGGATTAACACTGAACAGTTCAGCCATCTTTTCTTCTTCTTCTTTGTCTTGACATTAAATTATAAACCATAATAAACCAACTGTAGGTCTAGCCTCCCTATATCTGTGTGTGAAATTGCTCCATCCTCAAAAACTAATACTTCTGCAGTCTAGCTGCAGCTTCTAGCAGCTTCTAGCAGCTTCTTCTGTTAAAGAAAGGAGTATTTACAACAGCATTATAAAAACTAAAATACTGCATGTGGGTGCACACTCACATTCTCTGTCTTACTGTTACATGAATCCCATGAATGTATGAGATTAAGTTAGCTTCATTATCTCAATCAGTGATTAAGTGAATAATAAAGGTTCTATCGGGTCACTGTCAGCCTGTCACTCATTATTTTCAGGAGGGGGCGGGGTTTGGAGGAACGGAGAGGAGACGGTGATTGCGGAAGCTTTCCTCCTGCCTTCACAAACTTTACACACGTATTTATCAACTGAAAATAGCAAGAGGACATTCATACTCTGCAATCCAAGACTTGATTAAATCCACCAAAAACCTGACATGACGATAACGAGTGTTTTTCAAAAAACACAAATCCCTCCCTGTGTGTCTCTGAGCCGCAGCGACGCGGCCTGATTCAGAGCGGGTCATTCTGCTGTTGGTTCTGGTGCTGCTGGATAAAGCAGACTGCTCCGTGTGTGGTGTCGCTGTGCCGCTGTCACGTCTGTTCCTGACCTAACCTGTTGATCTCTGCGTCACCGGCCAATTTGATATTCGTGTAATTATAAAATCAAAAACCGTTATTGTCCGGCCGCGGCCGAAAAATCAAGAAGCAACCTTACAACGCTATAATCGATAATCGAGCGGCGAGCTACTGAAAAGCTGCCCGCGAGCTACCGGTAGCTCGCGATCGACGTGTTGGAGAGCCCTGGTCTAAAGTGTACTTCTCCCTGCTCTGAAGAAAGATCTGGAACAATTTTACATGGGAATCAATTGGGAGCTAGCTGGACTTTTTCTCTCTTCATGCCCTCAAGAGGCATTTTGTTTAATATTTTTTCTTATTTTATTTTTATTTTCCAACCTAGGAGAGGTTTTCCTACGTTTTTCATGAAAAAATATGTCTGAGGAGTGTAGGGTTTGGGAATTATGGCAAGTTTAAAATATTTTTGGGGGAGAATTTCGAGCTGTCCTGCACTCTGTTTTGAGATCAAAGCACTCTAGACTTAACAAGCTGCTCCATCCACTCTAATGTTAAAATCTGAAAAAGGCCTCTCTACCAAGCTCCAAACTAAATTCAATATCTCAAAAAGTGTAAAAGATATCAAAAATAAAAGTCAAGTTTGAATAGCTGAAGGTCTTGTGGTCATTTGAAAGTTGGTATGAAGTGTCTAGCTGAAAGTATGTGGAAGGAGTAGCATTTGGCGCAAGGTGTAGGAAAACAGGATTTGAAGGCATCTCCCATTGACTTCAATGTTAAAAAAAGAGTTTAAAAAGCTGAATATTTCAAAAGGTATGAAATATTTTGAAAAAGTTGAAAGTCTCATCGATTCCTGAACAGGCTGAATAGTTTAATTTTTTTATGGTTTCTGTGGCTGAAAATAAGCTGAAGTTATGGAGAGCCAAAGTATTGGCTGAAATAAGTTTAAGGGGAAGAATAAAGATTTGAAGTACTATAGTGGAATGCTGTAAACAGCATTCGTACTAATAATAGTAAGTATACCAACTATGTGCAATTTGTGCAATGTATATATATATGCCATTAATTACTGTGCGATATATACCTGGCTGCTACATCTTCAGAACTGTTACAGATGTGTAATTTGTTTTGTATCTTAAAAAATTGACAAATGTAAATGTCCCCTCTGTGGGACGAATAAAGGTATTCTGATTCTGAAGTAACTAGGGTTAGGGTTAGGGGTTATTTTGCCATCTAAATCTATAGCAGTATGGTTTTACTTTAAACACTAATCTGGCTCAGCTCAATCCACATTGTCTCAGTGGAGAAGCTATGGTTGCTGAAATGTGAATGATGTGAGTTTCAGTGAGACAAAGAGAACAAATGTGACCCTGCTGCTTTTCCTTACCGCCAACCACGCCGGAAGTCCCAAGTTTGTTGCTATGGCAACGTGAAATGAAGAAAGTTTGACAGGGGTTTGCCATACATTTTTAAAGCAGTGATTGGCAGTGCCTCAAAGGTAGCACCTCGCGCTGCCCTCCCCTTCAGCTGCTGTACAGCCGCATCATTGTCAGCGGGTCCCTGGAGGAGGGCCGGCTGGGACTCAGGAGTCTAATTGGGGCTCGAGGACGCCTCCCTCTGCTGCTACAGCTGTGCTGCCGCCGGCTGACGGTCGGATCAAAACCCTGTGACTAGTCGAGGGGTCCGAGGTCGCCTGGTGGCTGCTCGGCATGCAGGGCCAGAGGAGGACTCCTGCTGTGTTCGTGAACTCTGACTGAAGCCCTCAGCTGCTCACTCTGTCTCTGCTGATAAGGGGAAAACACAAGGAGAACTGGTGTCCATCTTGCATTGTTTTATCAGAGAGGCCAACTCAGTGGACATTTTTAAACGACAGCTATTAAAAGACACATCTCTTTGGATTAGCTTTTTATTAGCAACCCCCCACTTTAAATGTTCTTTTAGTCTTTATTATTTACCTACCTTTATATTGTTTTATTTATTTTATAGGTCTTAATCTTTTTTTTCTGTTTCTATTGTACCAATATGTTTTATATTTGATATTGTTGCATCGACTCAGTTGTCTTGTGTCTTATCTGTCAGAGAGAAACTATTATTTATTTTTATTTATTTGTATTATCATACCTTTGACCTCCTTGTGTCTATTAACCTGATAACATGTTATATGTTGCTGCATGTACCTGTAATTTGTTATTGTTTGTTTTTAACTTGTGACGTGTCATTTTGTGAAGCACTTTGAGCTGCATGTGTTGTATGAAAAGTGCTGTATAAATAAAGCTTTATTATTATTTCTCTCTTGTCCTCTGTTGGATGTTCTTACCCTGATTTTCTATATAATTCTTCTTCTTGTAAGCTTGCCAAAAATCTAGCACCTCCCATCGCCTTGGCCAAACACTACGTCCTTGTTGTTCTTCCATGTCTGAAATACCTGAACACGGCATCAGAAGATTTTATGTTTTTATGTCTTTTTGTTAAAGGTCCCATCTCATGCTTTTCCGGTTATCACCCGTCTCCTTGTGTTATGAAGGTTGTTCTGCATGTAAACGTTGTTCTGCATGTAAACGTTGTTCTGCATGTAAACGGTCTGCAGAGTCACTAACCCTCAAAGTACACCCTGTAGCGATTAAAACTCTAACGGCCCGTCCACACTACAGCTTCAAAAAAAGCTTGGAGTTGGGCGTGTCTGAAGCTTGGGGATTTTATTCGAGCACCGCGACCAACAACCAATCACATGAATGTCCCGCCCCGGACATACAAAGAAATGAACGGCGGGATATCTCTCCCAGCTTAGACGTGGTTTGATTGGCTAGGGCTTGAGCTGTCAGATTTTCAGAAACGGGATTTGATTGGCTGGCGCTGGCTACTCCGGCGTCTCCGGCTATGCTACCCGCTATGCTACCCACAATTCAGTTCGGCGAAAAGCGAGGCAACGTGACGTCACCCCATTCAAAGTGAATGGGCAGACGCGTTGGAAACCGTTTTTGAAGCTGTCGAAGCTGTAGTGTGGACGGGCCGTAACACAGAGAAGACCTGTCTGTGCTGCCCCAGAACGCCTCGTTGGACCTTTCTCTTGTTCCATTGTTTGCTTCCTGGGTTCTGTGACGTGTGAACACCCAGATCAACAACAAATGAGCGGATTGGCCCAAATGGACCAATCCGCGGAGCCCCTCACACACCAGTATCCATTGGCTAACTAACAGGGAGTCCCATTGACTTGCATAGAGCTCCCTGAACGCTGGTAATAGACGAGTTGGGATGGCGGAGAAATGCTCTCCGCAGACCCATGCTCACAGCGTTAGAAACCTTTTTCTTACTCAATATCAAGCCACACTTATTGTTTTTACTTCGGCTGTGAGTGTTTGTGTGCTCAGGATGAGTTTCGCTTGTTCTCGCTGTATCGCCGACCCGGAAACCTGTCCGTTCCTCGCAGCAGCGAGCCACGCAACGTCCCGACCAATCAGATCACACTGGGCTCACAGGGAGGGGAGGGGGGGGGGGGCAGGAGCTCCAACAAGCCGTTTAGGACAGAGAGTGAATACACAGACTTTACAGAGATGCTGTGAGAAACCAATGTGAGTTTGGAAAATTGCACAATTTAAATCTATTCTAGTCGACCTCAACAATGGAATATGATCAGTAGAAATGGCCATGACATGGGACCTTTAACAGCTCGACTTGTGTATTATTCACTCACATATTCATCATACATTCCTGGATACTTAAGTTACGACCAACGACATGTTTTGCCAGTTTAAGAGACCTTCAACCAACAAAATCTAATCAGTTTATTCTTAAATCCAAGTGTATTTAATACCAAATGTGTAAGAAAATCCCTCAGGGCGTTCCTGAGATATCCCAGTAATAGGAAGTATTTATATTTTCAGTTTAATATTTAATATTCCATGTGTCAAATACTTATGTATATATAATACCTTGCTTTATATCTTGTTATTGTTAATATGTAAATTCAACATGTATATTTTCTAATTTGTATTTTACAATGCCAGTTCTTTTTATGCTGCTGCAACACAAACATTTCCCAAATTGGGATCAATAAAGTACTTCTTGTCTTATCGTATCCTATGTACATACCTGAACACTTGATGACTTTGGTTACAGTTAGAGCAATACATTTTGTTTACAATAGTTCATGTCAGGTAAAAGCATTATTGGGTTTCAGTTCTTTACCGTGTCTCTTGCTGTATTGATTATTGGGCTTACGGATCAATAAAGAAAAGCGACCACATGCATCATAATTCTGCTCACCTTTCAGAAAGAAAAATGTGTTGTTGTTCAGATAGTGGGAAACATTTGTCTTCGTAAAACCATATGGATCCACCAAAACCGACAATCAATGAGACACCAAACTGAAAGAGATGTTTAAGCCTGAGAAAAATGAATGTACCAGCCAATGGTTTCTCATGGAGTCGACTAAGTCCTTCACTTACAGAGCATGATTATTGCATTCACTTCCTGCCAGAGAAGAGGGGGTTGTGTATTTTTTGTTTATTCAAATAAACAGTGTCAGTGCAGCGGTCTATGACAAACACTCAATTGAATTGCTTTTGTGATGAACAAGTCACTGCTCAGACACCTTTTTTTAAATGAGGCAGGGAGAATAAATACCATGTGTTGCAGTAACTTCATTTCCAGCAAAGGTATGACTGAACTCAGCATCACCCCGCAACAGCTGCTTCCTCCATCCATTGCTTTCTATGTGGGGAATACATCAGTTTAAACACTGGAATAAAAAGCCAACGGTCTATATCCACATACTGTAATCACAGCTACTGTATATGCAGTTCTCATACACAGTGAAGATGACAAATAACTCAATTTATATTTGTCTTGGTAGACCCTGTCAAAACAAAATACACTATGCCCTTAGAAGACATTCAACTCTACTCTGATACATTTACATATTTCCCATTTATATATCTATTATGGGTTGCATTTCTTTGACCTATGGCCAATGTATTTCATTGGGGTTCGAGTGTGTTAAATAGGTTTTTGCATGTCAAAAAAGCAATGAAACGCCTCCATCGGACTCCTTTGATTACTTAGTGACATCATTATGTGCTCTTGGCTATCGCTCCAACACATTGTACGTGATAGGCTAATGGGCGGGACATCTCTAAGAGGTTGACTGATACTCTGCTTTCTAAAACCTGTCTCTCACTTAGATTTTTACTGATCGCCCATCATTCTTAACGCGGATTCGGGGTCCTTAGCCTGAAAAAAAAAAAGGAGGTGGAGCTAATGCCTGCTCAGAACTCTACCGCAGATACTCAGCTAAATGCTGCCGTGATGAAACGCCATATCATGTTCCAAACCACATCAAGGATTATTTCTGAAACAGTATGGAGCTCAAATGCTTTTACTCTTGAGGGTTTACCACAAGGTGAGTTCCTTTTTTTATTTCCTGCTTTTGTACACATACTCTCTCCAGTACAGGTTAGCTCTGAGTGTTAGCGATGCTTGCTAATGTAAACAAAGACCATATTACTTCCATAACAGTCGGGCATTATTTCTGATAGCAACATTTCGGATAGGGCCGTGGGTCCGCATTTCAGATATGACGTCAAATCTGGATTAGCTTCGTTATTCCTCAGTTTTTAGAGATGTGGGTACGGAGGAAAAGAGAGAGGGTTTTATTTTCTGACGCTGCGTGAGTTCCCTGACACACCGGGGGGGGGGGGGACATCTTTATGTATAAAATACATCACAAAGTGCATTTTGCATGATAGGTCCCCTTTAATACATCTGTCCGTCCCTCACTGTCAGGTTACCTAACAAAGTAATACCTTATTTATTGTCAGTCCTTTGCCCCGGATATTTTACTTTTACCACCCGCTCTCAGGACTGGCTTGCACTAAATGTTCCTGTAGTAAATACTAACTCTGGAAAAACAGCCTTCAGGTATTTTACCTTATTTGCCTGTAAACAAATTAGTTAATTGAAACTTTAAATCATAACAGATAGTTGATGGATTTTTTTATTCCTACACCATGGACATTTCTAAAAGTCATGTATTTAGAATGTGTCATGCTGTTATTGCATTACTATCTTTATTTGTCATTACCATTATAATTGTCTATTTTATTCTGTCATGATGTATCAAGTAAATGAGATCTTGAAGCCAATGTGACTTCCTGATTAAATAAACTATATAGACGTATATCCTGACCTAAGTTCAGCGCTCATTCTGATTGTCTTCAGTTCAGTATCGTCTTCAAGCTATAAAGGTTAATAGCTCAGCAGTCACTGATTTGTGGACATTATTACACTCTGTTTCTTTGGCTCCTGTGGTCTTTTATTAAGCTTTAACGAGAACAAATCAGACATGTTTCATGCTCTGAGATACCAGTAAGAGCTCAACAAAGAAAAAACGGATTCCATCTTGTGTGGATGGGGAATTATGTAAATTAAGTTCACTGTCAAGTCTTCTCCGATTTTAATGTTTCTTTTATGTATTTTCTCAGTCTGTTCCTGTGAATGTGTCTTTGATAGGCGAGGGTGCCCCTTTAGGTTCTGGGCCTTTCCTAGCTTTTGTTTCAGTTATCCTTTCACATGTTCACGCAACAATAAAACACTAAATTAGATTTTCTAATCCACACTGCTGTTTCTCCTCCTTAATTTCCTATATAGGACATTCTACTTCTTGCATTGGCACTGAAAATTAATCAGTGTCTTTTACCTCATTCACACCAACGCAACTCCGGTTCAAGCTCCGTGCTAGAGCTTTTCAGGTTCAGAACCGGTTCTTCGGTTTAGCTCCGGCTCTTTTCACACCGCCCAGAGTCCGACTGGTGCTGCGTCATTGCGTCATGACGTAACTGTTTGCGTGCCTGCTTCATAAAGCCAAACCGCGCGGAAACCCCTCACAGCTGACACCGACAACAACAACAATGGCCGATTGTGCTCCAGCTTCCTCTGTACCTCTTCGGAAGACCAGATTCCCAGTAGCTGGTCTCTTCAGTGGACCACTGCTGCTTGTTAAGTTTCTCCATCGTTGTGTACAAACTGGATACAACGCCGGCTTCTTGTTGTTGTTCAGGAGTTGATCCCGTCTCTGCCCCCGCCTCGACGTAAGCGTGACGTATGCGGTGCTTTTGCTCTCGCCGGACAATTTTTTGGTGCTTGAAACGAACCGGATTCCGGAGCTCCGCTGCAGTGTGAACAGGAAAACCCGGTGCTTTTCAAGCTCCAGCTCCGAACCGGCCCTGAAACACCGTTGGTGTGAATGAGGTCTTTGAGTCGTCCTATATGGTCGCGATTCCTCAGGATACTGGGCTTGAATTATGTTATTTGGCATCAAACTCTGGAGCCATTTAAACTATGACTTATGCCAGTGAGGAATTAGTGTATAAGCCAAGAAAAAGGTTAGATTCTATGATCTTTACAAGCCCAATCTCTACAAAACATCACCAGACAAATCCACTTCGACTCCTGCAAGGCGCTTAATGACAGAGCAAGCAGACATCTGAGAGCAGACATTATCATCCCGGAGGACAAAGACGCTATTATAAACTGATTAGGTGGAGGAGAGCAGGATGGAAATCACTCTTGAATCTTTTTTTAACCATTAATTTGTGGTTCTGTCAGTGGGATCATTCTGCGGGGATGACTAATGCGCAGAGCTTTCCCACTGCTCTTCATGACCAGTTGGTACATTGCTGTCACATTTGCATATGTAGCTCTGACAGCAAAGAAAAATCCCATCAGCTAATAATGCAGCTGGAGTTCTGTGTGCAGCGCATGTAGTTCACGAAACACTTTCCACCTCTTCCATTCAATCAAGATGACATGCAAGCAGAAGCATATCCGCCTTACATCAGTAATTGGTCGCCTGTAAAAAGAATAAGTTGTGCAACAGTCCTGGAGAGTATGAATATATCAACTTGCCCCTCCACTGGAACACTGAATGTCAAGTGTTGTATCAAACTTATTTAGATTGAATGTAATGTGAAACACAATCTGTTTCTCATCCTCTCTGTTAGGAAAAATATCACTGGTCCCCGGCTTGAGTTTCAACCTCAGGATCCATGTGTTTGTGATCCTCTCCAGAATGGAAGTAGTCATCACATACAGAGCATCTGAACAGTGTCCTTCACGCTTCTTGTAATCATACATCCTGTCATGAACACAATACTGAGTTTTTTCTCAGAATGTTGACTTTTTTCTGAAAATCCAGACTTTTTTTTCCCAAAATCCGGAATTTTTTCTCAAGATCAATTTTTGTTTGTCTTTTTCCTCAAAATTATGACTTTTTCTAAAAATGACTTTCTGAAAATCTCCAAATTATGACTTTTTCTCAAGATCTCAATTTTTTTGACTTTTTCCTCAAAATTATGACTTTTTCTCAAAATTATGACTTTTTCTCAAAATCTCCACATTTTGACTTTTTCTCAAAATCTCAAAATTATGACTTTTTCTGAATACTTCAAAATGTTAATAATAGGGATGTAACGATATACCGAATATCGCGGTATCGCGGTAAATAAACGTCCCAATACCGTTGTGAGACTGACAAAATCTACCGCGATTTTTTTTTTAAATATATATTTTTTTGTTTTAAACCTTTATTTAACCAGGTGGTCCCATTTAAATCATCGATCTCTTTTTCAAGAGAGACCTGTCCAACATGGCAGCAAGAACACAAAAGGACATCGTATTTACAGGGCTACATTTACACACCTAGAGACATTGACAAGTACCAACAGTATATTTATATCTCTGTCAATAAGCCTCACCTTCTTGGCAAAAACGGTATTGTTTTTGAAGTGGTGGAGAGACAATGCACAGTTTGACCCACTGCTGTCACCCATGGCCAAAGCATATCTCTCCGTCCCACTGAGGTGGCGTTAGACTTTTTCGCTGTCCGTCATTTTGACAGACAGGATCCTAAAATATCCGTCATAATCCCTTATTACCAAGCCCCCATGAAGTGCGCCAGAGTTTGATGAGAATATTCGTTGTGGCCAAACGGCGGTACTACACTTCCTTTAGGTTGCTGGGCCCGGAAACACTTTTTCCCATTGACTTACATTGGGAAAGAGTGGTCTGTAACTCGTTGGATAATTTTTTTTAAACTAGATAAACTACCCAGTATGAACGTTTGTATAGCCCTTATTAAAAACATTCGTTCCTCAAGTTGTAAAAATGTGCTAATAACGTTATTCTGAGAGTTATTTCCCTCTGCATTATGAACGCGCATCTAACCCACGGGACCGCGCTGCCCGGCACGTTCATGTTACGTGTTCAGCACTACATGAGTTTCTCTTTACCCATGAATGCACAATAACAACGGACCATATCGTCTTACTGCCAGCCCACGGAGCTGTAATAATGGATATATTGCACATGTTTGCTGTAATTCATCATTTGTAAAATATTATACTACATGGGCTGTATGATTAAATCTTGTACCGTAAATGTTGTATTAAATAAAGTTCATATTACCGACGTTAGATTAACGTTCCTGTAGCTTCTTATTGCACTAAGAAGCTTATTGCACTGTGTGTGTATATATATATATATATATATATATATACAGTGCAATCATTCTTTCATGCTAAATGAAGCTCTGTTGGATATCACTAGATCCTGTTACAGCGTAATATAAATACATAATGATTGATGTGTACATTAGCATAATTACTAGCTAGCCGCTAGCTGCTAACTGCCGCCTCGTTAATATCAAATCCATCATAATAACAAATCATTACCATGCTGTCATGAACGTGCGGTGCTGTTACGTGTACGCAAATTGACGTGCTTGATGTGAACGAGCATTTTGGTTAAAGTTGCGCATGCGCTATGAGTGCACATACGGGTACTTCTCAGGCATGCTGGGTAATCTGTGACGTTTCACTCTCAAAAGTTGGGCCATTTTATCATCATGCGCCAATGAGCAACTCTCATAGGAATGAATGAGGCCCCGCCTCCCACGCTGTATCCAGTTCTTATTATACATCCATGCTTATTACCCGTCGGGTCTGAACAGAGAGAGAGAGCACGCTCGTGAACTGTCGGGGGGGCGGTATTATGTCGTGCGTGCATGATGCACCTCGCGGGAGCGCGCACAGCAAAACCTCCCAGACATATATTGATCTGTACGGCAAAGTACGGTTTGGAAACTATATCATTTCCTTTTGGAGGGCATGCATAACACGGCATAACACCAGAGCCTCGCTGCGGGGAAACGTTGGCGCTGTTCCGAGTTTGTTCTAATCTGTCAAAATGACAGACTGCTTTCAGATTTTTCCGTCATTGTTAAATAAAATATTCGATTAACGTGACCACTGCTGTCCCAGCAACATCAGTACCAGCAACATCAGTACCAGCAACATCAGGACCAAGCGAGAGAGTTGTTTCCAGAGCAGGGGATATTGTAAATGTCACGGTGTGTGCAGCAAGCAGGACCCAAATGCAGATGACAGCAAACACCCAAACATACAAAACTACAAAACAACATAACAAGAGAATCGTGACAGTAAATGCCCAAACATCCCAGCTTATAAATACCTGGAAATGTGGACATTCTCATATTCCTAAAAACCTGTCTGATGATGCTGAGTGAGTGACTAGTGAGTTTGAGTTCATTGAAAAACTAAAGTGAAACTTGATTTATTTTATTGCAGGGTCTGATTATTAAATGTCCTTGTTTATTTGTGAGATGCAGTGGCACAAAGAAAATGCCTACTTTGTTTGGTAGAACTATAGGTACAAAAACACTGGTTTTCTTGTTCCAGTCTGTTACTGTCACTTTGTTTTTGACACTTTAAAATACTGCTATCCTACTAAAATGCTGTACAAATCAGATTTATTATGTAATAAAGAAACATTTTCTGAGTAATTTTTTTTTATTCAATATCCCCATAAATACCGTACCGTGGACTTGTTATCGCGATATTATCGTATCGTGAGTTTTTGGTATCGTTACATCCCTAGTTAATAATCACTGGTCCCCGGCTTGAGCTTCAATCTCAGGATCCATGTATCTGTGATCCTCTCCAGAATGGAAGTAGTCATCACATACAGATCATCAAGTAGTTCCTTCACATGCTGATATCCAAGAGAGGGAGTTACACAGTCACAAGATGGAGGAAAAGAAAGCAGTCTTCAATGTTTACTTCAGATTAGCTCCACGTCAGAAATGAGCATGCTTGATGTCTCTCTCCATAGAGGCTGAATCATCATGTTAATCACATAGCAATCATATGCCTCAAACAGTCCTGATGCTCTTCTAGGTAATCACACATCCTGTCATGTTCACAGCTACAGTTGGGATACCTTTGTTATCATGTGACTCTCATATTGGAAGAGGACATTCAGCATTTTCCCAACAGTCAAGAGAGTTGAGTAAAAGTGTTTGTGAGACAGTACTTGAAGGCCGAGGCACAGTGAAAACAATGCTTCCTCATGCTGTTATCAAGATATCTGATGTAGAATGTCTTCATAGGCAACATAAGTAGACTCCTGGTGTGATCTGCAAATAGCTTTTATTGCTCCAATCTGTTATAGTCCTTAGCTTTGTTTTAAAGACAGCCTGGACTCACATGGTTATTCTTGTTTTCATGGATTTCTTTCAACATAACGTGCAGGTACACAATTCTTTTTTTATTACATGTTAACTAAAGATTTAAAGAGGCTCTACAATTCTAATCCGAAATGGATGGCAGTACGATTTTCATTTGCATGTAGATTATATAAGTGTGATGTAGAAAGTAAACATGACAGATGTAGGATTTAAACCATAGCTGTTATGTCTCAAGTTGCTCCTGGGATTGTTGGGTTGATACCAGTTGTTACACATATTTGGTGTCACTCCAAATACCACAGAAAAACACAAGACCTAAAGAAAAAATAATTGAAACATTCCTGCTGTTATCAGATACACATCTGTTCTGGGAATTGCACAGAAACCCCCATTTTGTCAATATAGAAAGCCAGGAATCAGGTTTTTCAAGGTTTATCTAGAGGCTTTTGTCCATTTCCATGAACAAAAGCCTGTGTTACACTTCAGCAACGAGAACAAATGCCAAAAAGCATAATTGAGCCTCTTTCTTCCTTTAAAACGTCCGTCTCTCTCTGTATATTTAAGTATGGTGATTCTATTTGTTTTCAGTAACGATAGGGGTATCTTTACCTTGAGTTCTGTGCCAAGTGCGTTCGCTCCGGGGTCATTTAGACGCTTCTTATGAGACTTGTGTTTTGTTTTGGTAAAAATGGTTCATATCGTCAGTTAGCTGAGTTTCTTTCCGTTAATCTGGTATGACACATTAAAAGGTTTTTAAATATTAAGAAGCCCTGAGACACAGTTTCGTGAAAAAACTACCCGCCGCACCCGGATTAGGGGCCTCTCGGGCTTAACAGGTTAATGTGATTTTTTGCATTATTATTACATGTCATTTGTTAGACGCTTTTATCCAAAGCGACTTACATACAACCGTTTTCTACTCTTGGAGCGTCTAAGGAGATAAATGTGTATACGATTGTATAGATGTGTGTGCAAGTACGTATTGTATGTATGTATATTATGTGTGAAGAAGACGCCTTCATCACAGTTGGCATCGGGGCATGGTAAAAGGCACACTGAGGGAAACACATTAATAACTTAGCTGGACATTGGTAAGATAAAACCCAAGTCATTATTTGTTCAAGACAGCTTTATTTGAAGTCATACATAACAATGCTGTGCCAAAGTAACCTGCTTACCCTCTCGTTCAAGGTTGTGAAGTCCAAACAGAGCATCAGCCTTAAGTAGAGGCTCAATCAGTGGAAACACCTGTGCTCAATTGGAGCATACCATGTAGTGCACGGGCGACAATTTTCTTCCAAGTGTAAAAGTGTTATTGTTTAAGGCTTCTGTGGTCAGACATGTAGAAAATTAGACCTATTTAATTTATTGTGTTTAATTAGTTTGAACTACATTTTGAATACTTTTGTAGATGATAAGAATAACAGTAATTAAGGGTATAAATAGTGGATTGTCCTATGGGGAGGGGCTTAACATATATACACCTCTGTGTGTTTTGGAGTTAGTCTGACTGACTGTAGAGCAGAGAGGTACATTATATTTCTTCGACCTGTACATATATTGAGGTTTGTGTTTCTGTCTATTCTGGACTGTAGATCCTTGTTACTTTGTGTTCTTTCAGATAGTGATGGCGAGGTGAAGCCTTATGAAGCTTTCCAGCCAATTGGTTCGCAAAAGGGTTCATCTCATGAGGCTTCATCATGGGCTTCATTTGAACACAAACCCCCTGTTGGTCAAAGTGTGTATAACAGGCAGATTGGACATCTCAACAGTGTGCTCTATCTCATACCGAGTTCCCAATGAGTAAAGCCTTAGAATAACTCTAAACAACGAACATAAAATCATATTTTCATGTTAACAATATTGTATTTATTCCAGTTTAATCATTGTGATTGAAAAAGCTTAAGGAGGCTGGTAAACATTGCAAAGAGGGATTTGTATTCCTTAATAATATTCATAAACTTAACCATGTTGTAGCCTGGGCTAAACCATATCAAAGAATACATTTATTAACTACATTATCTCATTTAGCTGTAGCTTTTATAAACAACAACAAAAGACATATTGACCAGTCGTTGAACCAGGGACCCTGCAGCCATGAGTCCAGCTGAGCCACAGCACACACACTAAAGCTCCCTGAAAACACTGCAACATATTTAGTCCTGTATTTATTTTTGTATTCCTACATTTATGTATGCTTTTATTTATACTTTTGACATGTTCCGACCTCTAAGTGAGGGTCTGAGCTCTCTTGATTCCATCGTGTCAGCGGGCCCGGGTACAGGAGGGGTAATATGGTTCTTATTATACATCCATGGGTATTATGAGCGTTGTGGTTCAACGGTTCAACCGATCTGAATCGCTTCGTGAAGCAGTCACGTGGTATCGACAGGCAGCGAGGCTTCGTTTGTCATCGATGACGTCACTGGCCCAAAACGATACAAGCCTCGATACAAGCTTCACAAAAAGCTTCGGGGATTACTCGACACACGCTCCGAAGCCTCGGCGCAATACGTAACATCACTACTTATGGATACATTTTTTGTGACTCTAGCCATCTTATTTAATTCCTAGTTTTTTTCCATCGGCCCTTTTTGTAACAATGTGTAATCGTTTCTACAACATAGTAAGCATTTCTTCTTATCCAAGATGACCCTGTCTGCTTTCATACTGTTTGTTTGTTCATTCACAAAAACAAAGTTTCACAATTGTTTCCTATATTGTGAATAGAATAAGTACATGTGAAGGTTGGAAACAATATTCCAGATCAGACACTGATGACTGTTTCTGCAGATCCCATTCATCTTAGCCGCACTGTGTTTGTTGCCTGAAGGTTCACTGAAGTCCCTCCTGCCAGGTGAAAGAAACAGAATCCCTCTGTCCTCCACACAGAGACAGCTTTATTATAAACCAGGGAGCTGTTTGGGGATAAGCCGGCTGGATGACTTTGTATGCTGGCTAAGACCTCCCTGACACCCTGAGAAATAAAACATGATGCCTGTGTCCTTAAAGCACCATCTCTACATGCGACCAGCACCAAGTCCCAATGACACCTCTGGTTTAATATGTAAGGCACACAGTGTAATACATCTATGATGCTATAGTGGTAAAAAGAGATTTATGACACACAACAAGCTATTAAGGAGCTGTATGTGGTGGGGGTAATCAGGGGGGGAAATGGGGTGGAAATTCTCTTCTTCATGCCCCATTGATTCATCCTTCAGTGAAAGAAACCTCCCCATTATGCACACCTCATCTAAAAGGGCCCTAGGATGATCGTTGAGGGCCCACAGTACACTGATCCCAGGTCTGTTGAGAGGTCAACGGAGGTCCTCCCTGCAGCATCTGGACTCTCAGGAGGCGGGCATAACAGCCTGATCCATGGAGTGTTGATAATATCGCTGCATGAGCAAGTGAGAGGTGAAACATGCATCATGTCACTGTGGCAGAGGGAGGGAGAGCTGCTTCACAACACAAGGCACAGTGAATATGAACATATCTCTTACGATATGCCTTTAATGCAAGCCTTTTTTTAAAGATAATAATAATACAAGATTACATTAGTGTAGCGCCTTTCAAGGGACCCAAGGCCGCTTTGCATGGTGAACAAACAAACAAACAAGAGGGGCAAATAATAAAGTTAAATAAATCGCATGATGTGTTTTCTTTCTGGATTACACAAAATGACAATAATACAGTTGAAGAATATACGGACATCTGACAAAAAAAAGAGTGATAAGATAAGACTTTATTTATCCCGAAGGAAGTTGTTGTGCCAGAGTTACAAAACTACAATAAACACAGCAGCATAATAGTGAAACTGTACACTACAAGTGCAGAGTTGTATTTCGAACAGTTAAAGATGGGGTAAGTAATTCACTTCAGAAACACTTTTTGTTATATTCCATGGAATGCTCTTAACATCCCGATAGCAATTAATACATTAAATGCTTTGACAATAAAATCGGCCCGGCTAAAGTAACTGGATGGCCTACCTGCCTGTCAGCCTTCCATCTGTGCACAAACTTATCTCGTGTGTGTGTGTGTGTGTGTGTGTGTGTGTGTGTGTGTGTGTGTGTGTGTGTGTGTGTGTGTGTGTGTGTGTGTGTGTGTGTGTGTGTGTGTATTTTTCGGCTGCTTCCTTTCAAATTCTAGCGCACTCGAGCTGGTTTCTCCATTCTTTCCTACCCCACCTTTAACAATGCTAAATAAGTGCTGTTGAAGTATGAAGTATATGTTATTGTGTTTCTTCAGGTTGTAAAATGATAACGCCTACAGCGCTGTGAGAATCTTAGTAGCTTGCAGCAAAAACGATATCGTCTAAAAGTTCTTTAATCATGTTACAAGTCTTAAGCACTGCACATCCTGATTCATGTCACAGGATGAACATATAACTCAGAGTGGGACATTAGCTTATTGCATATGTCATTGACTCAATAGAGTGGTGCATGAATGAGTCCCCCCCCCTGGAAATGAGTTAGCAAATTGTGTTGAACGTGGTTATGATAAGAAGCCGGAAATAAGGTCTAGAAACAATATATATTCCTACGACCAAAGATACATCAGTATATACCCGGCTTGTGAATGTACAAATTCAAATGTAGCTTCAATGTGTCATATTTAGTCAAATAAAATCTGCCTAAATAAACTACTAAACATCAGCATGCCGGACATTAGTTGCCTTCAGCTTAGTGATGAAGATTCTCAGCCAAGCGACCGTGATGTATTTATAGCCTAACAGCTTTTTACTTCTACCAATTGCATTTACGCTTGAACAATCACAAAGTGTTAATATGTGGAGATTATCATGCAATACAACACATGTTAAGTATCATGCATGTGTGCTATAAATATTTTTGAACGTGTAGGTATGTAAGGTCTGTAGTTATCATAAGCTGAAGAGATTCTAACGTTTAGTTTCACGACATAAAATACGAACCTGACTCGTGATTGTACGAGTACGAATGTCATCATCATGCCGAACATCAGGCTTAACCGCTATAAGCACTCGTTCCTGCCTCTGTCCATTAAGCTTCTTAACATTTAATGACTTTTTAAATGTTGGCCATGAGGGTTGTGCAATAGGTCGCCATTGTCAGTATGTGCCTCTGTGTTTGTTCAAACGGTTTATGAGTGATGATATGTGTATGTTTATTATGTATGTTCATGGATGCGGAACTGCAGGACGGAGTCCAGAACTAATTTCCTTACGGGGACAATAAAGTATATCGTATCGTATTAGGTGCCTTCAGCTTAGTGTTGAGGATCTCTAGCTTTTGAGTTCTGCTGAATGCATTGCATGGTGTTAATATGTGGAGATCATCATGCAATGCAACACATGTTAGGTATCATGCATGTGCTATACATTTGTTTTCTGCATGATACGGAAATCCAATAGGTAAATCCTTTTTCCTTTGCGATGCTAACTTTCAGGACAGCCTACAAAAAAACACGTCATCACTGCACCACTCTTTTTGCAACAACAGCAGTAAATACACTATCCATTTAAAAGAAGTACGCCCTATGGTAAAGCTATTTTCTGTCATCTCTTTGATTTGACATTTCCTTTTATTGTATGTGTTGCCACTGGGCTTGTTTCTCTGTGATGGCAGGATGACATGGAGGGGTGACTCTGGCACAAAGTGGCCCCTGAGCGCATCGATGGCCAAAGCTGAAAGCAAAGCTGAAAGCAGAGCAGTCGCACGGTCAAGGTTATGATGCAGTGAAAGCCTTTTTCCTCATATTCCTGCGCTTTAGGCAACTGTGGAACAATTTCAGGGCTTTGTGCGGCTTTGTGCGAGACCCCTAGCATGCCATTTAAATTCTGAGTGTGAAACCAAAAGCTTTAAAGCCTCGTCCTCACAGGAGCAAACGGAGAGATTCAGCAGAGGATCAAACAGTGATACCCGATTTGTAGTCAATTTACAACAAAACACCTCACTGTTAACATTCTGATTAAGATCCTGTGGTTTAATTTGATTTACTGTTTTTTTTCATTCAGGCGCTTCAAAGTTTCTAATTAAGAAGATACAGAAAAGGAAAAAAACTCTTCAAAGTGAGAATCTTTCATTAATACTGCAGAATTAGGAGAGAGGGACCTGGAGCTTTATTGATCTTTTACAAGTTTCAATTAACTAAGTGAGTTACTTTGACTGCTGTGATACATTCACAGCAGCTTGTTCCTAAAGCATAACACGTGACACAAGAAGTCAATTTTAATTAGCATTACTGTGTTTGATATCCTCTATTTGTTTTATCTCTGCTTGGAAGTTTTCTTTTAAACTATTATAAAATCATATTGTCTTTATCTAATGTTTCCAATTGATTTTATATAATGTCACTTTTTCCACTGGATTCTAAAAGTGAAAATGTACCCGTTTTTGTTAATTACTCAAACTGAACTAACTGACTTTGAAGTGATGTGTATGAGATCAGAATAGCTGACTTGTTTAGTGTGTGTGTGTGTGTGTGTGTGTGTGTGTGTGTGTGTGTGTGTGTGTGTGTGTGTGTGTGTGTGTGTGTGTGTGTGTGTGTGTGTGTGTGTGTGTGTGTGTGTGTGTGTGTGTGTGTGTGTGTGTGTGTGTGTGTGTGTGTGGCTTTGGGAACTGTATTTCCAAGTGGCTTGAACCTGTCTCTGGTTTGTTCTAGTGAGGTTGTATATTCATAATGGATAGTCAGCTGTATGCACAAGCTCCAAAGCGTCAATGTGGATTTTATTGTTGTTTAAAACATGAGCGCTCATGTTGCTCCACGTATGTATATTGTTATTTAAAGCAATGTATTGTATAGACTGAAGTATAGTTTAATCAGTGTATAGTTAAGCTAGGCTCAGGGTGCTTATTACCACCTCTTCAGAAGGTAAAGCTTTTAAGTAAAAGGTAATCAGCAGCTTATATCTAACACAGAGAGATACACAGCAATAAGCTTATAAGTTCAGGAATTCATTAGACATATAATGGAGGGCGCTGTTTGAAGCTATGACATTTGAGCCTGAAATAGCATTGGTGGTCATGTTCATGGAGATTCCTCTGTGTTTCAGTATTCGTCCTGCAGTGATGTTGGAAAAGACACATACAGTTTACAGCTGGACTCAGTGGGGGGGCAAACCAGGCCATGGCTGATAACTGATCAGCTGGTGCAGTAATGAAAAGTGAAGTAACACCACACTGTAAGAGATCCCATTAATGTGGGTCATCAACATCACAACATGCGGCTCTGCATGACTAATTCAAGATTTGCATTTATTTGCAAACGTGTGAATTTGTCCACCCAGCCTGCTTCAACAGGACACAATCAGACGTAGGTTGTTTCTCTTCTAAATTAATTTCTTGCTCATATTTTTTTAATGTATGGCATATGGTATGAAGAATTTCCCAAAACCTCATTTCTTTGTTTGTGATGTTTGTCTGTGGGTTCGATACATATATTATTGAATTCTGACGTTGGAGATTCATTTTAAATCTCACAGCAGTCACAGTGGATATTATTGTTGACTTATATTAAAACATAAAATATGAAAAAAGACACCTGGAAAGAAATTGTATGAAACTCGAGTTTAGTTACAGAAAATAACACCCAATAAAATCAATGGAGATGCATTGTTTTCTAACCCTAACCCTAACCCATCCTTCTGTCTTTCAATAATACAGAAAACATAGACTTTAAATTATCTTGGCAACCAAATCAAATGTATACTTATTTAGTAAACTTCGTTAGATCCTCTGAGTTGTCTGTTAAAACGTTCTATAGAAGTAAATGCTATATGAGCTGGAGAAGAAGCATTGATTGCTAAGAGCAGTGGTGTGTTTGTTGATGTGTATGAAAGGTTATCTGCTACAGTTGTAATGAACCTCATTGTGGAGGAAACTTCTGTGTATCAATGCAGTGGGAGTCACCGACTCATGAAGGAGACACGGGACGAGCAGGAGTTCTGATGTCAAACACTGAGATTTAATACAAGCATCGGCCGGAGAAATTCACATCACAAGTCACACAGTCAAAGGTTCTGACTGCACGGGTGGTTTGCCATGTCAAATCTGATCAGCCTCGCATCTCGATAGACCTTTTAACTAGTTTACAGAGAGTCAAATCCACATATTGGGGATGGGCGTAAACATCTGCAGACACAGGAGATGTCTCTCACATCTGTGGAACTTAGAAGCTAGCATTCTCACAGTCGTAAACCCCCCCCCCCCCGGCCCACCAGGTCAGGCCATAAAACCTAGTATCAACATACGACTGCATTAACACATTCCTTACGGGAGATTAGAACCAGGGATGGTCGTAAATGTCAACACACAGAATAGGTTAAATGTCTAGGAGTAAACATTAAATTAATCCCTAACACTCATGTTTTTCATTGTTTGTGATCTTTGTTATTGGGTTCAATATATTTAAGAATTTTGACGATGTAGATGCATTTTAAATCTCCCAGCAGTCACAGTGGATATTATTGTTGACGACTATTAAAACATATGGGAAAAAAGACACGTGGAAAGAAATTCCATTAAACTACATTTCAGTTACAGAAGAAAACACCCCATAAAATCAATTGAGATGCATTGTTTTCTAACCCTAACCCTAACCCATCCTTTAGTTTCTCAATAATACAGAAAACATAGACTTTAAATTATCTTGGCAACCGTGTCCAATGTATACTCATTTACTCAACTTTGTTAGATCTTGTGAGGTGTCTGTTAAAACGTTCTATTGAAGTAAATATGAGCTGGAGAAGAAGCATTGATTGCTAAGAGCAGTGGTGTGTTTGTTGATGTGTATGAGAGGTTATCTGCTTCAGGTGTAATGAACTTCTGTGTGGTTGCTCTTGTGCAACCCATATTCACTTTGTATACCATCTCGCTGTACCCTAATGCACACACACGGGCCTCCATTATGTGTGTTGAGGTGCAGTATATGATAACCTCACCGTGTTCAAACTGACCCTCTCTGCTGCCTAGATTGGTTATTGATCCTGCTTTCTTTACGCATACTGCCACGTGCACTCTTTCCTCTAGCCCAGTCTTTTATGTGGAGACAGTGTGCAGTCTCTCGTTGCATGAAAAATGCTGAACGGGATGAGCCATGTCACCTTCCCCGGCTTGTCCTCCCCATAAATAATGATCATTTCACAGGCTTGTCAATTTAGCTTCGTCGAGCAATATTTTCGAGAGCGTTTATTTTTCCAATTCAATAGATCCTCATATTTCATTATCTCAAGCGACATTTGGTCTTTCTTGGCTCAGAAAGAGATTGCAGGGACACAAGGCTGTAATCCACGGCAAACCGAAACCCAATCAATAGATATGATAAAGAGACTCAAATCAATCAATACCACTTTTCCTCGACATCAATCAGAACATAGGAGCGGTGTAAGATGGATTACCTCATACTTCATCTTAAAGGGGCCTTATGTTGCTCATTTTCAGGTGTATATCAGTACAGTATGTAGTGTATCTACTTTAAAGAGTCCTCTCCTGCTGATGTTCAGGTGTATATCAGTATGTAGTGTCTCTACTTTAAAGAGTCCTCTCCTGCTGATGTTCAGGTGTATATCAGTATGTAGTGTCTCTACTTTAAAGAGTCCTCTCCTGCTGATGTTCAGGTGTATATCAGTATGTAGTGTCTCTACTTTAAAGAGTCCTCTCCTGCTGATGTTCAGGTGTATATCAGTATGTAGTGTCTCTACTTTAAAGAGTCCTCTCCTGCTGATGTCCAGGTGTATATCAGTATGTAGTGTCTCTCCTTTAAAGAGTCCTCTCCTGCTGATGTTCAGGTGTATATCAGTATGTAGTGTCTCTACTTTAAAGAGTCCTCTCCTGCTGATGTTCAGGTGTATATCAGTATGTAGTGTCTCTACTTTAAAGAGTCCTCTCCTGCTGATGTTCAGGTGTATATCAGTATGTAGTGTCTCTCCTTTAAAGAGTCCTCTCCTGCTGATGTTCAGGTGTATATCAGTATGTAGTGTCTCTACTTTAAAGAGTCCTCTCCTGCTGATGTTCAGGTGTATATCAGTATGTAGTGTCTCTACTGTGACCTCTTTAAAACATGTTACAGAGGGGATGGACACAAAGTAAGGCAAAAGTTCTTCATGAAATTCATTTATGAAACTTATAATGTGCCATTTTTTGTGTTACGAAGCCTTGGTGATGTTACACTACATTGCAAGGAGGGCACACTTTGTTTATCACTTCAGACTTTAATTATAACATACTATCTTTTATTATCATGCAACAGCTTTCTACCGTGCTAACCTTTAATGGAGTGCAGCTCTATTGTGTTTTCTCCCTCTAATGACTGTGTCTCTACTTAAAATGAGATTGTATGTGTGGGAGTATTATTGCATTTCAATATCACTCTGCTGCACTGTAGTCACAGCATTCATTAGAATAATGGAGTAAATTGATGGTGATTCGATGTTGAGGTGGTTCATTCTCCGGCAAATTAAGACATTCAGAGTTTTATCACTGAAGGTATCTGGTAGCTACGCTTTGACAGTGCATGAAATGATTCATAACTTGGGATGTGTGTTGCTGCTCCCTGAGAGCTAGGGGCATGATTTAGCCTCACTGTTGAGGTTTTTTGGATTTGCCTCATGTTCTCGGATAATGAGTGAACACAGATATTAGCGAGGCTTACAGTAACACCTTGCAAGTTAGGGCGTTTTTGGCTTTGTTTTGAGCGAAGATGCTCATATATCATTCAGCCATCTCCTCTGACAGGCAGCCAGCTGTGTGTGTGCGCCAGTATTCTGTCAGAGCAGCACTTCTCTTCAATCAATCATCTCATTACCCATCCCAACATTTTGAAGAGGAGAATGACGCCGGGAATTAGATCGGGATTGGCGACTCCGGTGGAATTAGCGAGCGCTCAAAGTCCCGCGGGGATCGCCTGGCTTATTACGAAAACATAATTGGGCTGCTGTGACACTTCACCGCGGCCTCCCCTGTGTTTGTTGGCGCCTCACTGGGATCGTCCGTGATGAGGCGAATCCTTGCCTTGTGTCTTTTTCGCTGTTGTACAACGAAATCAATGATTCGTAAACAGCGCTCGCTGACCCGGAACACAGCAGTCGGCGATAGGAACCCCTGCCACGACGCTCGATATGATT
This sequence comes from Pogonophryne albipinna, assembly GCA_028583405.1. Classification (NCBI taxonomy): domain Eukaryota; kingdom Metazoa; phylum Chordata; class Actinopteri; order Perciformes; family Artedidraconidae; genus Pogonophryne; species Pogonophryne albipinna. The sequence continues at coordinate 664,016 of JAPTMU010000071.1, read as the reverse complement.
ATACACAGCCAAATGAGCACTGGAGTCATTCACTTCAATGAGAACACAACACACACACACACACACACACACACACACACACACACACACACACACACACACACACACACACACACACACACACACACACATACACACACACACATACAGCTCTGACAGTGTTCAGTAATTACTTGATCTTGCACTTCACAGCCTTTGGTAACACACAGGCGGTAAGCCACCCAGACATCCATAGGGTAAATGATAGCTATACGGCACAGTGTGGAGTTTCATACTGTGCTTCGTCTCGTAGTGACTCTCAAAAGTCCTTCGCAGAGCCTAACTTACCCTAACTGACAGACCAATGCACACACACACACACACACACACACACACACACACACACACACACACACACACACACACACACACACACACACACACACACACACACACACACACGCACATACATTCTGTCTCTCTTTCTCTCTAAGACCCTGGAGGAGCCGGGGTCTGGCCATTTCTGCTCCATGTTGAAAGGGATTAGAAAGATTTGTAAGTGCTCAAGCTGACTCCTCCATGTCAGGATTGCAGCGGTAGCTTGAGGGCAGCCGTCGGACTCTTTATTTAAAACAGTGAAAGCAACTTCTTCTTCCTTTCTTTCTGTCTTCCAAACGTCCTTATTGGCCATCCTGCTGAGGCTAATGTGAGGCGGATAAACATGCTGTCAAAAGCCGCGATACCGCCGGGCCCTGGCATTTTTCCGGCACTATACACCCACATTTGCTCTCAGTGGTGGATTACTTTCTCTGTTGGTTTATGATTCTGCCGTAAAGTAGCTGCACAAAGTGGACATACTTCTTTCTTGAGGGAACTTTGCATTCATTTACACTCAAGGCATATAATGTACAGGCTTGGATAAAGTTATACATTGTTCAATTCTACACAGGCTGAAATAGTTGTCAAACAGCTGTGATTGAAAATGCCACAGCTCCTCGAGGAAATGCTGGATGTTATGAATGAAGGAAAACTAAATAATCCATTTTACAGCTGCAAAATGCAAGATTTACCCACATTGAAGCGCTCTGGTCTGCATCGAGTCTAAATCAAATGATTATATGAGAACCAAGAGAAAAGCTATTTGTTTCCCCTCACTCTAATGGTCCTAGGGCCCTTTCCAGCCCTGTGACCACAACCTTCAATTTCATACATGGCTCTCTGCGACACAGGCACAGGTTGTCTGAATAGCTTGGGTCAGGCACATCCCATCCAGCGTTTCATTATTCATTGTTCTCATTTTCCCTGAGAGATTCATTTCTTTCAGGAAGTCATCTAGAAAGCGTTGAATGCCTATTTCCTGCCGGCCGGTGCGAGAGGGGGGTTGTGGGAACAGCAGGGGTGGGGGTATGGAAATCTAGCAAATAGAGGCGACGAAAAAAAAAAAGCTGCCTCTACACAAATTGCCTGCACTTCCCTGTTGATAGGAATCACAACATGTTTTTGATGACCATGGTTGTTCAATTATACATGCAGAGATATCTGAAATACCTGAGATATCTCACCCCCCCCCCATTACATCCCACCCTAGAGAAACAACTATTTGTGATGCCTCTCGATAGCTGAATAGCATTAGGCTGATTTGCCACTTTTGCACGCTTGTGTACACTGAGACTGATGCATTGTGGGGACATGAAGTTCAGTTGACGGGACAAAAATACATCAGCGGGCACCAAGGTGACATTAATATATAAACTCTGAATCACATAATGGTTTAGTCGATGCCACTTTTCCTTACGGTGCAGCTTGCCTACAGTACAGAGATGCTTTATGGTAATGAGCATCTGTGTCGTGGTTGAAGTAGCTTGTAGGTATAAAGAATTACATGGGTTATATTTACTTATTGGCAATATGGTGTGAACATAACTTGTGAACATGAGTAACCTGCTTATAATGAGGTTGCTGCTTCTGCCTCTTCATTGCATTGATCCATGCAACTGTTTTTAATGAGCATATTCAATTCATTCATTCTATTAAAACTCTGACAATAGAGAACCGCAGTGACGAGTCCTAAAACCCGGAGGTAAACTCCTTCCGGTTCCTTCGTCAGAAGCCAATGAAATTTCTCCAGAGGATTTTGGAAAATAACTGGAAATAAGGTCTGTGGTTGAGACACATTTAAGAGACGGATCACGTTTTGTTCAGCTGGATAATCTCCACATGTCTATCCTACTTTTATCATTTTCTAATCATAAATCTAGTCGCCAGAAGCAAAATGCTAACGTTATGCTATATAGGAACTACAGCAGGGTCGCTGCTTCAACGTCACGCCAACTTAAGATCCATATTCAAACATACAGATTCTAAATGGAACGAGTTGAAGCGTTTGTTTGAACAGTCTGCAGGAGGCAGGTACTTGCTTTCAAGCAGAACAGGACAAACAAACTTAGAGTGTTTACGTGTTCGGTGTAATGACGTACAACGTCCTCGATAACTTCTGTAGTCCTATTCAGCCACTTGGTAACAACCATCGTTTTTCAGACACGTCAACTCTTCAGAAATCACCAGCGGGGTCACTGCTGATGGATTTAATGTTGTAGAACAAAACGTGATCTGTCTCTTCAATTTGTGTCAAACACAGATCTTAGTTCCAGATATTTTCCAAAATCCTATGGAGAAATTGCATTGCTTTTTATCGAAGGAACCGGATGTGGTAAAAATGCTAACTTACTTCTGGGTTTTAGGACGCGTCACTGCGGTTCTCTATTGGGGCTCGAGTTGTTCACAGTTGTTGACAGTTAAGGGATGTATGAACCGTAACACTTTTGAGAATCTCGATGCAATCATCAAGGTTAAACTAGCTGCCGGATGGTCTGTCAATCCCTCAAAGTGTTGGCAATTAGCTGCTTGTTTAACCACAATCGCTTGTATCCTATACAAAAAAGGCAATGTGTGGGTTTGGAGGATTTGGAAGTATGAATATAAAGTAACAAGCTTAAGGGTAATGGTAAAAGGAATGTTTTATTTAGGCATTTCCAGTCTTTTCAGAGGGCTTTTACATATTTCAGCATTCACCCAGAGTGGAGCAGCAATGAGGCCCCGTTTACACGAGAACAAAACGGGTTGGATCCGCATAGTTTCTCTTGCGTATAGCCCTTTCATTTACACGAGGCCGTAACAAAACGATAGAAACGGACCCCACAAACGATAACGGGTCCCAAGGTGGATAGATTTGCAAACGAAACGCTCTGGGGGGTCCAACGGCTCCGTGTAATCGCCTCTATACGATCATTTTCTGAAAAAATAACAATAGCCCCGCCTCTCCCCGCCTCCCCCCACCTTTGTTTGTGCCTCACACACATCCGGGGGGGATCTTATACTCGCTGCTTTTGGTGTATTTTGTGGCGGAGGTTACAGCGCCAGTTACAGGCCCGGCATATGTACTACAGCGTTCTCGTGTGAACAGACCATAGGAACAGACACGTCAAATGAAACGAATACGTGTGAACGGAAGACTTTTTTGAAAACGCATACGTTCCCGTGTGAGCAGCACCTGAGTCCTAAAGCCAGAAAGGACTTCCTGTTACCTCGTCTCAAAGCAAATGGTTTTTTAACATGTGTGTAGTTGAAAGCCTGGAATGATGTATTTGTTGGTTGACGCATGCTGATGAGATCTTCATGTTTTGTTGAACAACATCAAATACGTCAGTTAGTGGTGTCAATATGTAGAGATTATCCGGCTGAACAAAACATGTAAGTATCATAAACGTGTGTTGGTCACAAAGTTTATTAATTTTGGAATATACGTAAAATACAACGAGGTAATCCCTCCAACTTCCAGGTCCACTAATTTCTGGGTCAAACTTAAAATAACATAATCACTGCAACACATTTAAACACAAGAAGAGGCTCAGGACAAATAACATTCAGTACATTAACATATCTTTGGCAATGCCATTGGGAGTCATTTAGGGTTAAGTATCTTTGCAAAACACCTTTCAATTGGTAGCGACCACTCTAACTCACAGCCACTGCCGCCCCATGACTCTAATCACATGAAATGCTGCTGACTAATTAATAAAACAATGCAATTACCTTTTCATTGAGTAATGTGTAGTGAATACATAAGTGCAGGCCATTTACATTAAGGGCAATTACAGCTCATAATTAAAATATAGACTGAGTTACAATGACTGTAGGACACGATCCAAATATAGGCCAAACGTTACGACACCAAAACCTGTGAGTGTTAACCTACTTTGGGGGGTTATATGATATTTGAGAACTTTAAAAAGCGTGTCAATAAGGGAAATGTACTTAGTAGCAGAACATATCCTGGCAGCCTCTGTAACTTGGCGACCCGCTGACGTTGAGTCGCTGGAACAGAGAGACTTCCCTTCGGCTTCACCTGCACTCACCGTCGGCTCAGATTTGGTCCAAATGGATTACTAAAGGAACTGTTTATGCATTTATTTTTTAAGTATCAGTAGGTCAGTATAAATAAAACTGGACGAAATATGAGAAAAATGTGTTTTAGGGCCATTAATAGAATGGCCATTAATAGACACCATCTTCTTCTTTGATCCGCATTACGTAGTAACACGTTCTAGTGGAATCCATTGATTTGAAGCCCTGCACTGAATCATTTGGCAGCGAGCAGCAGAGAGAAGGTGACTGCCACATGTATGTAAATGTCTATTTGGTGCTGCTACTTTCACGGCAATTGTAAAACTTTTCCAACTTCTTCGCTGCTCGCTGCCGACCATGTGACCCTAGCTGAGTTCAGCCGAAGCTAATTGGAGTCTTAAGCATTCAGAGTTCGCCAAATTAAATGTTTGTACAAGCAAGGTGACACAAAGGGACGAATCGATAAATGCAAATGGTCATTTTGGGATTTAAGTCTTCTTTTAAATGAAATTATGAAATTGAGTTTTGAAGAAGGGGTTGGATCATATCAGTCTTTAACTCTTTCTACCCCTTTTCAGACATGTCATATTTATTGCTATTGTTTATTGTATGTGTTAACTATTCTTTGTACTTGTTCGTCTTCATTTTTCTTATCGTTTAAGTTTTTTATTTATTTTGTCAGACTTTTTTTATCGGGTTTTCAGACAAATAACAGACAACAGTATACAGAGTATCACATTGGGCTTTAGGTGATACAAAAACAGGTTAGAAATACAAGCTTGGAGAAGGAGAGTAAACGGCACCTGTCTGGTAAAACAAAACAAAAAAGGCCACGAGCAAACAAAAGAAACACGATAGGTCACCTCTGACGCAGCGTCCACACGGCGGCGTGCGTTGAAGCTTGCCGGTGGGCGTGTCTGAAACTCGACCAACAACCAATCACATGAATCTCCCGCCCCGGACACACAAGCACGCGGTTTGATTGGCTCGAGCTTGTACTGGCATATGATTTGATTGGCTGGCGCTTCCGCCGAAGCTTCAAAAGTTGAACATTGCTCAACTTTTGAAGCGAGCAACGCGAGCAAAGCGAAGCTCCCACAATGCAGTTCGGCAAAGCGTGACGTCACCCCATTCAAAGTGAATGGGCAGAAGCGTTGAAGCTTCAACGCACGCCGCCGTGTGGACGGGCCGTGAGAGTTAAGAAATTATCTTGATACATGGCAGTTGGGGGCGGTGGTGGCGAAGTCGATAGGGGCTTGGCTTGGCAACTGGAAGGTCACCAGTTCAAGTCCCGGCAAGACCAAGTGCTACCGAGGTGTCCCTGAGCAAGGCACCGTTCCCCACACTGCTCCCCGGGCGCCGTTCACAATGGCAGCACACTGCTCCTAACACTAGGATGGGTCAAATGCAGAGAAACAATTTCCCCACAAGGGATTAATAAAAGTCCATCTTAATCATCTTAAAGTGCTCACATATACTCATACATATATTGAGTGCACTTGTTGTTTATGTTTGAAATACATATACATTCTAAATCTTTACTTGGACTGGGGCTTCGTCTCCATGTGGAGGAAAAGAACATGACACTCCTTGCACTTATGTTACACTGACAGTGAATGGCGCCCTCCCAAACGTCCTGTAGCCATTAACTGCATTCCCCTTCTTCAAATAGTCTACAATCATACCCTTTACCTTTGCCTCAGCACACACCCTTTCTGCCATTTGTGGTAAAAGAAAATGAAAGGAGAGTGATGGAGATGGAGAAAAATAGCTCATACTTGAGCTGTCACACTGTAGGACATATTTTTGACTCTGTATTGATCCATCAGAGTTGAGTGACTCCGTTCACTCCCTTTGATCTACAGAACATGACACCTCCTGGATGGGAAGACGGAGGTATCGCGGTACCATCACATGTTTCAAGGTATAGTTGTAGCAAAGGTAATGTGGTGACTTTCGGGTAAGCGATACCCTGCGAGAGCCAGCTTTCTGGTCTGTGGACGAGACAACAGCGTGGCTCTGATATCAATCAATCACATTGAAAACAATCAGCTGATATGATACTCCTGGAGCAGACCGCAGGAGAGATCGGAGGAAGAGGCTGCTGACATGCCGATGGTCTCAGACGTGGCGTGGGATCCATTATCACATCTCCCCTTCAGAGGATGTCATCTGGCATTTTACACTACTCAGGGTATTGATCATTCTGCACCACATTTAGAGGAAATTCCACCCAAGGTGACACCAGAAAACACCAGAGTGAGAGAGAGAAGGACTCATTGTGCAAATGAGCTCTTAGATGAGTTAATTGAATCCCAGGACTAAACAAATTAGAGTTTGGATGTATCGTGTTCTCTGCCAAGTCCTAATGGCCTCATCGGTTCTGAAGCGCCATGTGAGAATGGGAGAGTCCCTGAGCTCTGCCTCATCAACTGCATCCACAGAAGACAAGGTAAGTCCATTAGTAGCACGGCATTATCTAATGGATACACTATGAAAAGGGAGGAATTGCTGAAAACCAGCATCTACAGAGAGACTGTAAGTATATCTATTGAAAAACATAAAGACGATTTTACTTTAGAGACTCCTCTTTTGAAAATTGCTGATAGTTATTACATACAATTATCCCATTACTAGTTTGAACGGCACTATCCTCTCCACAGATCTTTATTGGCATGACTCACCCAAAACCTTGCTTTATGTTTGTCTGTTGTTATTATATCATCCGTTTAGGAGTCCAAATGGAAATACAGTCGAGAAAAGAGACGGAAATGTCTGCTGAAATGGTTGCTTAATATCAGACAGAATTGCCGTTAGACTTTGTTTTAATCAAGACTTCCTCTTCTCGAAAAGTCAACTAAAAAGATCTCGGTCAATTCCATATATGATTATTTTGACAAGCATTAACATGTGCGCTTTTCATGTGGGTAAGGCCACCAAGAAGTCTGTCAAACTATTTATTCAGACAACGTAATCATTCATTTACAGCATTATTATTTGATGTATTTGAAAAGGCAGAAATATTGTTGCTTTGTATTCTAGGCTTCTTGAGGGACACCTTTAACTGGGTGCATGGTTTGAACAGCAACATTTGAGGCGTATGATGACTTAAAGGTAGGGTAGGTAAGAATGGAGAAACCAGCACGAGTGCGCTAAAATTTGAAAATACACAACCGGAAAAAATCTGCCCCTTCCTTCAGACTTCCTCACAGAGCCCCTCCTCCAACACACACGAACACGCACATGACCAATGAGGGCACGAGATAAGTTTGTGCACAGATGGAACCGTACACCCCAGCACGTGCACTCCGCTCTGCATCAACCAAACGGCTCGCTGCACCCTCGCTGCGAAGGGGACCCAAGTTCCCATCAGCAAAAACATGTGGGTTTGCTATCCTGGCTCCAAAATGGTGGAACGAGCTCCCCATTGACATCAGGACAGCAGAAAGCTTACACACCTTCCGGCGCAGACTGAAAACTCATCTCTTTCGACTCCACTTCGAGCAATAGAACTATTAACAAAGCACTTATATACTAATAAAGGGCTGGCTTATCTAAAGCCAGTTGAGTAGCACTTGAAATGTTTTTGCTCTATGAAACCTGATGTACTTATATGATTCTGTTTTCTTCAAGTTTGTATTTTGTTGGTCGAACTCACTTATTGTAAGTCGCTTTGCATAAAAGCGTCAGCTACATGCAATGTAATGTAATGGAAGGCTGACAGGCAGGTAGGCCATCCAGTTATTTCAGCCGGGCCGGCTCAGATGATTGGTCGTGCTTTTTACAGCGCCACGGCTTCCACTGATGACATTTTGTTTATGTATTTGTTGTCAAAGCATTTAAGATATTCATTGCTATCGGGATGTTAAGAGCATTCCATGGAATAACAACAAGTGTTTCTGAAGTGAATTACATACCCCACCTTTAACTTACTTAAATGCCCCCCCTAACAAAAAAAAGGATGTCATTACTGGGCTCCTTGGTTGATTGGAAAACAACCCTAACCCCATCCCTAACCCTAAAGCAAAATGACCAGGAGCTTATTTCTGGATCACAATGAAAAGTTGTCTTTCTGCCTTTTTAAAATGTGTCATATCACAATCAGGAAACCCCCCTTTTATCACAGAATGCAGAACTGGTTCAAGTGATGGTCTTAGTGTTCTTTGCTGCCCACTATTTCTCACACCACTGCGAGGCATGTGGCGCAGTGGATAGAGCCTTGGTCCGGGGATCAGATGTTCACAGGTTCAAACCCCACTGCAGTCAGCATGTCGTTGTGTCCCTGAGACACTTCACCCCAAAGTGCTCCTGTGGGCATTGTCCACTAAGTCGCTTCGGATAAAAGCGTAACAAGTAACATGTAATGTTGTAGAGCTAACTTGATATAGTTCTTGTTGGCATTGCTAGCTTCCACTCTCACTGAAATTACATGACTATGTTAGCTGTCAGATGTGTGTGTTAAAAAGCTTAGATTATTATAAATAGTTTCAAGCTAGAGTTCTAAATGCTAAAACATGCGTGACACTATCTTCATCTTCTGCCTCTACTACTGTAAGTGCAAAACGCTACACATGTGAACAGGAAGATGTGACCTGGTTTCCATTCAACAGCAGAACATGATGATACTTCTCCACACAGCTTGATATATTAATGATTTGATCAGTGAAATACATTTAGAATACCCAGTTTATTAAATAGTGATCAGGGAGGAGGATATACTTGTTTCAAGGTTTCTCTCCATGGATCAATTTCCATCTTGCTTTGATCGAGGAAATTCTGTGTTGGGAATTGTTCTCCTTTTTTGCGGAGCTTATTTGCATTTAAAGAAGTCATCTTTGACTTCTTCTTCGATACATGTTAAGTAGTGCTTTGGACTTCTTGGTAACGCCTGATGAGGAGGTTTCCAGATTGCACCCTGAAATGTTTATGGTTAAATATCATCGCACCTTCAAACCTAAAGTCCTCACCTGCACCTTTTAGCCTCAGGGAAGAGCTCACAAATAGACGCTTCACACCTTAGTCTGCTCAAAATGTCACCAGCTGACAAGTTTAAGCAGCTTTCAGTATCTGTTTTCCGAACCTAGCTGACACCTGTCTTCTTGATTAAATAAATGAATCATCCTCTCATATTCTAAAAATATGCAGAACGAAAGTAACGTTTGCTTCTCAGGATCTATAATTAATGTGGTCACATTCAGAGCGAGGAGAAGGAAATCTGATGTTCCCCCCTCCCCCTCCTCCCCCTCCTCCTCCCCCTCCTCCTCCTCCTCCTCTGCAACCCAATAATCCCTGAGAGATCAGAGCGAGCTGTGAAAGCACAAATATAAACGTGGTATCAGAACTTTCAAATCTCTGCTGCCACTGTTCTGACAGCTGCCTGCACTAATTAGCCATCAAAGGTCTCGCTCTCCCACCAAAAGCTAACACAAGTACTGTCTCATTTCTGCTGTCACGGCACGTTTGAATGTCAACGTGTGAGTCTCAGTACTTTAATGTAAGTAAAGAGTGACAACATTGTGTAATGACTGAACTTCATTTCATTGTAATTTGGAAATCAAATATGGACCACAGCAAGGAGCCAGGAAGTCTGACATAAACCAAGAAAGATCATTAGAGATTCCGTTTTGTGGGCTGTTTTGACAGGATTGCTGACATCCTCGTGGATTCATCTTCTTATTACAGACACATGCATTTCCAAACATTTGGTCTACCTATGTTGTAAATGTAATATCTCTTCGATTTACACACGGCATCTATTGCACGTCTGTCCGTCCTGGGAGAGGGATCCCTCCTCTGTTGCTCTCCCTGAGGTTTCTCCCATGTTCCCTTTAAACTGTGGGTTTCTCTCTGGAAGTTTTTCCTTGTACGATGTGAGGGTCTAAGGACAGAGGGTCTAAGGACAGAGGGTGTCGTATTGTCATACTGATATTCTGTACAAACTGTGAAGACCACTGAGAGAAATGTAGCATTTGTGATATTGGGCTATATAAATAAACATTGATTGATTGATTGATTGTCCACAATAAAATGTATTATCTCTTTCTTTGTCATGGAAATTGTTTTGAACGTAACTTAAACCTGTTAAGCCCCGAGCCTGTTTTTCAGGTCTCGGGCTCGAAAATGACATGCCCAGAACAAATGACCATAACTTCCCTTCTAAAAGGGGAAAATTAATAATCTTTTTTCTCAAAGCAAGGTTAAACCTGTGAGTTGGATGTAGAAAAGTCAGAATCAATATAGATGTTTTTATTGTAATGTAAATTCAGATTGAACACAGTAAAAAAATGTAAATTATTGTGTCCGTCCAAAAAAAAAAAAATACTTATAGTGAAAACCACCCTTGAATGATGGGATGGTAGACTAAAAGCTTTATGAATCCAAACTACAACATATAATAAGTACCCTGTATCAAGATTGATTCAAAACAAGTGACATTTGACCTTTTTAGAGAGATTTAGCAAAAGAAAAACACTTCTGGGGTCATTTGGGTGGATTTTCCATATCTCTGGCCCCCCTCGGTCGATTTTGCTGATAGACATCTCTTTCTAACCGTCAGAGCCAATGGAATCGAGGGGAACTCCCACATACTCCTTATTTGGTAATGTGTGTGTGAGACTGCCGCATAGCCAAGACCGGAAGCTGCGATAACTCTGGTGGCTACCATTAGCAGCTAACTTTTACTCTCCGATTTTTACATAAAAATGGAATTATGGATTATAAATTAAAAAAAGTATTACCCAGAAACATTCAGCCGCGTTTTTTCTCGTTTTAATGCCATTGAACACGTCTTTTGATCAGATTGACAGCTACGGTGAGACGATCTCCCGTAAAAGCTCCGTACGTGTTGTGATGTCTGTGTTTGCTTCCCCTGTCGCGAGTCCGGATCACTCAGTGATGATACTATATACCTAAATAATCTGTGGAACCTCAGCTTTAATCGGATATCTTGTATGTGCAGCTACGATAAGTAATAAGGGTACTTTTATCTTGAGTTCTGTGCCAAAGTGCGTTAGCATTTTTCGCTCAGGGGTCATGCTTCTTATGAGACTTGTGTTTTGTTTTGGTAAAAATGGTTTGTATCGTCAGTTAGCTGAGATTATTCCCGTTAATCTGGTATAACATATTAAATGGTTCTTAAATATTAAGATCCCCTGAGACACAGTGTCGTGAAAAAAAAAAAAAGTACCCGCCGGCGGCGACCTTGAGGCTTAACAGGTTAAAATGATGGTAGCACTGATTCAGGTTTTCTGTAAATGTCCAAGTCTGTTCACATTTACATTTCCAGTAACCATTTTTTAAACACTGCCAGAGTCCATACGGTGTTCCCGTTAGTGTTTACTTCCTGCCTGTCGTCTTCTGCTGTTCCCTTTAGTGTTTACTTCCTGTCTGTCTGTCTTCTTCTGCTGTTCCCTTTAGTGTTTACTTCCTGTCTGCCTGTCTTCTTCTGCTGTTCCCTTTAGTGTTTACTTCCTGTCTGTCTTCTTCTGCTGTTCCCTCTAGTGTTTACTTCCTGTCTGTCTTCTTCTGCTGTTCCCTTTAGTGTTTACTTCCTGTCTGTCTGTCTTCTTCTGTGTATTTATCTGATGTCCAGCATGTCTTTTAACTTATTTCTTTCTTTTGCAGTCTTTTTTTTTTCTTTACTGGGGACAGTTTAGCCTTCATGAATCCATAGTTTCCTGAATATTCAAAAAGTATTCCTTGGGTTTTCTGATGGAGGCTACTAGTGTTTGTTGTCCACAGCGGACATTACATTGACCGGACTTCTCTCTGCGGATTGATTTGACTTCACATAGTCCCTCCATCCTCCTTGGCGGATGTCCCTCACAATCGAGCATTCAACTAAGCTGAATAAAAATATCAGGCAAAACTATAGCATATTATTTGTTTAGTTTGACTTGATGTTTTCAAAGGCTTTATTTGTCATACTCACATTAGCTCCAGCCTACTGTTGCTCCTGAAACAATGCTCCATAACAGTGTTTTTCAAAGTGGGGGCCCCGACCCCCCGGGGGGCCGCCAGGGGGCGCCAGGGGGGTCACGCAAAGTTTGAGGGAAACAGGATTTTTTTTTTTTTTAGATGTTATTAATAACTGCATATCTATCAATCTATGTGTCCTTTGATGCCAATCTTTTAATATTTTTTGTTTTTGAATCACACAACCGCCCTTCAAGCCAATCAGAATCGAGCTGCCGCTACTGAGAGTGAAACTGAGTATCTGCTCAGCTTTTGGAGCAAGTGAGAGCTAGTGAATGTTTCGCTCTGCAGCTGGATGAGAGCACGGATGTAGCAAATGTCGCAGAATTGCTTGCATACATCAGATTTATTTCAGAAGACAACTTTGTTGAGGAAAAATTATTTTGCAAAGCACTGGAAGGTAGGACCACATGAAGAGACATTTTCCAAGTTTTAGATGAGTACATCATCAAATCAAATCAAGTTTTATTTATATAGCACATTTATAAACGATTTTTGGTCGAGCCAAAGTGCTGTACATAAAATAAAAAATAGCCTACAGTAGAGACACTTTACAGCAAATACAACAGCACAGATTGGACATCTCAAATGGACTTGACTTGTCTCGTTGTGTGGGTGTGTGTTCAGATGGGGCAGTGGGGCTATGACAGGCAAAAAAGCAGAGTAACAGCTTTTATCAGGCAGAAGGCCCCAAATGTAGTGGCAATGCATGCTCAATCGTGAGGCACTTGTACACATCATTTAAAAAGGGTTAGACTAAAAAATTGCAACAGGGGGGTCCCCGCCAGAGGATAATGCTATATGGGGGTCCTTGGCATGGCAAAGTTTGGGAACCCCTGCTCCATAAGATATATTTACTTTAAAGTAAAAGTGATAAAATAGTCTGACAGAAACAAAAAACAATATTCAGGTTGCCTTCCCTGTGAAAGTTGGACCATATCCCTCGTATTTGCAGCTGATGTTGAATATGGACCATTAACTCGTGTCATTGGGAATAAACTCAGGGGAAGACAAATGTCACCAGAGTTAAATCCCTCTGAGGCTGAAGTTATCTTGTCTGACGGGGTACAGGTGGTGATTCACCTAACTCGATTTGCTAATTAAGACCCTTCAATAGTCTGATGGTACATGGCGTCCAACTTTTGGGCCATGGGGGAAAACATTTAACAAAAAAAGGCGCATTCAATCAGCTGCTCGACTTACCGAACACCCGCCTTGCCTTAGCAACTGTCACTATCTATCAATACAGCCTGCAGACAATCTGATCAATTATGTAAATAGTGAATAATGGATTAATTCAGCATGAATTTCTCATAAGTACTTCACGTTGACAGAGAGGCTCCTGTGTAAACACTCTGGTTTGCAACTATCAAAAGCTAATAAAAGCGTTTAGATGTCAGCGTTTGATTTCTCCCGTGTGATCCAGTACAACTGTCCGGAGTCATAAGAGGAATTTCAAGTATTACTGCTTTAGGTATTTCACTGAGTGTTATCCAATGTCTTTTTTCAATCTAATGCATGTTCTTTGGTTGGTTGTCAGCAGGCTGTGCTCTCTCTTTCATGATGTCAGGCTGCAGACAACAGGCAGTGCAATTAATAGACGGGCGAGTTAACGTCCCCCTCGGCCCTTATGCATGTCATCCCAGGCCTCGTGCTTTCATTTGGCACATTACGATGTGTTGACAAATCAACTTATGAGGGCTTTATGGCACACAACAGGATAATGTCACACACAACAATAGTGTCAAACACACAGACAAATAGCAGTTACAGGAAAGGCTCTGAGCCAAATTGGTGTAGAAGGACTTATATGCTCCATCAGCAAGGAAAGTGGCCAAGGTTGTATGTGGTGACGAGGACATTTGACTGATATGACACTAAATAGAGTAAATCAATTCAATGCATAGGTTTGAGATAGCTATTTCCAAATCCCTATCCACCAGCACAATTACAAATAACATTTTCCTTAAATTAGTTAGTGAAGAACAGAATAACTTAAAGAGGAATACATATTCTAATTCAAATGTCTTAAAATGAATGATAAATGTGTCATTTTTGACTTTTTACTCATCCAGCAGACATAGAGCAACAACTTCAGTTTTTGGTCACCAGCTATTTCTGAGATAAATATCTATCTGCTTAAAGCTTGACTTTGTTCAAAAGCTAACACTTACTGTTTGGCAGAGGTGGGACCAAGGCATTGTTTTGCAAGTCCGAGTCAAGTCTCAAGTCTTTGCGCTCAAGTCCGAGTCAAGTCTCAAGTCTTTGCGCTCAAGTCCAAGTCGAGTCTCAAGTCAGGATGGGCAAGTTCAAGTCAAGTCCAAGTCCTAAACTTTGACAAAACGAGTCATAAACAAGTCATTATGTGCTTTTCACCAAATGTAATGACATTGATCAACAGAATAATACTTAATAATCAAACTGCTCTTTATTAGTCACATTAATAATTTAATAATCAATTTTCTCTCTGCTGGTAAAGTAACATGTTTTTTTCTAATTTAAGAGGGATCAGTAAGGTAAGGCAACTGTGACGGTTTGATTCAGAAAGAGTTTAATGTATAAGATCCCTGATGTTGAGGTGACAAGAATGTTTATTTCCACTGTGTACAACATGTTGTGAGGGACCCACAATCTATCTTTATGCAAGGGATAATGTGCAGCCAGGCGTCTCTATGGGGAAAAGAACACCTGCATCTAGATCCCTCTGCAGGTGGTACTTTAACTATATTTTGATGCTAATACTTTTCTACTTTTACTTGTAACATTTTGAATGCAGGACTTTTTATTGTACAGGGTTCCTGCAGGTTTCGCCAACTCAAATTTAAGACTTTTTAAGACCTTTTTAAGACCACTTTGAATAGAATTTAAGACCTATTTCACGGCAATAAAGTATGAAGGAAAATGTATATGAAAGAAGAAATACGTCCCATAATCACTTACAAAGTAAATGTATTCATGTTCAACATAAGAACAATGACTGAACATAACAGCATAACAGTACAGAACTGTGTTAGCGTGTTAGACAAAAAGTGTGTGTGTGTGTGTGTGTGTGTGTGTGTGTGTGTGTGTGTGTGTGTGTGTGTGTGTGTGTGTGTGTGTTAGGGCTGTGCAATTAATCAATATTTTAATCGCAATTATGATTTTGGCCTGCCACAATTACGAAAACAACATAATTGAAAAAAACGATTATTTTGCTTTGCTAGATTGTGACAGTGCACTACAACATATTTGTTCTAAGTAATTTTTTAGTAATGTATCATTTAATTAATTTTTGTATTGGTTTTTCAGTCGAATTATACGTTCAGGGTAATCAACAGTTAAAAAGATACTGTTCAAATTATTATTTGTTTTAAAGTTCAATAAATGGATGTTTTCAAAGTCAATGAATAATCGTATTTAATAATCATGATATTAATTATTGACCAACATAATCTTGATTATAGCCATAATCGAGCAGCCCGTGTGTGTGTGTGTGTGTGTGTGTGTGTGTGTGTGTGTGTGTGTGTGTGTGTGTGTGTGTGTTTAGCGTCTACACCACCTCCGCTTTTAGGGTTGACGTAGACCCAAACTTCGCCCGGAGGTCCCCCGGTGTTGTTGCGGGAGCTGCTGCACTAGCTAACGCTACATTAGCAAAACAAACGCTAATTTCTTTTGCAAAAGGTGCGGCGGGCTTCAAACACGTTCCCCTCCACTGGTTTCAACCAAGCACTAAATTAGATGTTTTCCAACCAAATACGGTTGAACTGACACTTCCCCATATTTATTTGTAAGTAGATTCGAAGATAGGCGACATGAGCTGAAGCTTGGTTGCTAGGTTACTAGCTGGGTGTTCTCCAATAAGGGGCCGGGGGAAACAAAGTTAGTGATTACTGGTTCCATGTTCATTTAATTCAATACAAATTGTTGGGGGGAACTGAAAGGCTATTACCGTACTGGTTACTTTGCAGCCCGGACATTTCCCCCAAAACACATTTAGACACTATCGCAACACAGAAGTACCTTTCAAATCCGATCATTTTTAAGACCTTCTAAATCATATTTAAAACCTTTTTAAGGCCTTAAATTCAGATTATCAAATTTAAGACTTTTTAAGACCCCGCGGGACCCCTGATTGTAATTTTTTTTAATTGTCTGAACTTCTCCCACCTCTGACAATAAATCCTGAGTGGTTACCAAAAAAAAACCCTGCTCTGAAGGTTATTTTCATTTTACAAATCCTGCACTCAGCTTTGCTTTCTCCAATATCATTGAAAAGCAGCCAGATGCTGCTTCTTTTTTCGGTTTTCGCTCATTTCTTGACTTTTTCCGACGCGCTTGCATTTAAATCCGGCTCCCCGTCTCCCCGTCGCTCTGTGCAGCTGGCCTGTACCACTACACCTGCTGTGCCCCCCACCCTTCTTTCACATAATGGTATGATCTTGGTGTGTCCTCGCATATGATTGGCCGCATGGTGGCCCAGCTAAATAAAGTCCCGCCCCTGCCTGCAAGGATTCTCAGCAAGAGTAGGAGCGGCTGAAGATGCTGCTTTCCCCGACGGGAGTCTGCTCTTCTAACGGCAGCTCGCGATCGGCGTGTTGGAGGCCTCTGAATTAAAGTATCAAGTCACCTCAAGTCAGAAGGCTCGAGTCCAAGTCAAGTCCCGAGTCATTGGTGTTCAAGTCCAAGTCGAGTCGCAAGTGTTTTGTGATTTTGTCAAGTCGAGTCTCAAGTCATCAAATTTGTGACTCGAGTCTGACTCGAGTCCAAGTCATGTGACTCGAGTCCACACCTCTGCTGTTTGGACTTCTGCTACAGCTTTTTTAAAGCTTATTTTTTGCTGAACACAGCAGCCAGCTACAAATGATAATGTTGAGAGCCAAAACAGTAACATTTAGGGTGCGTAAAGCTAAACAATAAACTGGACTATGGAAAACTACAATTTAAGGCGTACTTTATTTAGTTATCTGTGAAAAACAACACCTTCGATTGATATGTGATCTATTAGGAAAATACTAATCTTAATGAATGCAGCTTAAATTTGAATATTAATGTCAGTGGCGGCGCCAGGGTGTGGCTGGGGTAGGCTGAAGCCATACCAAGAAATGGCTTAGCCCCAACTTAGCCCCACCATGAAAAATGATGTTAAAGTAAGCAAATTAAATAATAAGCAAAATGCTAAATGTTGAGAACACGGCTTGCGAAAATATACGGGTCGTGTCCACAACACAGAAACTGACCCTGCTGTAACAACAAGTGCACGTTACAGATGCAATATGGTTGAGACTATTCGGGCTTATGCTAGAGGGGTGCAAGGAATAGTCCAAGTAGTGAGGGAGTTTTATTCACTAAAGGTGTGGAAATTATCTGGCGCTATAATATCAGCGCGGCCGCGGTCGGATCAAAATGCCTCTGAATAGGCGCATTCACACCACAGTACTTTTCCCACAAAGGTTCATGAGAACTCTTTAGTTCTCATGAACTAAGTTCAGATCACGTTCACACCGGAATAAGTCCCTGGGGGAGGATTAGGCAAATGAAGCCGCTGACGTCACTTCTTCTTCTTCTGCTTTGGGTTTACTGGCAGGCCGCAAACCACTTCACGGCGTATACTGCCGCCCAAAGTCCCCGGCCGGAAGTCCCCGGAGTTGGGGACTGGCTTCAGTAGAAGCTGCTGGGACTCCCAGCAGCTTCTACTGAAGCCTTCCGAGTAAATCGCCAGAACGCCGACACCTCCTCATCTCCACCGCTCCCATGTTTTATTTTGTGTTGCCATGAGTTAGTCTCTCTGCGTTTCTGCGCTGGGCTAATGCTAATGCTAATAATGCTAATGCGAGGATAATAAAATGGCGGCTTCACAAAACTTTTTGGGAGTTTTACGGGGCGTGGTTTGCAATCCGCCCAGCCAATCAGAAATATAGCTCTTTTCTCACAAGAGAGCCGCACGAAAGTCCCTGCTCTCTAGCAGGGACTTTCGTGGGGGTAAAAAGGTTCTCATGAACCAATTTTAGTACCGGCTCTTTTTGGTGTGAACGCGACAAAAGAGTTCTCATGAACTAAGTTCTCATGAACCTTTGTGGGAAAAGTACTGCGGTGTGAATGCGCCTAATGCAATTTGAATAGACCTACAGCCAATCAGAGCAACGAAACGTTGGGTCTGCGTCATGCCTTACTGATTGAGATCGATCAGAACCGCCATTCAGTATCCCCATTGGATCTTCAACGTGTCATATGTCACGTTCACAGTGATCGCTTTTTATTTACTACAAGACAAATGTGCCGTTTTATTTAATCCAGTTCCATTTTGATTGAGACAGGGAAATAATGTAAACCTCACGCGTGGCGTTTCACTGTCAAGGGGAGCGATATAGCGTGGATGTGATTACATTGCAAATACTGACTTGAGCCCCACCACTGTATGGGTTAGCCCTACCATAGATTACCCAACACAAACACTCTGGCGCCACCACTGATTAATGTTATGCTTTTATTTTTATTTCAGAAGTATTAGTAAATTGTATTACATAATTATAAAATATCTAATATGCATTGAGTTAATGCCTTACCACTCAGATTCAAAATAAACTTGAAGGAGAAAACACTACTTTAGGAAGGATTTAAGGCGGTCTGCGGTGGAAAGTTCTGAAGAGATTATGTTATGCAAGTAGTCTCATTCTAGCATTTTCCAGCTGTCCTTTAAATAGTCCCACGGACAGTTTGTCACTACTTAAGAAATGTCTCTATATATAAACATCATCCATACACTACAACAACTCTAAATCTTGCCAAGTATATTCGTCTAATATCTAGTCAGAATATGTCTTTACACCTGATATAATGTAACACTTTTAACACATATTCACCATGTTCATTAACATGCATATTAGAGCCAAACTTCTAGCTTATTAGTGAACACATTCTGAATTATAAATACCTAATTTTAAGTTATTTTGGCACAATTAATACTTTTAGTTTCATGTGTTGTTACATAAGAATAGATCATATTTGTGTTATTATGGGAACATTACTATTCTTGTGGTACTACTGCCTTATTAGGCCCATATTGAGCATATTAAGACCAAAACGTATGTACAACAACTTCCTTACAATAAATCAGCACTAATTAGAGGGTTATTGAGGAAAAACTCTCAACTAATGGCCTATTACTTGTAGAATATGGTCATGCAGAATAAGGCATTACTAAGTGTTGTATAATGACTAATAAAGAGCCAATATACTGCTAATATGCATGTTAATTAACAACTAGTTGATGGTGAATATGTGTACCTTAATATAAAGTGTTACCGACATAATAACTTCAGAAGTAACACTGCAGTGAGATATCGGGACAATGCATCATCTTGTTAGGTCAAATCTATCTAATCTATCTAATAGAAATTAACCAACTAACATCAGTTCAATCAGGAGAGACGGTTTTGATGTAAGAATACATATTTATTGCAGAGATACACGAATGAATGTAATGGAGTTTTGGCAATTAGGCCCCGTTGTGCAGGAAGTATCATTCGGGAGGGTAGAACCGATCCGACGAAACCCCCATGGGGTCTAGACGCTGGTGGTGGTGAATGGATAGTTGGGGTTGGTCTGAAGGGGAGGGGCTTAGCTTGACCCTGGTGGTGGTGAATGGATAGTTGGGTTCGGTCTGAAGGGGAGGGGCTTGGCTTGACCCTGGTGGTGGTGAATGGATAGTTGGGTTCGGTCTGAAGGGGAGGGGCTTAGCTTGACCCTGGATTCAGAGGGACGGGAGGTGAAAAGGGGGTGGAGGAGGGTTGCGTAGAGTCACCTGAAATGACAGCTGTCAGAGGGGAGAGCAGACTTAAAAGGTTTGGCAGAGTGCTATGATAGGCTTGTGAGAATAGAGCGAAGTGATTGGTTAAGCTGGAGAGTGACGCCCCCGATCACTTATTGAGAGGAGAGAGAGTAGTTATATGGGAATAGTAAATGAAGAGTAAAGACGTTGAACTTACGCTGAGCTTCAGAAAACAGAACACTTTTGAGCGTTTGCGGCTTATATTGATCTGATTCTGGTAAATTATAGTTCAAAATGAGTTCTAGCTAATTACAAGATCTGATTTTTCTAAATATCCCTTCTTATTTCAAGAAGTCTTACCAACCAAATGTTCACTTGTTCTATTGGCAGATGTTTGTTCTTATTTCAAGTGAAAACAGCTTGTTTTCATTATTGTTTAACTTGTTTTTGGAACAGCATTTTGTCCAGTGTATGTACACCATATTTATCTGCATTCTACTGTAGTCCAACGTATTTGGCAATTCGGGGAATAAACAAAACCCAAACAACACCAAACAACATCCACAGGGAGCACGGAGAACCATCAAATGTCTCTCCTCTTGTATCCCTTGTATTCAGCAGATCCCTAATTGGTGCAGTGCTTTGCTCAGAGTGTATACTCAGCAGGATGTTGAGAAAATAAAAGCCATCACACACAGATGTAAGATGACACGGCCCTCATTTGCTTCAGAGGTGAGAAATACTCAGGGCCATGGTGCCAGATGACCTTGGCAGTTGTGTCCTCAGGGAGGAGTGAATTAATAGCTAACCTTTAGATTATATCCTGTGCTTCCCATCATTTCCCCAGGCAATCATTTACTTTTTATATTCTAATCTAAAGGGAAATATTTGAGAAGTTTACACATTAGCAGGAGGAAATGCAAAATGCTGAATAAATGAATGTGTACTAAATCTCAATCTCAATCTTTACAACCTCAGTTGACCAAAGTGCTGTACAGCAAACAAATACAATATAAAATAACACAATAGGAGTAAAATAATAAAACAATAATTAAAAACAAGATAAAAAGCACAATAACTAGAAACATATAAATTCTTATCAAGCTCCACATTTGTGGAATCAGCTTCCAGTTTGTGTTCGGGCGGCAGACACCCTCTCCGTTTTTAAGAGTGCGCTTAAGACCTTCCTTTTTGATAAAGCTTATAGTTAGGGCTGATTAGATTCAGCCCCTAGTTTTGCTGATATAGGCTTAGTTTGTCGGGGGACATCTTACTTCTTCCTTCTCTCTGTCTATACCTGTGTACTCTCATGTTCCGATTAACCCAGCTTCCCCAAATGTCTTTCTTTTTGGTGTCTATATACGCCGGGATCCAGAGTCATGGATGATCCTGCGGTCCTGTGTCCTGGATCGCGAGCCCTGGATCTTGAGTCGTGGCTGTGGTCCTGGATCATAGGTCCTGGATGGATATCCTCGTGGATTCATCTTCCTATTATATACACGATGCATTTCCAAACATTTGGACTACCTATGTTGCAAATGTATTATCTTTTCAATTTACACACGGCATCTATTGCACGTCTGTCCGTCCTGGGAGAGGGATCCCTCCTCTGTTGCTCTCCCTGAGGTTTCTCCCATGTTCCCTTTAAACTGTGGGTTTTCTCCAGAAGTTTTTCCTTGTACGATGTGAGGGTCTAAGGACAGAGGGTCTAAGGACAGAGGGTGTCGTATTGTCATACTGACATTCTGCACAAACTGTGAAGTCCACTGAGACAAATGTAGCATTTTGGGATATTGGGCTATATACATAAACATTGATTGATTGATATAAAAACATATAAATGTCAAAGTGTTATGTTCAGGGGTGGACTGGGACTACAAATGAGCCCGGGACTCTCGACAGGCCCACCTCGGTACCACAAGTAAATACCGCTAGTAAATTGTCGATGGGGGGGGGGGGGGTGCTAGTGACTTATCCGACCGGCCCACATCGTCCGACCGGCCCACTTCAGTACCGGCCCATCGGGATTCGTCCCGAACGTCCCGATGGCCAGTCCGCCCGATATACAGTATATGGCTATAAGGCTTATAGCCATATACATCTAACGTAATGAATAAGAGCTTCAAAGCCTCTATGATAACCCTTTTTATTTCTCCTTTCCTTTGTGAGTGTGGCTGCTGACGTCCCAAACCCCGGACCATAATGCTCCTGTCACTCATCGAGCCGATTCAATTTACCCTCGTTTCCCGGTTTCTGGATGCCAAGGGCACGACAGGGATCAGACCAGAGTGGTGCCAAGTGTCTCAGAGCACACAAGAAATACACTTTACCACCCCAATTCAACTGGGAACAAAGGACAGGCACTAAATGACGTCTGCACAGTAAATACATGGCATGGAGTGACATTTAAGTGTCTGCAATATCATTTCACAAGTGATGAAGACTCAGGCAGGAATAAAAGGATGAGGCGTTTTCTCGCTGGCTTCCCAAGTCTTTATTGGTACTCCCTCACATATTGTTAACATCACACCTTGTCAAACATTTCACCTATTGATATCTAACCATGTGGTTTGCTCTTACGGTCAATATTTTATTGATGCAAAGTGGTTAAAGTGGTGGTAAAGGTGGAATTTAAACGGGGCACCTGGTGACTTTAGGGTGGAAATTAGTTCACTAGGTCATAAGGGACAAAAGGTATTTCTTCTAGACAAATACATCCATTATTTATCAAATGCATTTCCTTTAAGACTGCTTCTATGTGCAGCTGAAACATATTTCACTTAAGGTTTTTTTTTTATTCCAATACATGGGGTTGATTCTTTGTTTTTTACCTTCACCTTGTTGCCCTGCTGGTATTTCCACTCATATTCACTTAGCTAAAGATGTGCCATTTCAGCCTTATAGAAATAGTTTGCCCTTTAAAAAGAGAACCTATGCTTGGGAGTGGATGTGGGTTCTGCTCAAAATATGCTTCCCCTCCTCTCCACTTTTCACAGGCCGCTGGATCATTTGCATAACATTTCTGTAGCCGGACGGCGGTGATGAGTCGCAGGTCTCGCTCGGTGAAGAATACGCCAAGTGAAGTGTGAAATAAAGCGGCAGATGAGACCTTGTTCTCTCGAGATGGTGGAGAAAATGGGCCGAGGTAACGAACAAGGATATCTGGTGACTGTCATAACTGGAATCAAACTGAGTAAATATCCAGGCATGATTCATTTTCTTTGAAACCCTTTTTCCTTTTATTTAATCAAACATCCCTCAGAGGATAGAGATTTCCAGAGGAATGTCTGACTGGAGTAAACAATAAGATAACATTTAATAGGTGATCCATGAAGTAAAAGGTAATTAATAAGCTTGCTGTTGTATTTATGTATTTATGTGAACAAGGACAATGCATACAAGCAGGGGTTAAATTAGGACGAAGCTCTGACGTCATCACCCTCTCAAATGTGTCGGGAAAAAATGATATATATATGTTCAAACTTTTTTCGTTCTAAACTAGACTATAGGGTCTCTATGTGTTGACTCTATTTTAAAATAGCAGATCTCTGTGACCGGATATCGTTGTTCGGCTTAGTGAACGTGTGTCTCTGCCTCTGAGCTGCAGCACCGCTGTGCAAACCCACTTTTATAAAAAATGTCTTATACAATTGGCTCAAATGCAGTATGTCATAACACTGGAGAGAGGGGGCGGGAATGCTAGGAAACTAAAAGTCTTATGACTCAGGAGCCATTATGTGATTAGACCATATATGGTGATTGAATCAAAAGGAAAAAGGGTCGAGCTTTTTTCCTACAATACATTAGATGTGAAGTTCTCTGGAATGGCTGCTGTAATTAGAGAGTCACTCGTATCAATCACCCCCGCAGTGGCAGGCTCATTTTTTCTTCATCAATTACCTTGAACATTTCAGACGCTGATCAGACGAGACCCGTCTTAAAGCCACTGCCGAGCTGTCATTGACACTAATGGAATTTTAAATCTTCCCTCACAGTGGAGTTCTACTTAAGTACAAGTCCCAATTATGGGGAGGGTAACTCAGCTAATCCCCTCGAAAAGCGACAATAAGTTGCAATCAATATCAAAATATGCGCCCTGCTTAGGAGCCAGCGATTTACTTCATTCGGACACACCAGGTTGGCTCTCAGAGATCAACCGAAACCAGAGAAAGTGGGGAGAAGCTGGATTTAAATGGGTTCTCTGTTATAGTTACTTTGTGGATGATTTGACTTGAGTCTGGTAGGAAATGGCAAAACTACTGTATATTATATGACCAAATGCCAGGACAAAGGAAGTTCCAGACTTGAGTGTTAACATTCAAATAGTAGTTGATGGTTCTGAGAACTCTCGATGAGTGCCTTAAAGATGTGACTGACTAATGATGGTACCAAGGAATTATATTCGAAAGATTTGGCTGACCTTTCCTCCAGTCTGACACTTCCCCATCTATCTTATATTCTAAAAGGCCATGTAATTGGATACAATGGGGACAAACTTTATTAATTTCTGTGACTCAAATAGTTTTTATGTAGCATCGCCCTTAGGAAAAACGTCCTGTTTCCGGTGAACTCCTTGTGAATTCTGTTCCATAACTAAATAAAACAAATACATTGAGAGATAAAACTCTGATTAAACATATGGCTAGGTAAGCTGTAGGTAGTTTGGAGTTAGTCTTTGCAATATATTCCAGAGTTAAGTCAAGGAAGTGATTTGGTGACTCCTATCTTTTTTAAGAAATAGAAAGCAATGTTAGACTGGTCAAAATTGTGTTCTGTCAAACCAATTAACTGTTCATATCGTACACTGCACTTTTCTATCTTATACCTGTCTTGGTCTATTTTAGCTTGTTTCATTTGGATTCCCTTGGCCTTTTAATGTCTGTTTTTAAATGTCATCTGTAAAGCACTTTGAATGACCTTGTGTTGAAATGTACTTTATAAATAAACATGCCCAATGAACTCCAATCAGTGACACAACAGATAGACAACAGACACAAAAAGGTCTTTACTACGCAGGAAGTGGCGAGGGCTCAATTATTTCTCAATATAGCTTTAAGCTTCTATTACCTGAAGCCAACACTAGCTGGCTGTAGAACATTAACGTTAGTCTCAAATTAATGAAGCATTCATTTGCTTATGGCTAACTCATCAGTATCCAGTTCCTTCTGTCTAATATTGTCTAGTATTGTGCATTTTAAAACGTCACCAACCTTTATGGGATGCTAGTAAGGCTTAATAATCTTAGTCTTGTTAAATTACATTTCATATGATATCAATAATTGACTACATTTACTAGTGAAATGTTATAGGCTTCTCAATTTAGAAGCTATTACATTCCTTATTTCTCATCATGACAAGTTACTGTAGAGCTTCTCTATAAATAGCAGCCGCATCGTCTCTCATCTCTATTTCAGTCCGTCTCTTAAATTTAGCATCAGCTTCTCTTGATATGAATGTATGAGTGGCTCTCTGTCCTCCGTCAGATTTTAACATTTGTAATCAATAATTCCCCATGGATGCATTGATAAATGAATGTTCTCAGCTTCTTTCTACAGCATAGCTTTGAATTAGTCATTTTAGCATAATTTTTCTGCCCAATGCCACATTACAATCTGCCTTAACCCTCCTATTGTCTTCGTTTCCCCCTTACTTTGGGGTTCGCAGGCTAATTTGACCGGTCCTGTTTTAACTGCTATTACATTAACACAAAAACCATTAATCATCACCAAATTTCATTTAACACCCTTTCAAACTGTAAATATTGTATCAGACTACTGGTATACATGAAACACTGCAGTAAATATACAAAGAACAGACACTGACCATGTATTGCGTGTGCCAGGTGTGATCCATGTGGGGGGATGGGCACATAAGAGCTGGAAATGTGTCAAATTGTTCTGTGTGTGTGTGTGTGTGTGCGTGTGTGTGTGTGTGTGTGTGTGTGTGTGTGTGTGTGTGTGTGTGTGTGTGTGTGTGTGTGTTTGTGTTTGTGTTTGTGTTTGTGTTTGATCTGATCCGGATGGTTACTAATTCCTTTTCTTTATGGCGGGAACACCATGGGTCTTTCAAAGTTGACTAAATCATCCAAAATGCAATGGAAGTGGTGATCAGCACTTTAATATGTTCAAATGTCTACTGTGAAGGATATCATAAAGCCTTAATGCAATCGAATGTAAAACAAAAAAGTTATGATTGATGAAAGTAGTAAATCGGTCAGATTTGAACGGAAGACAACAGGAGGGTTAAATAGTTATAACATTGCATAAAGTAGATGAACTAAGTCAATATCTTTGAGTGTGACCTGATGTTGAAGCCAAGTCTGAATGCTGTGCGCAAGAGGCTCTCAATAGAAATAAATATACGTATATTTGTATGAGATGTTTGTGCTTTTCAGAGGGAAATCATGGTAACATGGTCACGTACAGTAAGTAACCAGATCTTCTTCAGGTCAAGATGTGTAAAGAGAACAGCGTTGGAGGCGAGACCCCGTGTTCATTTCTATATATTTGTACTGGGTAGTTTTCAACAAGTATTACATAGATAACTAAGACTATCTCCAGCAGTACAGTAACGCACTCAAAGCAGCCCGGTCTAATTACTACTCACAACTCATTCAGTCTGGCTCCAGCAACCCCAAGCGTCTGTTCTCCACCATCAGCAAACTTCTCAAACCCTGTGACAACGCCACCTCATCCTTCACCACCGAACAGTGCAACTCCTTCCTCTCGTTTTTCCAAACCAAAATCAGCAACATTTACAGCAATCTGACACCCTCATCAGCACCCCCCACCTCCCCTCCTGGCTCCCCCCCTTCACCTCACAGCCCCTGTCCCACTTCTCCCCTGTGACCCCCATGCAACTGTCCGACTTCATGACTGGAATTAACTCCACCTGCACACTTGACCCAATGCCCTCCAAATTTGTTAAAGAGAGCCTCCCTGCCATCTCCCAACTCATCGCCACCATCATTAACTCCTCCCTCAGATCTGGATCACTTCCCCCCTCTCTCAAACTGGCTGCTGTCACACCCATTCTCAAAAGACCTGGACTCACACCTGACATCATGTCCAACTTCCGGCCCATCTCAAATCTCCCCTTTCTGTCAAAAATACTTGAACGTGTCGTTGCCTCACAACTTAAAGCCCACCTCAGCTCCAATGATCTCTTTGAGCCATTTCAATCCGGTTTCCGATCAAAACACAGCACAGAAACAGCTCTTCTGAAAATCACAAACGACCTCCTCCTCTCCTCTGACTCCGGCAACCTTAACATCCTCATCCTCCTCGACCTCACCGCAGCATTCGACACCATCAACCACGTCATCCTGCTGTCCCTCCTCGAATCATCACTCAACATCACCGACACTGCACTCTCCTGGCTGAAATCCTACCTCACCGACAGACATCAGTTTATCAACATCAACAACTGCACCTCCTCCACTGCTCCTCTGTCCCAAGGCGTCCCCCAGGGTTCGGTGCTTGGCCCCCTCCTCTTCATCCTCTACATGCTCCCCCTTGGCAAAATAATTAGTCGCCACAACCTTCAATTTCACTGCTACGCCGATGACATCCAACTTTATATCTCAACAAAAACCATCACCCCCACAACACACTCCACTCTCACCAACTGTCTCTCAGAAATAAAAGCATGGATGCAAACAAACTATCTCCAACTGAACAGTGCCAAATCAGACATCATCATCATCGGCCCCCCATCCCGTATCAAAGACATCCAGAATTTCAACTTCACCATTGACAGCCACACTCTATCTCCCCCCCCTCACATCCGCAACCTTGGAGTCATCTTCGACAGTCAGCTCAAATTCAACCACCACATCAATCACATCACCAGGACCGCCTTTTTCCACCTCAAAAACATTGCCGTCTCCGCCCATCACTCTCCTCCTCTGCTGCTGAAACCCTGATTCATGCATTCATCACTTCACGACTCGACTACTGCAATAGCATCCTCTACGGCAGGGATCACCAACTACATATGTCCAAGGGCCAAAATGTATCCAATAGACACTATCGCGGGCCGGGGGGGTACAGGTACTGCATAAAGCTTAGCAGACTCTTCACGCTAACGAAGGATCACTTCTAGGCAGGGTTGGGAGGGTTACTTTGTAAATGTAATCAGTTACTGATTACTGAATACATGCTCTGAAAGTAATCAGAATACAGTTAGAGTTATGTGTCTTATAAAAGTAACGTGTTCGGGTTACTTTTAGAATACTTCTGGAATACTTTCTTTTTCCATAACAGATGGGTATGTTTTGGTGAGCAGGAGACACTTGTTTTACTGTTTTAATGGCGTATCAAGAACTCAAACACAACATCTTGGTGTCATTCTGGACAGCTCCCTCTCATCTGCACCCCACATAAAAAACATCACCCGGACTGCATTCTCCTACTGTAAACCTTTCCTTAGAATATGTTATGAATTGTAAGGTGTCCTTGGGTGCTTTGAAAGGCACCCCTAAATAGAATGAATTATCATTATTATTTATTATTATCTGAAACGATGTAATAACTTTTAAAACTTGTTCCAGTCACTTGCCCCATGCATTCAGCAGCAGCAGGCCATTCACTTTGATTTGATCCCGTTATAAATGTCATCATTTCGACAATAAAGAAATGCTACATCAACGTTATCTTGCACATTTTATCTAACCATCTCCGTTTCTAACTTTCAATATATTTTAAAAGAGATCTCTCTCTCATCTGCGTGCGGGGGCGGGGCCTCACAGACACTCTGCATCTCTCTCTCGCTCACAGACATGCTGCAGCGCTGTGCAGTGTGTACACAGATCTGCCGGTAATGAATATTACATTTTGTGCGGAAACTTTTCCACCAATAATTCCAATAAGTATTCCAAAATGTATTCACTTCAGGTTTACGAAAGTAACTGTAATCAGATTACTCGTTTTTCAAATGTAACGCCAGCTGAATACAGTTAGCCTAATTGATTTTTGTATTCTGATTACGTAACGCCGTTACATATATTCCGTTACAACCCAACCCTGCTTCTAGGCTACTGTCCCGCAGCTCCTGCCTCTCTGTTGGACTCTGTCGCAGCGGCGCTGCTGCTGTGGTGCGGAGCGCACAAAGCAGACTTTTCACAACGAAGGATCACTTCTTCTTCTTCAAGGAAGGGAAGGTTTCGCAGTACGCAGTCTACTGTCCCGCAGCTGCTGCCTCTCTGTTGGACTCCGGTACTGCACCTTACTCACGAGACGTTGTAAAAAAAAATGGGTGGGGGGCGAACGCAGTAACCACTCCGCCAACGCCACAGTCACCCCCGTCGTGCGGGCCGGATGAGAATGTCTGGCGGGCCGGATGTGGCCCGTGGGCCGCCAGTGGCCCGCCAGTTGGTGGTCACTGCTCTACGGCATACCTTCCAACCTCCTCAATAAACTCCAACATATCCAGAACTCTGCCTCCTCACCCACACCCGCTCCCGAGACCACATCACTCCCGTCCTCCAGAACCTCCACTGGCTCCCCGTCCGTCAAATAATCAACTTCAAAGTCCTCCTCATTACTCACACAGCCCTCAACAATCAGGCCCCCCCCTACCTCACAGACCTGCTGCACCACCACGCCCCTTCCCGCTGCCTCCGCTCATCAGAAGCCAACCTCCTATCCATCCCCACCCGGACCTGGGGGGACAGAGCCTTCTCCGTCGCTGCCCCCTCCCTCTGGAACTCACTCCCCCAACCCATCAGAGACTGCACTGACCTCACCACCTTCAAAACACTCACAAAAACTCACCTCTTCAATCTGGCTTTTAATTTGTGATTGTTTTTGTATTATTTGACTTTAACTTTAACTATAAATGTATTTGTTGTTCCTTCCTTTTCCCTTCACTATATCTGTAAAGCGTCTTTGAGCACCTGTAAAAGCGCTAACAACTTAAATCTATTATTATTATTATTATTATTATTATAACTGCGCTCGAAAATATGGCACAACGATGGTTTACATCAGAATCAGAAACAGGTTTATCACCAGGTAGGTTGACACGTACGAGGAATTTGACTTGGTGTCGTGGTGCATACATAAAAGTAAAAAATAAATTAAAAAACACAGATAGAGAACTATTTTAAGAAAACTATAATAACATAAACAATTTTTCTTTTTTTAAATATAGTAGCATATAGCAGTATTTACATAGAAATAGAATGGAATAAAATATGGAATAACATGTGGCAGTATTAAAAAACGAAAACAGATATTGTGTACATTGAGGACATGTGTAATGTGTAAGACCTGAGAGTAGTGGATGAGGTAAGTGTTTTCTGTTCGTTGAGAGTGTTCAATGCATGGTGATGGAGCACAGCATGATGGGGGTGGTGGGGGGCGGGGGCATTGGTTACAGAAAACGTCTGCCTCTGAGCTCCTGTGTGGATAATCCATCCTTTGATAACAGGAATGAATTTATATTCTAATCTCCTCCTTATCTGCGTTGACTCTATTTGGATGGACACACCTTCTCCTTTATGCACCTTAGCTTCCATTCACAAAGTCAGCATGCGTGTGTTTAAAGAAGTTAATTAAAAACACACATGCCGTGCACGCCTCTGTGAGCACACATACCAGCCCTTGAAAGTGCACTTAGAAAATCACAGTTTACCCTCCATGAGGCAGAATTTACCCAGATTGTCATTGTGTTTTGCTTCGAAAAAACAGTTTTGTATTTAAGTATTGATTTTGAAGACATCAAACAGCGAAAGACTCCATTTATCATTGGTTCTATTTCAGTTACACTCCTATTGAATGTGTTCCCATTAGCAAAGGTTATTCAGACCCAGCTAATTAGTTGAAATAAATCAGGAATTGAGGTACCACTAATTAATACCTCAAACTCACTGAAATCTTTTCACATTCCTCTTATAACTCCGTGTTGCAACACATTTCATAAAATGCCCTTGTGCTGCTGCACTCACACAGAGTGATAGAAAATTGAGAATTTGAAAAAAGATCTGGAAAGCTGGACTACCGAATCACTGTTTGCGCCACCCACCTCCTTTGCAGCTCATATAAGTATATCATTTGGCACCTTTAGCTATAAGTTCAATGTACATGTGCATCTAAGTGAGGTGTTGCTCATGCTGGGACACACAGAATATATAGAGTAATATATCCTCAGTATGAGCAGCAGGTGGATTCAAGACAAACCGTAAATCCTCACTCAAAATGTGCAAAGTTATAATCACACATGCCTGCTTTCATGATCTCCATTATTCTATTAATGGAGACTTGGGCGGACTTCTGATTAAAATGTCAGTGCCACGACGGCGAAAACCTCCCTGTGACCTCCCGGAATTTGAATTAATGAGATATTTAGACTGTGGTTTTCTTTCCCCGCTGCCCCGAGGGCTACGTGATTATCCTAAGCTGTGGAGTACATCTGTGTCTATTAATTTTCATCTGACACTAAGTAGGCAGGCACGTATTCAGCACACATCCTGGTCAACATGTAGAGGAGCTGTGAACCCAAACTCAGAGGGTCAACCGTCACTCTGGAGAGGCTGAGAAACTCCTGAGCATTGTTATTTATTCACCCCGAACACAAAGAAAGACTGCAACTTAATACTGACTTCATAATGTGTCTTGTCACGTTTTGAGGATAGTAGTGATCAATGATTCTTCCTTATGTTCTTAGTTTACAGTACTGTACTGAATAGATGGCAGAAGGAGAAGCCACAAAGTCCCCTTAGAACACTGTTTTTGTGTTTACTGTTTCATTTTGGTTTTCTCCCCTTGTGTCATGTCTATTGTTAGCTCCTGTGTTTCCCCGCCTTTTTGACTTCCGCACCCTAATCCTTTCCACAATGTAAGCATAAGCCTCAGAGTGTAGAGGTGGATGACCTTACATTTTTTTATGTTAAACACGACCAAAACTGAAGTTATTGTACTTGGCCCGAAGAATCTACGAAACAAATTATCTAAAGATATACTAACTATGGATGGCATTAATTTGGCCTCCAGTGAGACTGTAAGGAATCTTGGTGTTATATTTGATCAGGATTTATCCTTTAACGCCCACATAAAATCAATTTCAAGGACCGCCTACTTCCATCTACGTAACATTGCAAAAATCAGGCATATCTTGCCTCAAAACGATGCAGAGAAACTAGTCCATGCATTTGTTACTTCAAGGCTGGATTATTGTAACTCTTTATTATCAGGGTGTACCAAGAAGTCAGTCAAGTCGCTTCAGCTGATTCAAAATGCTGCAGCTCGTGTACTAACCAGAGTTAGGAAAAGGGACCACATTACTCCTGTTCTGGCTGCCTTACACTGGCTCCCTATAGAACACAGGATAGAATTTAAAATTATTCTTCTTGCCTACAAAGCCCTTAATGGGCAGGCGCCATCTTACCTTAAAGAACTCATTATACCCTACTGTCCTACTAGGGCATTGCGTTCCAAGAATGCAGGGTTGTTGGTTGTTCCTAGAGTCTCTAAAAGTACAATGGGAGCCAGAGCCTTTTCTTATCAAGCTCCACATTTGTGGAATCAGCTTCCAGTTTGTGTTCGGGCGGCAGACACCCTATCCGTTTTTAAGAGTGCGCTTAAGACCTTCCTTTTTGATAAAGCTTATAGTTAGGGCTGATTAGATTCAGCCCCTAGTTTTGCTGATATAGGCTTAGTTTGTCGGGGGACATCTTACTTCTTCCTTCTCTCTGTCTATACCTGTGTACTCTCATGTTCCGATTAACCCAGCTTCCCCACATTTCTTTCTTTTTGGTGTCTATATACGCTGGGATCCGGAGTCATGGATGATCCTGCGGTCCTGTGTCCTGGATCGCGAGCCCTGGATCTTGAGTCGTGGCTGTGGTCATGGATCATAGGTCCTGGATGGATATCCTCGTGGATTCATCTTCCTATTATACACACATGCATTTCCAAACATTTGGACTACCTATGTTGCAAATGTATTATCTTTTCAATTTACACACGGCATCTATTGCACGTCTGTCCGTCCTGGGAGAGGGATCCCTCCTCTGTTGCTCTCCCTGAGGTTTCTCCCATTTTTCCCTTTAAACTGTGGGTTTTCTCTGGAAGTTTTTCC
The DNA here is from genome assembly GCA_028583405.1 of Pogonophryne albipinna. Classification (NCBI taxonomy): domain Eukaryota; kingdom Metazoa; phylum Chordata; class Actinopteri; order Perciformes; family Artedidraconidae; genus Pogonophryne; species Pogonophryne albipinna. The sequence goes on along the minus strand of JAPTMU010000071.1, from coordinate 630,832 downwards.
TTGTACGATGTGAGGGTCTAAGGACAGAGGGTGTCGTATTGTCATACTGATATTCTGTACAAACTGTGAAGTCCACTGAGACAAATGTAACATTTGTGATATTGGGCTATATAAATAAACATTGATTGAACATTGATTGAGGTATACTGAAACCCATCAACGTTGATGTAATGATGCTGTTTTTTGTGTTAACTGTGTTATTTAAAAATAGTTTTCCCCCCGTGTCATATCTGACTAAAACGTATTATTGTGGATTTCATGTTTGGTATTTTATGTTTACTGTTTCATTTAAAAATATAGTTTTCCCCTGTATCATATCTGTTTTTACGACTGTGTTTTCCCACCTTTTGTGATTGGTGGCCCTCTCCAGTCAATATGATTAGTCCCGTCTATATGCCTGTTTTGCCTGTGTTCTTTGTCTATTTGTCGTCAGAGTTGCCTGATGTTGTCGTTCTGTCTGTCTTGTGTGAAGCCTTTGTTCCTCATGTCATTCCAGATTGTTCCTTGTTTAGTTTTGGTTTGTTTCCTTCTGTGTTCACCAGTTGTTCAGCTTGTCTATGAAAGCATGCTTTTTGTTCTTTATGTCTACCTCCCAGTGATGGGAATTATGGCTCTTTGAAGGGAGCCGGATCTTATGGCTCCGTTCCTTTCCGAGAGCCGTTCAAAACAGCCGTTTTTTTTTAAGGGGGCGGGGTTAATAGGTTCATCTGTGAAACTATCACCAGGATAATGATTGACTGTATTGCCAGAAATCTACTTTTACTCACAGAAAAATGTATAACTTGCTATATCTCTCAGCCAGCCAAACTACTACTCAAGCAGCATGCGTTACGCCATCATCTACGGCAAATGTGCATTCAGGAAAGCAAGTTCCCGTAAACGCGAGTGGATTTATGGCAGGCGGTGAACCAATGATAAAAAGAGCGGTTCTCACCAAGTAAGGCAAGGCAAGGCAAGTTTATTTATATAGCTCTTTTCTGTACACGACAATTCAAAGTGCTTTACAAAACAAATGAAAAGACTTTTTAGGAATAAATACAGTAAAAACACATTATATAATGGCATTTTACAAAAGGCATTACAAAGCAAAGATAATAAAATAATAAAAATAAACACCACAGGTATACAATACCTTTAAAAGACATACTGTAGTTCAAATATGAGCATCTCAATTAAAAGCAGCGGCAAAGAGATATGTTTTTTGTCTCGATTTAAAAATAGTAAGCGTTTCTGCGGACGTGCATGATTTGGTAGTTTGTTCCAGAGTTTCGGGGCAGGTAAATGCTGCCTCTCCATGTTTTGTTCTTGCTCTCTGAACCGATAGCAGACCCGTCCCAGAAGACCTGAGGCACCTTGATGGCTCGTAATTATGTAGGAGTTCAACAATATACTTTGGTCCTTAACCATGTAATGATTTAAAAACTAGCAATAGTACTTTAAAATCAATTCTTTGGCCGACTGGAAGCCAATGTAAAGATTTCAGAACCGGACTGATGTGATCCACTTTTCTAGTGTGAGTGAGGACTCGAGCAGCAGCGTTCTGAATCAGCTGCAGTTTTCTGATGGATTTTTTTGTCAGCCCTGTGAATACACTATTGCAGTAGTCGAGTCTACTGAAAATAAAAGCATGGACAAGCTTTTCTAAGTCCTGTTGTGACATTAGTTTTTTGATCCTCGATATATTCTTCAGGTGATAATAAGCAGACCTAATGACTGTTGTAATGTGGCTGTTGAAATTCAGGTCTGAGTCCATCACTACACCTAGATTTCTGGCTTTATTAGTGGTGTTGTAGTCTGCTGACTGAAGCTCTGCGATTACTTTTAATCGATCCTTCTTTGCTCCAAAAACAATGATCTCAGTTTTTTGTTTGTTCAATTGGAGAAAGTTCTGAGTCATCCAGTCAGTGATGTGCTCAATGCACTTGCTCAGTGTTCTAATCGGAGAACAGTCTCCTGGTGTGATTTTAAAATAAATCTGTGTGTCGTCTGCATAGATGTGATAGCTTAGATCGCTCTTTTTAATAATTTCAGCCAGAGGTAGCATATAGATATTAAAAAGCAAAGGTCCTAAGATGGAGCCTTGAGGAACCCCGCATGACATATTTGTCAGGGTTGATTTGTAATTGCCTATTGAGACAACGTTCTTTCTGTCCTTTAAGTAGGTACTAAACCAATTTAGAGCTGTTCCTGAAACTCCCACCCAGTTTTCCAAACGGTCTAGCAATATGTTGTGGTCAACAGTATCACAGGCAGCGCTGAGATCTAATAATACTAAAACTGATATTCTGCCACTGTCTGTGTTTAAATGAATGTCATTTAAGACCTTTACAAGTGCAGTTTGAGTGCTGTGGTCTAAAGCCCGACTGAAACACATCAAAACCGTCAGTTAAAAACATGAAATGACTCAACTGTTGAAAAACAACCTTTTCAATCAATTTGCTTAAAAAAGGAAGGTTTGATATTGGCCTGTAATTATTCATTACGGTTGTGTCTAAGTTATGCTTTTTTAGGAGTGGTTTAATTACTGCACTTTTCAGGGCCTGTGGAAATACACCTGATTGAAGAGAGTTGTTTACTATGTGTAGTATATCTGAGGCCATGCAGGGAAAAATAATATCGAGGCTACAGGAGGAGGATTTCAGATGTTGAATAATGTCTTCCAGGTCTTTAGCATATATCAGACGGAATTGTCTCATGGTGTCTGAATTGGCTTTAGGTGAACACAGGGACAACACATTGGCTGTACCTGAAGCAGAGGCACTGACTGCCTGTCTAATTTGCATCATTTTGTCAGTGAAGAAGGAGGCAAATTCATTGCAGGCCCTGGTGGATAGAAATTCTGGAGCTAATGACACTGGGGGGTTTGTTAGTCTGTCGACGGTAGCAAATAAAGCACGTGAGTTGTTTTTATTTTTGGTAATGATGTCAGAGAAGAAAGACTGTCGTGCCTTTTTTATTTCCTGATTATAGATGCAGAGTCTCTCTTTATATATTTCGAAGTAAACTTGGAGATTTGTTTTTCTCCACCTGCGTTCAGCTTTTCTGCACTCAGTTTTTGCTGTTCTCACAGTCATGGCTTTTCTCCATGGAGATTTTTTCTTACCAGATACTTCCTTTGTTTTAATGGGAGCGATGGTATCCATGACATTTGTTATTTTAGAATTAAAATGATCAACTAGGTCATTTACTGAGTAGTTAGCATGGGCAATTGAGGGAGTAAAAATCTGGGCAAACATTTCCTCTGTATTTTCAGTTAAGTGACGTCTAGCGGTTACCTCTTTCTTAGCAATTGTATGGACGGTAATAGAGCTCTCAAAGAAAACAAAGGAATGGCCGGAGAGCGCAACACTTACTGCATGTCACTCCCACCCTCATCCACCTCCACTGGTTGCCGGTCAAGTCCCGCAAAACATACAAAATCCTCCTCCTTACCTACAAGTCCCTCCATGCCCATGCCCCCCAGTACCTATCGGACATCCTTCGCCCACATGCCCCACCCCGGATCCTGCGGTCTTCAGACTCTGGCCTGCTTATGTTTGAAGTATTCGTTGTTCTCGCGTCCCAGGAGAGAAGCTTAAAATAAAGAGACTAATGGAATCTCTGAAAAGGTTCAAATTGGTTACTTTAATTAAATGGTGCAGTAATGAAACAAACAGAGTGAGTACAGGAGCACAGCTGTGGTGGGGAGGTGAAGAAGTACCTGAGATTGCGTTGTCCTCCGTCTGTATCAGTGGCGGCGCTAGGGGGTGGCTACTTGGACTCAAGCCCCGGATGTTTTCTGCAAAGCCCCGGATGTTTCACTTAAAAAAAAAAAAAAAAAATTGTTTTATTTTTTTTTGAAAACATCTCGGGAGTAATGTGCAGTACCGGAGTCCACCAGAGAGGCATCCGCTGCGGGACATTAGCCTGCATACTGCGTAGCCTGCCCTGAAGTAGAAGTGATCCTTCCTAGTGCCTGACGAGTTTTAAGCTAATAGCCTATACAGTTATGGATATTAGAAAGTTATTGTCATCGAAGCAGGCGCCACAAGCTGCAGCAGCAGCAGTATCAGCAGCTGACAACAATGTCATCACCAGCAGTGAAGAAATGGATGATGTTTCAGGTTTGTGAATCTAATGGTGATATCTGCACTCTGGCTGACTGAGTAAGAAGTGAAAAAGAGTGATGTAACGTTAATGTTATAGTTAGTAAACATGGAGTAACCACACTAGGTATACGCTTATATGTTAGTATGTATACAGAACATGACTAAAAATTATCCTAAGATGTAACGTTAACCCTTCAGACCTCAGTCTACTTTTAAGACACTAAAATAACGTATTCCATTTTTTATTTTGTTTTCCCACGTGGAATTATACCGGCTCTCGTTTCAGTACACATAACAACGGAACTGACAGGCAACCCTCTGAATCAGACTCCGATTGGCTGTGACTGCATCAGAGTGTCCGATTCAGAAACGTGATTCTTACACATTTTTACGTCACAAACAAAGATGGTGGATGAGCAATGCGTCAGAATCAAGGTGAGACTATCCGCATCCTTTAAAACTCTACGCACATTCGTTTCACCTTAATAAGTAAACGACTGTTTGAGTGAGTTAAGGCATTAGTTTGCTTCATTAAAGGGTGTTAATGAGTGTTCTCCAGTGCCTTTTGTCCGCTTTAAGGTGTTATTAAGGTAGGGTTAATGTTGCTCTCAAAGTGCACCAGATTGATGCTTTCAACTTCAATATTTAAAAAAAAATCTTCCTGGGGGAGCATGCCCCCGGACCCCCCAGAGGAGGCGACAACCCCCCTAAAGGATGTTCGGTCCACCCCCCACTTATACAAAATAGCACTGTACCCCTGCACCCCCCCCCCAACAACTCCTGGGCTAAGCCCCGGATCTCCTACAATCCTAAATCCGCCACTGGTCTGTATCGATCCAGCGCTCCTCCTTCAATGGCGGCTGATGACGTCGTTCTCCCACCTCTTTCTCCAATGTCCGATATCGCACATAACAGAGGATTTAAACGTTGTGTGGTCATTGTATAACTTCCACATGCCTTTTCTCTTCATACACTCTTTCATGACTTTTTATTTAATGCATTTTAACGGCTCTAATCGTTATTTACGTAAAACCGGAAGTTAAGCTTACTGTTTGTATTCCGGAGACTTCTTCCGGAATAGCTTTTCAAAATAAACTTTAGCATCAATGTTAGCCACAGGCGAATGCTAACCGGAAATGTTTTCACAATAAAACAGTTTTAAGATTACTGTATGTTTAAACTAAATTACATCATTAAACATTGATTTTAATTTCTTACACTTACCACCCCCCGCACCAAACTGCGAATCTTCGGGGACAGAGCCTTCAGTGTGGCAGCCCCCACCCTCTGGAACGCTCTCCCTGCGGAGATCCGCAACATCCCCACGCTTGACGCCTTGAAAAGGGCCCTCAAGACCCATCTGTTTACTAAGGCCTTTGGCCCCTAATCTATTGTTTGTTTTGTCTGCCTTTTGTTTTGCCCCTGTTCTTCTTTGTTAATCGACCTTGGGTCTCAGGAAAGGCGCTATATAAATCCAAGCTATTATTATTTGTATGTCTGTCTCCTCCCTTGCACCAGTCACCTGAACTAGGTTCACCAAAGAGAAAGAGAATCCATCACCAAACCACATCATAGATTTATTTCTTGGAAGGAGCGACACCATTAACTCCCCCATTCATCTCCCTGCAGTGGTTCTCCTGCATAATAAGCCTGCATGACAGCAATATAATCAGTTTACAATGCCACTTATACGTCCTCAAGCCTCTACTTGGTTCTTGTACAGGCTACATTTGTGAGCCATTATTGATTGGCCTTTTCACTCTAACATCAAATCTGCATCAGCAAGTGTTCATTTAAGTTATGATTTACTGACTTTCTATTCAAAGGGTTTACCGGAAAGGGGTAGTTTAATAACCATTGTCAACCCTGTACAGCAAAATTGCATTGATTCAAATCAATGTCAGCATTATTGACTGGCAGATTGAAAGCCATTATATTACAAAAAACACTTGATTAAATGACAGGGTGAGAGCTGGGGATTGAACCATTGAAACTCCAATTATCCCCAAGTCACAGCCAATCTTCGCCTGAATATGACTCCCGACTCAATTTACATTTAGTTTTTAGATTTAGTCAACTTGTCTTTTAAAATAAGTTTCTTATGTCGTGTTTTAGCTGTCTAAACGTCTGGAGTTTTTAGTCTATTTTGGTACAATTTTAGGCCAGGGAAAACTATTGAAAAATGTTTTAAATGCGGGTATATTTTGAAAGTTTCAATACTACTTGCCACTGGTTCACTACTATAAAAGGCCATAGCATTAATCTGGACTATGCAAAAGACTTCAAACACATTTTGTTATGTTAAGGTCTATTTCAAAAGAACGGTTTGTATGTGGAAGTACGTCAGTGACCCAGTAGCAACATAGATTATTGCTGGAAACATTTATGGTATCAGATCTCCTACAGCTGATTATGAATCGTATTTCACATTCGAATGACATTTCTATTTCCTAAAGTTATAACATGTAGATTTAAAGAAGAGATATGCCACAAAAGGTAACTGTTATATCAATCGTGGACCTAGTCATAGTAACTAGGTATGTTATTGAATTACAGTTTCCAGAGAAGAGGCTAATCGTCTCTTTGCTAATTATTGGCTATATTTAGATTATAATGAAGTTAAATCTTTGTTAATTGGATAATTCATATCCTGCAAGACTCCTAAAGACGTCATGAGATGATGACCTTTCTACATCTGGAACATGTCCAAGTGTAGGAGACCTGACAATGTGTGTGCGTTAAACATGATTAGGGAACATGTTCGTGTGTCATTTAGAAAACGTATATCTGCCCTGTGTTTCTTGTACTTTGTTGGGAGCATTGCTGTATGATTGCTTGAGGGCAGGTAATGTTTCCCCATTGTTGTTTGGTGTTGCGCAACTAAATAATAATGATTAATTTAAACTATGTCTGTGTTTGATTGATTCCTCTCTGTTTCATTCCTTCCTGTTGTGAGGGTTGATTTGCCACAACAGTAACAGCATTACACATCGTTCCTCTTCACTCCGCTGCTCACAAACTGGACCTCTCACTGTTGTGGAATATGTGTAAAAGCCATTAAACTTGTAACAGGAGAAGCAGCACAGTAAATGGGCCAAAACATAAGCATTATGGTCATTTTGATAAGAAGGCTACCACATTATAGACATCCTCTCACTATATATTGTGCTGCGTCGTGTAAAATGCAGAACTTCATCCATTTGTGATGTGGTTTGTGCTGACTTTACTCACACATGACCCTGAAACCTAGAACAACCCTGTGAGTGTGTACTAAGTATTTACTGTAAGCTGCTCTGGATATGCAACCCAGTCTCATGCCAGTTTGTGAAAAGGTCAAGTAATTCAATTTATTGATTTGTGTACACAGAGATGAATTTCCCTTTTTTTTTTGTAGCACAATTATAAAAGGAGGAGTTCAAGTATCTCGGGGTCTTGTTCTCGAGTGAGGGAACAATGGAGCGTGAGATGGGCCGGAGAATCGGAGCAGCGGGAGCGGTACTGCAGTCGCTTTACCGCACCGTTGTGACGAAAAGGGAGCTGAGCCAGAAGGCAAAGCTCTCTGTCTACCGGGCCATTTCCCTTCCTACCCTCACCTATGGTCATGAAGGATGGGTCATGACCGAAAGAACGAGATCGCGGATACAAGCGGCCGAGATGGGTTTTCTCCGCAGGGTGGCTGGTGTCTCCCTTAGGGATAAGGTGAGAAGTTCGGTCATCAGGGAGGGACTCGGAGTTGAGCCGCTCCTCCTTCGCGTCGAAAGGAGCCAGTTGAGGTGGTTCGGGCACCTAGTTAGGATGCCACCTGGGCGCCTCCCTAGGGAGGTGTTCCAGGCACGTCCAGCTGGGAAGAGACCAAGGGGTAGACCTAGGACCAGGTGGAGGGATTATATCTCTTTGCTGGCCTTGGGATCCCCCAGTCAGAGCTGGTTGATGTCGCCAGGGAAAAGGAAGTTTGGGGCTCTCTGCTGGAACTGCTACCCCCGCGACCCGACCACGGATAAGCGGAAGAAGATGGATGGATGGATGGACAATTATAAAATATATATATTTATTTAATTTCAATTGGAAGTGTCTTTTCATGCCTGCACCATTTTGGGACTCAGACTGGAGGCTGCATCATTTTTACTTTGTATTTGTTAAACTCCAACCACTACTTTATACTTTACAGAATAAAATCATATTTTTGTTGATTTTATTCATTTCTTTTTTAATACTATACTGTTCTCTTTTTCTGTCATTTAGGGTGGGACACGGAGAGCTGTTTACATTTGTTGGGCATTAACACGTCAAGCTTGAGGCGAAATGACGTTCAGCTTAAAAAAATACAGGCATGATTAATGTATATTTTACTTTCAAAATCTTAACTCAGGGGATTTTTATGGTCTTAGGTTTGATAGTTATTATGAAGATCATTTCAGGTCTCGGCATACATTTTTTTTTTATAGGGGTTATCATGGTTTTGTATTTTTGTTTGCTGTTAATGTCTATTCAATAGGGCTGTCAGTCGATTAAAATAGTTAATCGCAAATTAATCGCACATTTTTTATCTGTTCTAAATGTACCTTAGAGGAATATTTTTCAAGTGTTTAATACTCTTATCAACATATGAGTGGACAAATAGCTTTATGCAAATGATTGTTTATTATCATTGGAACAATGACAAATATTCTCCTGAATATTTTCAACACAACAACCTGGAACCTCTCTCTCTCTCTCTCTCTCTCTCTTACACTCTCTCTCTCTCTCTCTTACACTCTCTCCCAACCCTGTGTACTTCTCTGCACTGAGCTAGTTGCTCAAACAGACAAGCCTGTTTACAGTTGTCAGTGAAATGCCGCTCCTCTGTCTTCATAACAGTCAAAGCATGAGACTGAAGTTCCCACTGTGTGTCAGAATAATGCGCTGTGATGTGCAGTCGACACGTTGGATGCGATCCGAATTATCTAACGCAGCCCGTCGTCCTCCACAATGTTTAGCTGTAGCCCCTCATGTAGCTATCGCTGTTGTTGTCCAGGCGTCTCCCCGGCAAACTTTCAAGCGTGGTCTGCCGCAAGCGAGTGGCAGAAGCGGGGCTATCAGCATCAGCTGGGGGCTTGGCTTGCTGTTTAAAACACCTTTTTTTGTATCCATATCTCTGGCTAGAATCTCCCACCATCCAACTAACAACAACAACAACAACAACGTCAAGCCTTTGGGCTCTGAAACTACGGGGCGGGCCGAGGACAAATACACATGCGTTAATCGCACGTTAAAATAATTAGTGGCATTAAAAGAAAAATTGCCTCCCAACATTTTTTATTTTTTAAATCTCTAATCCTTTTGTTAAATCACACATTCCCAGTTTTTACACTGAGTTCAGTTTGTTTAACTTGATCTATTAGGAAAAAACAAATATTGAGTGGTACAAAATCCATACAAGCAATGTGACTTCAATCCAGAAAAATATATCTTTGGAACAGTGAAGTTATTCAATCCCGGCCTCTTGTCCATTGATTTCCCTGTGGATGCCAACACAGTTCATTTAATACAATTCATTTTTCTGTGAGAGTCAAAGGGAGAGAGGGTGAACATGTGAGAAGACGAGGAGAAAAACCATCACATAGCTTCTGCTAGATATCATACCGACTACCTTTCAAACACATTATTATTTTACAGATCATATTGCTGACATGCACATATGCAAATGTAACAAAGAAGACTTGCATATATTTGTGTTTGTATGAGACCATGAATGCTGCTAAGGTGGGAATACTTCAAAGATAAATTGTATAATTTGTACTGAAATACAGACAAGGCTTTTCCTGCTGATCCGAGAAGGATAAAAAAAGGAGGGGAAAACTATTGGAGCATGAAATCAAAGAACAGCTCGATCCATTTACCTGACTGTCTGGCTCTCAGTGGGAGTGGGAAGAACTACTGGAGGAGGGAACAAATCCCTATTGAGTTTTGCATGAGTGATGAGGAAAGTTAAATCAATATTACATTGCTTTATGCACCTACATTACTTCCTGGAAATCCTTACTAGCACTCTCAGTATGTATTAAATGCTATATTTCCACATATCCATGATGGGACAGAACTCAAGGTGTGATTGGCGCTATATAGCAGATCCAGAATTTAGTTTGTCCTTTATGAGCTACCGTAGAAACTTACACCATACACAGACAAATGAAAAAATACAGTAGTTACACTAATAGCTCTCTCTTTTCACTAAGCTTTAACTTGTCTTTTAGATGCTAACTTCTTAGCACATTGCGTAACGTAGGACTATCTTAAAGAAGCTTATACACTCACCAAGTACGTCTCTCAGTAATTTAATTCTCAGCATATCGTTGATAACTTTTAGACAGCAGTCGTGTTTTCAAACTATATTTAAATCAGGATAATAATTTCCCTGCACGTCAACCGTACATTTCTGAATTTGTCAGTTTTGTTGGCGAGTGCTTTGAGAATGTCGACCATTGTCCTCACATGTCATCGCAGTCAGACAGGAAGAAAAACAAACATCCGTACAGAGAGCGGATAATTTGATTAAGAGCCAAAGGTTTAACTGTTGCCAGTTTGTGGATAGAAGAGGCCATAGAGGGTACAACCAATCTGATCGCTAAACAGAGCTGTGACAAATAGCTCTGACAATCCCGTCAGCGGGGCAAACATCGGGCCAGAGAGTCTGAAACTGAATAGAGACCAGCCAGGCCCTGCATGACAAATCGCCTCAGACTGATAGTCTGTCTGCACACAAACTCTCGGCTGTCAAGTAATGTGCAGTCAGTGCTCAGAGATTAGGGAATAAATACAGCATTTCTGCTTTCCTTATTTTTCTCCCTCACTGTTTCCTTTCAGAGTGTGTTGCAACTTGTTTACACATATGCACGGGCTATCCGTCTCAAATACCTGCAGAGATGGCAAAAGTACACACATCCTTTACTCTAGTAGAAGTACAGATACTCGTGTTTAAAAATACTCTGGTAAAAGTAGAAGTACTGACTAAACTAGTCTCTGAAATGTACTTCAGTAAAAAGTACCCATAACTAGCAGCTGTTTTAAAGAGTACCTGACCTCCCTTTATATTAATAGAACAATATTGTCATTATTAGCTAATGAATGTTTCCATGCTGAACAACGGCAACATGACAACGTTTCCATTGGTCCCTCTTCTTTAGAGAAGACCAGGAAATGATGGATACACGGATCGTGTTCAAATCAATAGGCACGCAATGACTCTAAAGAATAATGATCACGCCACCAAACACACATTCAGACTAAAGGAACCAGCTGTTTGGAAAATGAGAGAAGTAGAAAGTTCAGGTATTTGGGTTCAACGTGTAAGAAGTAGAAAGTACAGGTATTTGGGTTCAACAGGTAAGAAGTAGAAAGTACAGGTATTTGGGTTCAACATGAGAGAAGTAGAAAGTACAGGTATTTGAGTTCAACATGTAAGAAGTAGAAAGTACAGGTATTTGGGTTCAACATGTAAGAAGTAGAAAGTACAGGTATTTGTGTTCAACATGTAAGAAGTAGAAAGTACAGGTATTTGTGTTCAACATGTAAGAAGTAGAAAGTACAGGTATTTGAGTTCAACATGTAAGAATTAGAAAGTACAGGTATTTGTGTTCAACATGTAAGAAGTAGAAAGTACAGGTATTTGGGTTCAACATGTAAGAAGTAAAAGTAAAAAGTCTTCAGAAAAATAAGTAGTGGAGTAAAGTACTGATACCAGAAACATTTACTTAAGTACAGTAACAAAGTATTTGTACTCCAGTACTTCCCACCACTGGATACCTGACATAAAATGTTTAAATTATATTAAATAAAGTTTGTAAACTGCTACAAGATGTTTGTCAAAGTATGCCTGGAAAGATCCTTAATTAAAGAGGACATATTTTGTGATAAATAACATGTAAAGTAATTATTTGCATGTGTGTTTACTGGCCAGTATTTACAATAATCCATTGCTGAAGGAAACTTTGGTGTTGGATTAATGCACAAAGGGTGAGCGCACCCAACTTTATGCAAAAACAGTAGTCACCGTTCTGTAGCAGCATTATAAAAACGTTATCCCTTTTTATTGTCAATGTAACAAATACTTTATAATGGTGCAATCTATCTGGAAATGCCAAGTGCATTACTGTAAGTGCATACAGTTTTTTGAAAGACCAGTCGAAACCCTGAATATATTTTGACAAACCTTGTCTCCTTTATAAAAAACGTCCCCACAAAACTAAACTGCAATTTTCAAATATGTTTTCAGGTAATATGTCTTCTTGATTACGGTCCAATTTCTGGTAGTGCTTACATGATTAAAATAATAACATTTGAAAAACTTAAAAGCAACATCTCATTAAAAAATTGCCTTGGAAAACTGTCTTTGGAAATGTTTTATTCTACTTTCTGCTGAAAGAATACTCCCAATGAAAATGTTTTAAAGCAAATTCTGTGAAGCAGTGTTGGGTAATAACGCAACACTATCTAGGTTTCTCTGTGTTGCTATAGTTGCTGATTATCTTGAGAGATATGTCATGAAGAACAATCCTCTCACAGACTAAACAAAGCCTTTATACTCACTTTTGCAGGACCTCACGCATTAACCATTAGTTATTTTTAACCCTTGTGTTGTGTTCGAAAGCTGTTACCGTTCATGGTGTTTGCGGGTCAATTTTGACCCATGGTTTATCTCAGTCCAAAACACACATAAAAAATGACTATCATCCAATATTGTTTTAAGTACATCATAACTAACTTATTATGCATTCATAACCGTACAATCCTGTTGTAATGTAATGTTATGGCCCCAAAACACATTACACCCCATATTGCACACGTGCATGTGTGTGTTCATGTTCAAGTGTTAGTGTACATATTCTTTGTGAAAGGTCGAGTTCCCATGGGGGGAGGGGGGCAGAGGGAGGGGAGACCAGGTGCATTTTGCGAACAAATTATTGTTACAGTGGATGAAGGGGGCGGGGGAGGGGTGTCTAAAGTCAAAGATGAATCTTGATTTGTCCAAATTTGACCCCGAGTCACCCACAACAATTGGGTCTCCCCAGACCCGAACACCTAATTATACACTTTTTTTTTTTAGAGACCTTCAGACTTGGCTAAAATTGTCAAAATCAGTTTTGTAGTGTTTATATAGCCGTTGTGGAGGATATCATGAAACCTTGTTCTGATACAAAAAACTAGAGCAGAGTTATTATATAATTTTAACTTGAAACGGGTCACGGGAGACCCCAACACAACATAAGGGTTAAGATCAAGGCAAGATCACAAGGTGCATTTTATCAAATCTAAATAAATGTGTTATCCTGAGCATGATACGTGCAATGAACGGAACAATTGAGTTATACTACTGTATAATGTAAATGTAATGCTAATTCTAGTGAAGTGCAGTTTATGGGAAACAGACTGGCTTTAGAAACTACCAGAGACAGTGTCACATGTTTGTTACTGAACGTTTGATCTCACACCAGCCAAAGCCATGTGCATCTGCCAAATACAAAAGTAAGTCAGACAATGCAAAGGTCTCAGAGGTTCCTGTAAAAATAAACCAAAACAACACATTTGAAGGCACTGTTAAACATCATCAGCAACGATGCATGCAACAGTGCACAAGATGCATCAACGGATGAAAGGAGAGCTTGTTAGAGTGCAAGCTATGGTACAAGAGCCTATAGAAGGGATTTCCATATTGGCAGATGCACATTACCGTGAGACTTAATGTCTATATTTGCATACAAATCAAACTACACAAATTATTTTGATGAAGCTTTAAAGTATCTTCACCATGTGTGTTACATAGTAGGAGCTCAGAAGTCAGGTGCTGTTTCTCTCAATCCAATTAGAAGATGCCTCATCATTCTTCACACCTTTTTGGAGATTCAAGTTCCTGTGAATTCCCCTGGGCAATAACACAACTCCTGAAGTTTTCCAAACAAATATTGGCAGGGTAAGGATGTTTCATAGAGAACAGAAACTAGAAAGAACTAGAAGGTACAAAATGATCTGCTAAAAATGGGTGAATCCGTTCTGCCTTGTAGTTTTCCCATAATCATGCTTACAATCAGTCATACAGATAAGAAAACAGAACCTCCTTTATGGAGCTTTCAATGAAAAATGTTATTCAGCATAAAACTCAATGACAAGCACCTGATCATCCATGACTAAATGTATCATTGGAAACCCTTGAGTTCACAATGATCAGATTTATGATAATTGTAGAGTCCCTCAAAGACGCTTCAAGTATTGTTTTAGTTTTTTATTGTTTTATTTATCCAAGTTATCTGAATTTGGTTACTGACATCAATGTTTTTACCATGGATAAAACTGTGAACATTAGGACAACAGGAGACATTTTGACCATAATGTCCACCACTTTTCTGAAATATGATGAAGGTCATAATTCTGGAAAGGTCGTTTGTATATAAACCAAAGAAAAATGGGCCAAGAACAGAGCCCTGTGGGACTCCTGTTCACTCTTTGGTAACAATCTATACAAATCAAATCAGCATTGCCCTAGCATGCTTTCAGAATACAATGTCTACATAAATCAGCCCCTAGTTTACAAGTAGAGGGTAAAGCCTCATGACAGTCTTCCCTTCACTTCAACACAGAACCTCAGCTCCCAGAAGGACGACCAACAAGAGTTTGAGGTGATGGCTGTTCATCCGATATCTTCCACCTTGCTTTGGGGAATACGTTAAAATACACAGCGCTGAGAAACACTTCAAAGAGAAGAGCCCACATGTGCATGCAGCATAACGGTTGAAGAGAGGCCACTCTTTGGTTTCCCTGATAACCTGATTGTTGCAAACAACAATAAGCTGAAAGCAAACATAGCAGTTCTATCTAAATGACTGCACTCAGAGTACTTGACTGTGTTACACAAAGGACACAGAGGAATAGAGAAAACAAAGGAAGGGCAGGGGAATGTCTGGCCATCAATACGTGATAAAAGCGTGCAGGCATCCAGAGTTTGTAACAGCCAGAGGCTTTATCAACCAAAGAAATAGCCCGAAGTTTACCCAGTTTTGCACGATCCTCTGCATCCTGAGACCTGCACACATTGCTCTGAAATAACGACACTTTGAAGTTCCTTACAGTCCCTTACAGACAGGGTTTGGACTTTATTCAATTACTTTTATCTTATTTTATTTAACCTTTATTTAACCAGATAAAATCTCATTTGCAATGCTGACCTGGCCAAGAAGGCAGCAACGCTACACATAACACAAACATATAAAATACAGAGAACATAACTAAGTAAACAAAAGACGAAAAAGCAGTCACTACATTGAGCACATTAGGACAGTAAGAAAGGTACTACTTATTACTGCAAGAGCAGCTGGTGGTAAGGACCTCAGACAACTTCAATTTAAAACATGCTATTGAGACAAGTGCCGTCAGTTTGAGGCGTTATTGAAGGTCATTCCAAGACCAAGGACCATAATAAAAAAGACTCCTTTTCCCAGCCTCAGTCCGCAGGGCAGGAACCTGGAACCGTATCCAGGCTCTGGATCTGAGGTTGTAAGAGTCACAAACTGGGGCAAATCTGGCGCATATGTACAGTGGAAGCTTACCTAAAATGGCTTTATACATTAATAAAAACCAATGAACTGGTTGTCATACTATATCTTAGATATTTTATTTAAGTGTATTTGAACTGTACTAAGTATTACGTTCGTAACCTGAATTTAAATCAGGCTTTGTAATTATTTGAGTGACCGAGATCATGTAAGTGTATTTCAAGTGTACTATGTATTAATTTATTGAGCTGTACTTAAATCAGGTTTTACAAATTGTTTGACTGATAGAGATCATGCAATGTTATTATGTGTTTATTGATTGTTATGAACCTGTCTGAGGACCACAGATGGAAATTAGCTATTAGCTATAATCTGGCATATTGCATCTCTTCTCTTTGCTGAGATTAATGTTTTTGTATGCATGGTCCTTCTATAAATAAATGGAAGAAAAAAAATGCTGCATCCTACGCATAGTAAGTGAGGACCATCCAGTTAGGCTATACAGTGTGCATGATGAGTCCTATAGGGTGCATTTGATATATAACGCAGCGCAGCGTGGTAGAGTGGGTCAAGTTTGGCCCAAACAGTGGGACAGGCAAATCTATAGATGGCATCACCGTAATCCAGCTGGGACAGGAATAATCCAGAGATCAACCTTTTACGGGATGAAGTTGAAAAACAACATTTAAGTCTGTCAAGGAAGCCAAGAGTGAATTTCAATTTCTTTGTTAGAACTTCAATGTGGTGTTTGAAGTTTAGATTTCTGTCCAACTAAAAGCCCAGATATGTGTAGGTATCGACAAACTCAATTAATATCAAATGACTTTACAGCCAATAAGTACTGATCTTAAAACTCCACATGGATGTTTCCAAAATAGAAGTTGCATTCAAACTCTAGCTTTTTGGTTGATGCTAATAAAATACAAATATATACTCTCCTATTACAGTCAATCATAAACAGCTGACAATTCCCAAATACATTTGACCACATTGTGCTTTGATAGATTTCAGTGAATAATGACACTGTTAGAAGACAAAACTTGTTGCCTCATATAGAAACTATTATGTTTTTAAACAAAGATGGATTAAGACAAATTATATTTGCTGAAGAAAATGTTGATAAGAATAGTTTAATATTATATATCAACAAGAATAATGATACGTTAGAAAACGTTTTTTCCAGAAGGGGACGATAATGTTTTTTGTATAGATGGTATCTATTGTGATTTATCTGTCACATGAATAATGGACAGTATTTAATGAAATCAGAAACAGCCTCTGACACCTCCCTGTTGAAGTGAAGATATGCAGAGCTCTTTGAAGCATGGTGTTCTAGCTTTTAATCATTAGCTTGTCTTACATTATTTATGTAAAGTCATTAATGGCGTTAATGGCGTCCTACATGTGATATGATGGTAGCGTATAATGTATGTTGTTCAACATTTACTCTTCCAGCCGTGTAACCAGCACGTAACATTGTATTATTCTTTCCTAATGTCCTTCAGTTTAAAATTGACTCTATGAATAAGTGAGCTCGGAAGCCATTATTGAGTTACTTAAATGAAAATTGAACAAACTGCCCTAAATTGCAGAGAGATGGGGAACTTAACTGAAGGTCACATTTGCATACCATCTCTCTCTATTGACTTGTAACCTGAACACGAGGTGAGTGTTTCCTCTGACAGCTGCAGCATGCTGGAGAGACGAAGCCCTCGGCTGTGTAAAGACTCGCGGAAAAGTGTTTGTCACACATGCTGAAGCCTGATATTTCTTTATTCAGACGACAAGCTTTTCCCTCTTCTTCACGGCGCCACGGGCACGCACAGCAACAATGACAGGAAGAGCCTTTGGTGCAGAAATGTCTTGCAAATTGACTCATTGCTGAATGTGGAGTCGCTCAGGTAGGAAGGAGCAGAAAGACAATGTCTCTGCACAAGAGAAATGGGGCATGGATGGCCGCTGCCCTCTATCTCTTCTTGACACAATTAGATCCCCAAGAAAAACTCCTCAAGGAAATTGACTTTTGAATAGCGGCCCATAATCATTTGCAAACCTACAATAATGGTGTTGATTTTTTTCCTTCATATTAAGACATATTTGGGGTTTCTTGCCCCCCACAAGTTACCGACTCTCATTAATTCAATCACACACTTCACCCATGGTACTTATCGCTGGGTCATGCCCCATTATAAATACAGTTTTCTCTATTTATGCACACAGGGGCTCCCAGAGGGTTTGAGGAGTAAGTGATTAATTTGATTGGTTTTCGCCTCCGGCGGTACAGCCACAGACTTGCCGAGAGTTTCTTTTTTCCGTTGTGCTGAGAAGACGGGAGCTGCTGCCGCTCCGTAGTGAAATGTTATGCTCTTACAATCTCACCTCTGTGCAGCACTTTGATAAACACCGTGTTATTGTTCTCCTAGTGATCAAACCAAACATTGGTACATGACAACATGCGTTAATTGCTCTGAACAAGGTTAACGCTAAGACTTAGTTAAATTAATTGGTGTATATACTTTTAAGAACATTCAGGGTTTAATTGAGCCTAAACTTACATCTTACAGGTCTCCCTTGAAAAAGAGATCGATGATCTCAATGGGACGACCTGGTTAAATAAAGGTTTGATTATAATAATATGTACTACGTGGGATCAAATAAAGCCTTTGTCAATACTTGGCATCTATTCTTTCGAGCATGTGATAAAAACAACATCAATGATACATGCAACATATCCTCATACAAAAACTTTTATTTTTGGTGCAATTTCTTACGAATGTCCACTAAGACTTTCTATGACCATAATGCAATATATATATATATACTTATATTACATAATACTTTTTATTATGAGCCAATAGAACACGGACCAACCGTCATAGACAAACAAATTAGTTTGTCAAAATATATTGTTACAAATATATATGAACAATTAAAAAGAAAGTCATACAAATAGAGAATTGTCTTAAGGTTACTAAAAATAACATGAAATCTAATGCAAATATCCATAAACTATGTCACTCAGTCAGGGGTTCAGTTGCATTTATTCACACCAAAATGTTCCTGATGAACCAATAAAGACTTTCTCATTAGTGCTTTTTATTAGGTAGGGGTTTAAAATTAAGTGTTTGTGTTCAGATTGGATTTAATTGGATTGAGGACGTGTTCCTTATTCCCTTTTTCATCCTTAAGCAACAAAAGATTGCTGAATAAAAAATGCAGAGGTCTGCCCCGTGCAGGGCTCGCAATTAACGATGTCCCGATGTCCCGGGGACCATACAAATTCCTACTGGGACACAAATCTATTTTGTCTGGGACTATTTCGGGACAGTAAAAAAATAAATAAAAGTAAACCTCAAAATGGGTGTTATTTGCAAAGTCATTCGACTGTCAAATCATAGAATGCATTCTACGTCATCCACTCTGCTGCTGACTGCTGCTAGACTCGCGCCAATGCAACGGTCACGACAGTTTAAAAAAAGAAGAAAGAAATGCCTGGTCATGATGCATCGTTTTCCACTGTGGTAAGTTAGTTGTCTTAAGTGTCAATGTTAGCTAGCGCTAGCTAGCAACTGAAGTGTGCCTTACAATGCATACAAACGTCCTAAAATGCGGTGTCATGTTCTTTTGAAGTTTGTGAAAATGATGTGAAATACAGTTGATCAGAATAAGAGGTGTAGCTTATCATTTTTGTATTTTCTTTGTCTGCCAGTCAGTGACCTGGCTAGAATCTTTAGCTGCAAAAACGTAAGGCATTTAGCTAATCATTTAGCTTTTCATCTTTTTTTAGTGTTTTAGTTTTTTTTGGTCAAGAACGTCAGTCAGATTGGGTGACGAGTAGAAAGGGGGTCGCAAGGTAATTTTAGTTTGTCAATCAACTCTGGTATGAGAATAATGTGTCATGTTAAGAGAGAGTAATGTTCCAGTTGTTTTTGTGCCTAGAGGGGGGTGGGTGAATGAGTGAGAGCAAGATGATTGACATTCATGAATGAAGATAGAAGATCAATTTATATTCCTATAGTACTACTGACTTGTGAGGATAACTTGTAATTAGAACTGAAGACAGATACATTTATTAAACTGTATTATGGAACTTCTGTATTTTTATTATCATTCATACCACTTTTATTGGCAGATAGAGGGTTCCGATCATAAAACACAGAGACCATACAGCCATACCATATTGAATTGAAAAATACAAATCAGAATTCTTCAATGTTGACATGACAATGATAAATTAGTCTGGATATTGAGAAACAATAGAAAAACATGTCTTAAAACAACTCTCTTCCCTTCTACTCTAGGAGAGGCAACATATCAGACTGATATTCATATGTTTAAAAGAATAAGTATTTTAAACTTACATGGTGGACCAGAGTCTATGGTGTGATGATTAAGTGACAAAAAAGTAGCAAATTATATGTATTCTGCATATTTGGGGGGGCGACGATACAAATTTAAATTTGGGACACTGCTGGTTATATCCGGGACAATACAAAGTAGAATTCGGGACAGTTGTGGGACACTGAGGAAAAAAGTTAATTTCGAGCCCTGGCCCCATGTCACATGACACCGTCAATGTGAGGAGACAAAGGGAAAGAGACACACCTGCATCTGTGCATATCCCATTAATCTTGTTATAGTCCCGTCCTCTTTCTTACTGTTAAATATGCATTCAAAAGAATGGAGTCATTGAGTGTATTTGGCATATAAAAGATATGGGCTCATCATTAAAAATCCATGTAAGCCCTTTAAAGCTGAAGAGAGGTGATTTCATGCTTGGCTGCATCGTTTCGTAGCTGCTACACTCCACTGCTGCCACCTTCGCCACAATACAAAACACACACACACACACACACTCTGGGCCTCCTACAGTGACGTCCTTGGCTCTGCCTCCCCCGTGCGAGGCTCGCTGGGATGGATGCTGTGTCTGAACTAATGGAGCAGGGAGAACACAGGCTGGCTGTGAATAGAAGGAGGTGGAGGAGAGTCAGGGTGCTCTTCAAGCGCCTCTTTGAGCTCTCACAACAGCAGGTTACTGTCATCGCGCTTTTTCGGAGAGAGGAGTAATATTTAGTGGCTGCCGGATCTTCTTCCCTTGGGGGTGTTAGGGCTTCAATTTAAAAAGGTCCCCTGGATTTGTTCACATGCAGCGTTTAAACGTCTGGGGATTTCTAAACAAGTTTACTACACTTAATATCTGTTCATTTGTTTCCATTATAATGTGTCTGTGTTTATTATAGCTTACCACTTTGAAACACTAATCCTAAAAACTAGGGGTTGTATTCAATTATTTTTCAGTGTATTCTAATTGTGTTCACATGCAACATTTCCTTAAAGGTGGGGTATGTCATTTTGGGTGCGCTAGAATTTGAAAGTACACAACCGAAACAAATCTGTTACTTCCTTACAGAGACCCTCCTCCAACACACACGAACGCGCACATGACCAATGAGGGCACGAGATAAGTTTGTGCACAGATGGAAGGCTGACAGGCAGGTAGGCCATCCAGTTACTTTAGCCGGGCCGGCTCAGATGATTGGTCGTGCTTTTTACAGTACCACGGCTTCAACAGATGACGTTTTTTTATGTATTTATTGTCAAAGCATTTCATATATTCATTGCTATCGGGATGTTAAGAGCATTCCATGGAATATAACAAGTGTTTCTGAAGTGAATTACCTACCCCACCTTTAAGTACTTCAAAAAGTTAACTTTACACACCTAATTTGTACCATAATGATCTATTGTAATGTGTCTGTGTTTGTTATCTTAGATATTTTAAACCCTAACCCTAACCATACAAACTAGGGTTAGATACTTTTTCAGTGTATTTGGTTTAATGTAATGGTTTGCTTATAAGTGTTTCTGTATCATACATGAAATCCCCCAAATGATTGTACGTATATTTTCAAACTTTTTGTGAATAAAATGAAAGAAATGGAGTAACATTTGGTGGCACAAGCTGTAAGATCTTTCCCCTTGGGGCTCGAATCAGAGAAGCTCCCTCCGGTCATTTTGGGCTCTAATTAAAGAAAAAATGAGAGTAACATACCCTACGGTGAGTGTCCTTTTAGCTCTGTTAGTAACATACAGTGTAAATGCCCTCTGTTTAATGTCTGAGCGCCTATTCCCCATCTTGTTATATTTCTCGGCGTGTCCCATTTATCATTGTATCCATTGGTTCATGAGTACCTGTTGTTTTAAACGCTTTGTGAATGAATAAATGGAGTAATATTCAGTGATGAGATATGCCACACTTTCCCCTCATACATCATCTCGTTGCAGAAAATATGCTGCTAAATCAGACTCGTGCACTAATGACTAAGAAATTCCCCTAAAGAACATCTGCGGTTCCATAACCATAAAAACATTTTGCTTCTGATTAATGTGGTATTCTTAGGCTCATGGCTCTCCTTAGCAGACCACCAGACGAGATGTTCAATCAACTATGCATGACTTGACCTTAATGGATTCTTCACTGGGAGGCTTGCGTTGGTTATTAGGGAACCAGCTCATGTGGAACAACCTTGTCCCCTTGGGAGCTGAATTACACCAGTTCAGAGGAAAGCCACATTATGGCAGGAGGAGGAAAGAGGAAAGCGCCGTTTTCTCTTGGCTCGCATACATCTTTCAGTTTGAAATGTGCCTACTGTGTGATCTCAAAAGAAAATGTTCCATCTGCTGCTTGATTACCAATTCCCCATCGCTTCCTGTTTGCTTTACAGTCGGTGCTGCTGGCCTTTTGCCTTTTGTCTCGAACGCAGGCTTGGGAAGTAACTGATTACATGGTAACGAGATTACATAATAAGGATACAAAAAAAGGTAACTGTATTCCCTTTCAGATGTAATCAGATTACTACCAGCCAGCAGGAATACAATGTTAGTAAACACCTACAAATATCACATAGTGTTTGTTGTAAAAGGATCAGATGTTCTCTCTTCTCTGTAAGCTGGTCTGTTCTGTAGGCTAATACTTTAAGTGTGAATCAATACGCCTACTGCCTGAATCTGCTTCGTTTCTTTCCTTCTAATTCCTGACTTTTTTCATAATTCTACCTTTTTTTGTTGACATTTTGTACTTTTTCTCAAAAATCTCACTTTTGGAAAAGTCCTGACTTTTAACATATTTGAAAATTATTTTCAAAATTCTATTTCTTTTTAACAAAAATCACAATTTGTTGAAAAAAACTTAGGACTTTTTCTCAAAAATCAAATCAAAATTCCTGACTTTTTTCATAATTCTACCTTTTATTTTGACATTTTTTTACTTTTTCTCAAAAAACTCACTTTTGGAAAATTCCTGACTTTCAAAATTATTTTCAAAATTCTATTTATTTTTAACAAAAATCTCAATTTGTATTTATTCTCAAACAACTCACTTTTTTTCAACAAATCTCACTTTTTTTCAAATTCCTGACTTTTTACATAATTCTAACTTTTTTTTCAAAACTCTCACTTTTGGATCAGCTGTTCTCTCTTCTCTGTAAGCTGAACTGTTCTCTTTTCAAATACTTTAAGTGTGAATCAATACGACTTCTGCCTGAATCTACTTCATGGTTTCCACTTTCTTTGTTTCACTTGTTCTGTTTTTAATTCAGCAGGTGACCCTATGTGTTCAGAACATAGTGTGTGTGAGCTTAACTGTGTGTGTTAAACTGAAACTGATCATTTCCTGTCAGCTCAGATTTGATTTCTGCTTCTTAAACTCTAGTATGCTTAATGAAAGGCAGGTGTTATAAAATACTAAATATCTCGGTTTATTCTTTCACTAGATATTTCGTACATTAAAATCCCCTCCTCGTTTTATGCAATTATACAAATGTGCTCATGATTGGTCTAATGTACCCACGCATGTACCAACAGAGTGTCTCTATTAAGCTGTGTGCATTTTCTGAAGTTGCTGTCGGAAATTAAACGGTAGCATTATGCATCTGGTTTTAGCGATGACCGTGATCCCCAACCAGAAGCCTTGATCATCAAGCTCTGTTTATCCCCATTCCAATTCGCACACATCGGTAAATAAACAAACAAAATGGCCCGCGGTTGAATTAATGTTCTCCTCCAGCTGTGTACTCTAATTGGGATAATAAGCTGAAAGGTTATCAACACTCCACGAGGCATTATTCAAGCACCTAGCTCCATCTCCGCTCCCCTCCCCCCTTTTATTCTGCACTAGAGAGGGTCTGTGCTACAAAGTGGGAATGGCACAACATCTCCACTTATGTATACGTTCATGTACTTCAACCTTAAGAGGGATAAATAAGGATAAACAATAAATGTGTAGGTTGATTTGAGGTTGGAGAGTCACCTGCATCCATTTGATCAAGTGTGGATCAAATAGAACTGCATTAAGGGGTTTATTCTTATTCAACACTATTATAGGAACACTTCTAGGTGTTATTAGGAAACACCTCTATCACCTCCTTTAGGACACACTGGACCTTCCTTTATCACCTCCTTTAGGACACACTGGACCTTCCTTTATCGCTTCCTTTAGGAAACACTGGACCTTCCTGTTTCACCTCCTTTAGGAAACACTGGACCTTCCTCTATCACCTCCTTTAGGACACACTGGACCTTCCTGTTTCACCTCCTTTAGGAAACACTGGACCTTCCTGTTTCACCTCCTTTAGGAAACACTGGACCTTCCTCTATCACCTCCTTTAGGACACACTGGACCTTCCTGTTTCACCTCCTTTAGGAAACACTGGACCTTCCTTTATAACCTCCTTTAGGAAACACTGGACCTTCCTTTATCAACTCCTTTAGGAAACATTGGACCTTCCTTTATCACCTCCTTTAGGAAACACTGGACTTTCCTCTATCACCTCCTTGCATTTGAGTTTCCATCTTGCACATGTGATCGCTTTGAAAAGGCAAGTGACACCACAGCCATTAGGCGCATTCACACCGCAGTACTTTTCCCACAAAGGTTCATGAGAACTTAGTTCATGAGAACTCTTTAGTTCTCATGAACTAAGTTCAGATCGCGTTCACACCGGAATAAGTCCCTGGGGGAGGATTAGGCAAATGACGCCACTGACGTCACTTCTTCTTCTTCTGCTTTGGGTTTACTGGCAGGCCGCAAACCACTTCACGGCGTATACTGCCGCCCAAAGTCCCCGGCCGGAAGTCCCCGGAGTTGGGGACTGGCTTCAGTAGAAGCTGCTGGGACTCCCAGCAGCTTCTACTGAAGCCTTCCGAGTAAATCGCCAGAACGCCGACACCTCCTCATCTCCACCGCTCCCATGTTTTATTTTGTGTTGCCATAAGTTAGTCTCTCTGCGTTTCTGCGCTGGGCTAATGCTAATGCTAATAATGCTAATGCGAGGATAATAAAATCGCGGCTTCACAAAACCTTTTGGGAGTTTTACGGGGCGTGGTTTGCAAACCGCCCAGCCAATCAGACATAGGAACCTTTTTCTCCCACTAGCAGGGACGGAAAAGGGGGTGAAAAGGTTCTCATGAACTAATTTTAGTTCCGGCTCTTTTTGGTGTGAACGCAACATTTCGGAACTATATCGGAACTAAAGTGGGAAAAGTACTGCGGTGTGAACGCGCCTATTGATGGCAATAACACTGCATCTCATTATGTGATTATGTCGTAACACTGGTTTTCTGTTCAATGTATGAGGGGTTAGTTTTGACATGTGTCGACTGTGTTCACCGTGTCTCGTGAATAG
Source organism: Pogonophryne albipinna (assembly GCA_028583405.1). NCBI lineage: Eukaryota > Metazoa > Chordata > Actinopteri > Perciformes > Artedidraconidae > Pogonophryne > Pogonophryne albipinna. The sequence continues at coordinate 605,539 of JAPTMU010000071.1, read as the reverse complement.
CATTTGACAGCGTATGTGTTTGATGAAGAGATGCTAACATGATAATGGACCACCCAGAATGAGGTACATCACTTGTGAAAAGAATCTCAGTTGCATTCCATACAGATCAGAGACACACGCTGTAATTATGCACTGTAATGGAGCCAATGCATGTAAATCAGCCTCATTATTACAACTGACAGTAGGCTCATCTCTTCATCACTTATTCAGCAAGAGGCAATTTTCCAAGGCTTCCCCAGATGGTTGTCAGCTTAACGCAAAATGGAAAAGAGGTTCAGTCCAGCCACGCTCAAATTGATACCACCAAGTCATAGATGGAAGGAAAAGCTTGGATATAAAGTATGGGGTCTTGGTCTCATATCGCTCTGACAAAAAATGACAAAGGAAAATACATGTTTTCCACAGATATTTCTGAAGAAGGATGACAAAATAACCAAACCCGGCTTTTATAGATCCATTTATTCCACTTTAACGTCACCCACACTGTTAAGGGTCACTTAGGTTGCCTTAAAAGTGGCTATTAACACGCTCTCAGAGACAGGGTCCTCTTGTGAGAGAAGCACCACTTGATACAAAGAGCTTTCGTCCTCTGATCCTGAAACCAAAACAAACACATCACGCAGGGTTAAATTACAATGTGTCTAGATAACATATCTCTCTTGTTTGAAATTCATAAACGCAGCATGAACCAAGTGCATGCAGCCTGTTATTACTGAGGAGGACTTGCTCAGAAATGCTTTAGGATTTCTATTTAAATCTGACCCTGCTGAGCCACTCATGCACATCTTCTAATTGTCGATACGTTATAAATGTGATTTGTATGTTTATTGCTTGTTGTTAGAGTGCACTTTTTTGTCCATTTTGTGTCAGACTCCTTTGCTTAAAAGCCCTTGATGAAAGTGTTGGACTTGACCTGTCCGACCTGATGCTTCACAGCAACAGACACACTGCGCTGTGAATCAAAATGGACCATGGTAATGAAAGTGTCATCAGCTCTGTGCATTTCAATATTGTGAAGGTTTGTCCAGCTATTTAACGTCCCATCAAGCCTCATCACATTCATTTGTACTGCAGAGCACACAGAAACAGCAAGGCCACAGATAGGAAATGGCATTAAAATGTAAAATATCTCTAAAATTCAGTCATCTTTGTCATTGACAGAAGAAACAGCTGATTGATTGATTTTCTATGCGCAATTGAACAAGAATGGGAGGCTGTGGCTCAGTGGATAGTGCGCTGAACTTTGAATCAGGGGGTAGCAAGTTCGAGTCCCACTGCAGTCAGCATGTCGTTGTGTCCCTGAGACACTTCACCCTAATTGCTCCTGTGGGTATTGCCCACAGTACTGAATGTATGTTAGTCGCTTTGGATACAAGTGTAATGTAATGATTTTTCGGATCGGTAATCTTGTTTGTTAAATCTTACATCTCAGTTTAACAGAAAACAAGCTAGTTGAGAAATATGGTAATACTTTTTTGAACACAACATTTATAGTGCATTATGACTAAACTAATAAACACATCGTGCTTTCTGATGCATTTTATCTACATTCAAACAACCGTATAATATTATGGGATTTAATTAATTTTAAGTGTCCAATGGAAGTTATACACTTATGACTATATCAATTATGCAGACCTAAATAATCAGCTGTTGTAAGTACTCATCATGGTTTGCCCACTGCTCCTAGTACTAGACTCCTGCTACTAGGATGGGTTAAAAGCAGAGAACAAATGTCACTGTGTGCTCTGCATGTGTGACCATTAAAGAGGGTTTCATCCCTCCCATTCTATTCATTACATCAGAGCTAAGGGGCGTGGTTCGGCCCGACGCAAAGCTGTCTGCATGCAGTTTGCTTTTCAGCCCAACTGTATACAGTTAAATCGACCGGACTTCTTTCTGCAGATGTGAGCGTCCTTAACAACGGTCAATAAGTCCTTGCTGCACATTATCCCTTACATGTTTCCGTCTTAAGCTTTGTTAGTTAGTTTTGTAACGGACGTAATGTAACCGTTGTAACGGTTATTGCTTTTCTCAGACGCGGAGGGATACTGACTTGTGAAAAGTAACTACAATTCTACCCGTGGTATTTGTCATTATATCACGGCTAAGAACCAATCAGATCGCTTCATTTGACTTGTCCGTTTTATAATTATTTTAATATTTTGTGATCTGAGCTGTGTGATTTTATATGTTATGTTTCTCTCTGTTCTGGAGGTTTTAAAGTGCGTTATAAATAAAGTTGGATTGGATTGGATCATTGTTTGTTTGCAGATGATATGGCTTTTTATTTGCTAAAAATCCAACTGTTCCAACGGTGTAAATAGGCTACTTTAGAAATAATTAGGGATGCACGATATTGGTTTTTTGAAACCGATACCGATAACGATAACTTCCTGCTTCTCAAGACCGATACCGATAACCGATAATAATATAATATATATATATATATTAAATGTACCTGTAGTTTTTGCACACCTGGTGGTTAAAAAAAGACTAGTAGTGAGCAAATGACATGAGCATTACTACTATGAACAAAACTAAGCCAAGAACAGTTTTGACTCTTCAAAGTGACCATATTTATTTTCCCAAATAAAGTTCTTGCCTTTTTCAAAAGCCTCGTCGATAGGTAAAAGCCCCGGTGCCTTTGCAGCTGGCTTTGGATTCGCCGCTAGTTTAGCAGCGCAGGCGTCTTCGTACGCTTTGAACACACCATCGTAGCGATGGCGATGTTTCAGGTGACTAATCAGGTTGGAAGTATTATAGCTCGTTGCCTTTTTCCCTCCTCGTGGAACTTCTGCATTGCATTTGTTAATACAAATAGCAAGCGAACTATCCAACTCTGAAACTTTGAAATAGTCCCATACTACCGACGACATGTTTGTTTACTGTCCTGGCTTCACGGCCGCACACCATTTACGTCACAGCCAGGCATGAGTTAGGGAGCGCTGGATTTGTGAAGAACTCCCCTCTTCCTAAACCACTAATACCACAGTACTGGCAAAACGGGAGGAGCCGAGTGAAAAACAAGCGCCCCTCATCCCAATCCACCCACACCGCAGGATTTTTTCTTTTTTTTACCCAAAAAATATATTGTATATTATCGGGGCTATTAATACTTTTATCGGGTTTATCGGGATGACGTCATAATTCCTAATATCGGACCGATAATTATCGGGCCGATAATTATCGTGCACCACTAGAAATAATGCAATCGTATACATTGGTACTTAAATCCAACAAAACCCGGATCACCGCTGGTAACAAGCCCCCGAAAAAATGTCCCCTTACCCCCAAAAGGCTTATCGTTTTTAGACCGATGGCCAATTGGTTCTGCAATCGCTTTTATAGAAGACTGTTTGATGTGAATTTTGAGCCGTCTGATCAGATTTCAGCTTGTTTGTCCGTCTTTGTGTTGGTTTCACAAGTGCTGAGATGTGATCAAAAATAGAACCGTCTGACACGAATCTCATACTAATGGAGTCAGAAATCTTTGCATACCTGAACATAACACACAGCAGGTGAGGAAGGTTTTTGTGCTGTACTGCTGCTCGGTGATGAAAGCCTCTGCTGGAGACTCTTTAGAGCCACAGAGGTTCATATTGATGCCATAAAAGATGGCGTACCCTTTGCTTTGATTTATTGGCTACCGCTCAATGTAACTGTACCCACATTTGAAAGGTACATATTGGTCACAGCCCTCTATCGATTTTTACAACAGTTAAATGGATGACTTTGTTTAGCAGTGAAAAAGGGAGCAATTGTACCCGCACTAGCAAGCTGTTTAATAGTCCCAAATCTATATTTCATTAAAATGATGACACATTGCACCCTTAGCCCTCTCCTAACTCTTGTTCTATTGATCTCCAGCAGTTTGGCCCTTGTAGAGAATAATAAATCGTCCCTGGTCCTCTTTTGAAACACTCACCTTCCATTATACATGTAATGAAGCACAGGAATTACACGGTGACAGGAGGGAATTTCAGGTCATCACTCAAGATGTGTTGAGAGCAATTTTGTCCTCGTGATTGCCGTGCACAGGACGGCGAAAAGTGTTTAGGAATGTTCTCATGTAATATACTGTATGTTCTCACACGGCAGAGGAGCATCCATCTCACTTAGCTGCTCATAGTTCACCAATTGTGTTCTAGATAACAGCAAGGAGTGCCATAATCAATAATATGTTTCTCACGTACTGTAGCTCACATGGAAAGTCCCCTCCTGGTTCTTATCTTTCGGTTTTCATTCATGGTTCTCCTACATTTGGACCTGTTGTCTTCGTTTTAAGACACATTGGAAACGCTTATTAGTGACGATTCAGAGATGAAATTGCACCAGGTACATCGTTATGGTTGAACCTTGTTTACTTCAACAGGGCCGAACTGATGCTGCTAATTAGGAAGGAACGTTATAATTGTACGTTTTTAGAATTTCACACAGGCCAATAGATGAGGCTTGTTTTTTAAACGCAAACTGCTGGTTACGATAATAACAATGGCAGGGAACATTTGTATTGAGATTCAGAACCAACAAGGCTTTTAGATAAATATGCTTTTTATGCCAGATTGGAAAAATCTGCAATATAGCGTACATTTGTGTACACATTTTGCACTTTTGTTATTGTGCAGCATAGTTTAGGGTTAATATATAATGTCAGAGAATATTTTAATCTGATCACTCGGTATATTGAGTTTCTCAGCGTTCCTGAGAACCTGTCAATATTACAAACATATGCTTCTCATTAAATCGCAATATCCCCTTGCTGCAACTTGAACTGGGTAACAGGTCAAAGGGTCATCTTTCTTCCTGTGGAGAATAAATATTGTAGACACAGAGGGGCCGTTGTTAGTGTATCTGGCATTGATTAGGCAGGCTTGCAATAAGTCCGTCCCTCTCAGATATATAATAGATCTAATTATTTTATTCTCTTCAGAGTTCCGCGTGGTGGCTTACACTTAACACTGTGATAAACTATGCGAGGCTCTCCGGCCGTATGTACGAACTTTCAATAAATCTCAAGGTGTTTGATTAAACAATGATTCCAGTCTCCATCTTTCCTGCACCGCTCTGAAGTTTCCGTAACATATAACAAATATACATTTCTACTTTCTTGTTTATTTCTTGTCTTTTAATTGTTATTGTACAATGCGACCTTGAGAGCCTTGAAAGGCGCCTATAGAAAATAAATGAATTATTATTATTATTATTATTTAATGCCATGCCTTTTTTTGCTGCTGCAACACAAACATTTCCCAAATTGGGATCAATAAAGTACTTCTTATCTTGTCTTATCTTATCTTATAAAACTGTTTTTTAATAAACCCTAATGCTAATGTATGTAAACCCATTGTTTCTATATAAAGACATGTTTTGTCAAGAGCTGCTTCCTGTCCAAAGACTATGCTTATACTTATCAGGTCCAAATAATACGTAAAAAGCAATGGAGTGCAAACCAAACAAAAGCTGGTGTCTCAGGAGCTTACAGGCCTGCAATCTGTGGTCGTTCACAAGAAGATGACCTTTACGGTGGCTTCACACCATAAAGCGCTTAGCTGGAAAAGACGTTTCCTGCATCTCGTTTCCTTCCTTTTATTTTCACGCAATTAAACCCTCTTAAGGGACGAGAGCAGGGAATGTTTGGATAATGGGAACCTGTTGTGTTTATGATGAATACGGTCCGATCTGTCCGCCTCTGGAGGGTAAACACGGTTGACATTTGGTGTTGACCTTATCTCGTCTATTAGGCTGCTTGTTTTTCTGACAGAGATGGATAAGGGGGCTTTTTTTTCTTTCTCATTTCATCGTATAGAATGACGCCGGGTAACAAGCTGTTTTCACATTTACATGTTCTGTCATTTCTGAGGTGAGCTCATAATGAACAAGAGCTTCTCTCTCTGCAGTGCACTGAAACAAGAAGAACACATTGTTAACTTGTATTGCATTTCAACATTTCATATGTCAGTGTCTAATGAGTATAAGTGTCATTTGTCGCTGGAAATCCAAGGTAAACAAGGTAAGTGGATAATTCTTAATTAATGTGTGTGTTTTTATTTTAAAATATAGTTTGAGTTACTTTCAAGTATTCTGTTTAAAAAATAATTCTCATGAACTTTCTGAAATAGCTCTTTGTTTTTGTCATATTTACTTAAAGGGGGGGTAGGTAAGTTTCAGAAACCGGCTCGAGTGCACTAAAATTTGAAAGTACACAGCCGAAAAGAATCCGCCCCTTCCTTCAGACTTCCTTACAGAGCACCTCCTCCAACACACATGAACGCGCACATGACTTCGGTTGGCTATATAGTTCAGGGGAATTGTAAACCATACAAAACCTGTCCAAGAGAAAAAGAGCGACCACGGCGTCAGATTTCAACTCGGTGTGTATGGGGGTTATTCCCTATCTTTATTCAAGAGCGTGGTATTTACATTTGAGAGCACACTTTATTGATTTCCTTCACTCAAACCCTGTCATCGCACCAAAGACAAACCAAAGAGTAACCGCCCTTACGGGACGCTGTAATAAGTAAAGCGAACGCACCCGCAAGGACACCTGGCCTCCTATTGGTTGAGGGATTTTGACAGGATTGTTGCACAAAAGTACAGAATAAATCTGAGAGCAGAAAAAATCTGTAAACAGCAATATATCAGAGTGCAAGCGTACAGTTTGAGCAGAAGCAGAGCAAATCAAAGTGCAAGCAGGCACTATTTGAGTGCGAGGACAGGGTTTGAGGGAAATAAATACATAAAGTATGCTCTCAAATTTAAATACCACGCTCTTGAATAAAGATAGGGAATAACCCCCATAGGTGTGTTGCATTAGTTGTCGCCATCGTTGAAAAGCAACTCCGATATTGACTCTGGTTTGAATTCTCCTAGTTTCCACTTTGTTTTTGTTCCTAATTTGCTCCGTTACATTATTTCTTTTGCCACCAGTAGACGATGTTGAACCTAACTCTGCCATGGTGAAAGTGGCCACCTGTTGCTGGCGAGTCATTGAAGTACTGCTGCAATGCACGCCCAATGACGGCACGCCCAATGAGGGCACGAGATACATTTGTGCGTGCACGAGATGGAAGGCTGACAGACAGGGCGGCAATCCAATCCGTTTAGCCGGCCCGGCTAAACGGATTGGTCGTACTTTTTACAGCGCTACGGCTTCCACAGATGAAATTTTTTAATGGATTTTTTGTCAAAGCACTTCAGATATTCATTGCTATCGGGATGTTAAGAGCATTCCATGGAATATAACAAAAAGTGTATCTCGAGCCGGTTTCTCAAACTTACCTACCCCCCCTTTAATATCTATCCACAGTCACTATCAGCCTTCAAATGGGTTCTGCATTTGCAGGTTCACTGAAACAAGAGGGAAACATTGTTCACTTGTATTTAATGTCAACATTTAATATGTCAGTGTCGGATGAGTATAACTAAGTGGCATTTTCATATGAATTAATATATATCCACAGTATCAGCCTTAAAAAGTCAACTTTATTGTCAATCTTTCAGTTTGTGTGTACAGACAGAGATATCGAAATACCGTTTCCCATAATCCCGAATATAAAAATACAAATATGTATAAAATATGTATATCCTATACAATCAACAAACACATGTATACATATGCACACATTCAGATTACAAAAAAACACAACAATCAATATACAAAATAACAGTCACTTCAATATCTTTGGGAAGGTACATTAGTGCAAATATCATGAATGCTTTTGCTGGGTTATTGCCTTTTACGTTGAAAAAACTCCCCGAGAAACACATGAAATAAAACTAAAGCTACCGTGGCTGAACAGTGAAAGTAAAGAGTGAACAGTGAGATTGCTGCAGCCTTCACAAAGTCAAGCGGTAAATCAAAGAGACATCACAGTATACCAAACAACACGGCTTGATTGACAGGTGACCTCTGGGAGGTGTGGTGTAGAAACGCCACCGCAAGATGCTAATCAGGATTAGCACATGGAGGCAAGATAAAAGAATGGAGGTGGGGAGGCGACCCAGAATGACCCACACGCTCCACCAACAATCACAAATCACAAATCAAATCATAAAAGGTTATTTTAATTGGGGATTTTCATATTTTAAAAAACGTCTAATTGCATTACGTGTTGCACGCTCTACTTCTGCAATGACATGTTTATCTGATTCATTGAATGAGACATAATAAAGGGCCAAACACTAGTTAATCAAATCAAATAACACACATCCAGGGTAAATGAATAAGCATTAGCATCTAAAATAATTAAGCAAACATATTAAAGTATTGAGTAAAAATAAAATAATGTTTATATTGCACTTAACTAATGGTATTGTACAACATTTGTCATAGTTATATTGCAATATATGTGGATGGGAATCTTGCTTTTGTCATTACAGCATTTGAATTGGATTATATAATTTGTTTATGGTGGACATGGAGTTTGTTATTGTTGTTGTTGTTACTACTAAAATCATGCGTCGCTTTCCACCTTCTTCTCCAGTAGGACTCAGATGAGGGTGTTGCACTTTTCTTTTCTTTTCCTTATACATGTTGTTTTGTTTCTTTCCGTTAACCGTCAAGTGGGAAATAAGTATTTTTTTGTGTTTCTGTTAGAATCCTAAGATACTGTTATGTTTGGCTGTCAAGAAAAAAAAAAAAATATATATATATTATTATTATGAAGGGCAGACCATCTATTTGTTTTTTGTTTTTTTTAGAAAGGGGCAGGTCACATAAGATTTTATTCTTCTCCCTGCTCCTTTTCGCTCAATGGTAGTCATGTTTTGTGGCAATTATTGTACATTTTGTTTTGCGTACCATGAGCGGGACAAATAATGAAATGAAATGAAATGATATATTAGTGATTTGAACCTCAATGACCAATCCAGCCCACCAGCTAAACACAACACACACTATGAACTATAAGAAAAAGCATATTCTCTCTTGTAAAACTGTTAGTGGACGCAGTGCTGGGTCACACGGGTCAAACAGTGCCGAGTTCATCTCTGCTCCATATGACCCGTTCTTTAATGTTTACCATTAGTAAAGTGGTCAGCTAGGGTTTGTCTGGAGTTTTGTTTTGCCAGAGTGCTTTTGAGCAGATGTGTGGGTGGCACATCGCTTAGCTCGTGTATTGAAAGGTTGAAAAGCCATGAGGTTATTTCAGTGTAAAAAGATGGTGTTTATGTTGGTTAGGAAACTAGTGCTTTTATACCAAGAAAATAAATAATCTATGTGGGAAGCATTTCTGTTCGTGAAGCGCTTCGCTTTAACGTCAGAAAGTATATCGAGGAAACACAGCATGATTCAATGTAGGCATCAACATGGTATCTGAAAATAAACGTCAGCTGCATTTTCTTTGTCAAAGTCAACTTCATTGTTAATCTCAAAATACGTTTGTACACACAGAAAGATCGAAATACTGTTTCCCACAGTCCCGAGGTATAAAAAAACTCACACATTAAAATGCAAGAACACTCAATAGTTACAAAAAAACACAAAATAACCGTTTACTTCAAGTAAGAAGGATATATATATATATAGCCCCACCTAGTGTCAGCAGAAAGTATTAAAAATAATGATTACAACAAAATGCAAAAAATAAATTAAAAAATATATAAAATATATTTTAAGATCATGTTTAATCATCTGATTCGTCTCATTGCTGTTTTAGTCTGTGTTCTTCTAATTAGTGTCTACAGTGTGCCTATTGAGCTGTTTAGAGCCATGTGGGACAAAACCCGATCCTGCCCCTCCCTCTCACTGTCTAAGTGAACGGTGACTGTAAAAACTACACTGCGCATGCTCAGAGTATTTTCCTATTTAATGTGTGTGGCAAAAAATAATGACCATAGGGGCATAGTGCTGCCATCCCCACCATACGCCATCTCACATCATTCAGAGCTGATTGGCTGTAAGTACGTGTGCCGCGAAAAGTGTGGTGTGTGAAGAGGAGACGAGAGACGCGTCCTAAAACCAGGAAGTAAGCTGCGCATGGCTTCCCTCCACAAAAAAGCAATGAGATTTCTCCATAGGATTTTAGAAAATAGCTCCAAATAAGATCTGTGGGAAACGTAGCTGTTAGATAAATGCACGTTTTGTTCAGCCGGATAATATCCACATGTCTACCCTACTTTTATCATTTTCGAATCATAATTATTATTGATTAGATTAGATTTATGATAGACTTTTGAAACTACAAGAACATAAGGAGGACTTTTACAAAAAAGCAATAGAGATTTTTGTCCAGAAGGATAGGCAAATGGACTTCATCTTCAAGTCAAGGTAAGACCGCAATGTTATTGAAATTGAATGATACAATTACATTTGTTGGGTATCCTTTTGTTGAACTGTCTGTTTAAAATTAATTGAAGCATCACACTAAAAAAGCTTTTGAAAATAATATTATATTTTGATTTAGGTCAAAATATAATATTTGTAAACCTGAAGAGTCAGAGCCTCAGCAGCCATGAACCTCACTGCAGAAGCTTATAGACATCTAAGTTTTTTGTGCCCCACCACTTTTGTACATATAAAAACGCCACTGGGAATATGTGAGTACTTTTGTCGGCTCTCTTTAATACGTATGGTACACTTAGCATGTCTCAGTTAAAGTGCATTTGTGTTGTTAAATGTGCCAATTGAATAAAATAAATCATAAATATATATAGACAATGTTTCCTAAAGAATGCAATTTAAAAATTATCAAAATACATATATTCTTAAATATAGTTCTTTCAAAGCTGCATTGCATATTTGTTTTTTTATGTTTGCCACATTGGGGCAGCACAGTTAGTCCTAAACAGAACAGCGACATATTATAACTTTGTCAAGTGGATAAAGAAAACACATTTCCCAACTTTGTTTCTCAACAGGTTTGTTTAAGACTGTTAAAGGAAGTTCATAAGAGCGCGGGGAAAAAACAAACTGTAAAGGTTCATAGGCGGATTTTGCGGGGGGTGGGGGGCAGGGGGGGCAAAATATGTTACAGCATTACTACGTCTAAAACTGTTCCAATACAAATATTTCGTATATCAATATTGTAATAGATGTAATATAATGATTGTTACAATACAAATCTGAATAATATCATATTTTGTTTGAAATAATTTCATTTTTGAGCAGTTGCATGTTGTGACGTGTGTGTGTGTGTGTGTGTGTGTGTGTGTGTGTGTGTGTGTGTGTGTGTGTGTGTGTGTGTGTGTGTGTGTGTGTGTGTGTGTGTGTGTGTGTGTGTGTGTGTGTGTGTGTGTGTGTGTGTGTGTGTGACGTATGAGGTTAAGGACTCAAGTTCCCTCGCTTTTTTTTTACATACAAGTGATTCAGCTATTGTATTACTATAAGATATGCGGCGATTTTTAAAACGTCAAATTTCTGGGACGTTTAAGGCGTCTACTTCTGCACTAAGTAGGACACTGGTTAATAATATTATAGCGTGTTCAAGTAACCAAGGGATATAGTAGTTATCAAATAAGTATAAGATGTGCACAGTTATGATACGTTTTACTGATGCAATGCACTGTTGTTGGGGGGGGGGGAGACCGCCCCTTCCATATGAGTGTGTGTGTGTACGGCGGTCATGAGGCGTGCATGAGGCGTGCATGAGGCGTGCATGACGAGACGAGTTGTGTTCGTATGTGGAAAAGTCCTACTCAGTGCGGTGAACGCTGGCTTTATTGCTTCTGTATCCGTAGCACCCCACGCAATAGTTGAGACTGTGTACTGACGTCAGTAAAAAAGGTTTGCCCCCCCCAAGCGCAAATGTCAAACTCCGCCTATGGTTCAGACCCCAAAACCAAAACACTGGGCTAAAAGACCGTAAACACTGTAACACCAAGGCAAAGTGCAGAGATACAGTATTTCTCTTTGGGTTGTTGCATCTTATCTTTATACATATTCATTTGATCCCTTTTTTTATAACCGAACCAATAGATTGTATCACTTTCAGGAGCTACCTACGTTGCTTTGGATTATAGATAGCAGAGACAATCACAGATAAATACTCTATACCAGTGATTCTCAAATGGGGGTACGCGGACCCCTAGGGGTACGTTGGGGTACTGCAGGGGGTACGTGAGATTTAAAAAAAAAAAAAAAAAAGTTAATTAAAAAAATACCATGCATGATTACAAAAATGATCTTAGTACAATAAGTTAAATAGAAAACACAATTGTATAAACAATATTCCTAGAACCACCAAGGGGGTGCTCATATAAACATGTCAAATGTGTGCATTGTATTTCATAGTTTTGCATAATATATCATTTTGTTCATTGGTTTGTTAAACAGATATTACTTCAGTTGAAAAACTCCTTGAAAAATCATTTTTTTTTAAAATGTCGTTATTCTTTTACATGCATAAAATGAAAATATCCTTAGTTTGTTGTAATGCATGAAGGAGTTAATAAATCACACACTGAGGGAACATCACTATATTGGAATTATTTGTATAGGCTTTTCCGATCAAAAATGTTCGGGGTCGGTTCGGGGTCGGTCAGGGGGTACTTGGCTGAGAAAATGTTTCAAAGGGGGTACATTACTGAAACAAGTTTGAGAAGCACTTAATGTTTGTATTGCACCAACCCTAACCCTAACCCTACACTGGAAAAAATGCTGCTCCAAAAACAAGTAAATATATAATAAAAACAAGGTGTTTTTCGCTTTTAATAAGTGAACAAATCTGCCAAAAGAACAAGTACAAAATCGCTTGGTTAGATCTCTTGAAGTAAAGATGGGATAATTAGATAGCTGGAAGAACTTATTTTGAAGTATATTTGACCAGAATTAGGGACATTGTTACAAATAAAGCCAGAAATGATAAGACGTTTTCTGTGTTCTGATGTTAGGTGATTTTCCTATAAAATAAGATGTTTATAGGAGACTTTGACTGAAAGATGCTTAACCTGTTAAGCCTGAGAGCCCCCGGTACTTTTTTCACGAAACTGTGTCTCAGGGCTTCTTAGCATTTATGAAACTATTAATGTTCCATACTCACTTAACGGGAAGAAACTCAGCTAACTGACGATCCAATTTTTTTTTACCGAAACAAAACACAAGTGTCACAAGAAGCGTCTAAATGAGCCCTGAGCGACAAAATGCTACGCACTTTGCACAGAACTCATGGTGAAAATACCCTTATTACTTATCGTAACCGCACATACAAGATATCGATTAGCAAGCTGATATTCCACAGATTCCAGAAATATTAGTGTCATCACTGAGCGATCAGAACTCGGGACAGGGGAAGCGAAAACAGACATCACAACACATAGCATTACGGAGCATTCACTGGACATCGTCTTACCTTAGCTGTTGTTCTGATCAAAAGTCGTGTTCAATGGCATTAAAACGATAAAAACGCTGCTGAAGGTTAATCCAATGTGTCTGTGTCACTTTGAAATGATTACTGATAATCCATCCATCCATTTTTATCAATATGTCAATAACGGAGTTTTCTTATTAGCTGCTATGATAGCCACCTATCGCAGCTTCCGGTTCCGGGGCATTCTGGCTGCGCATCTCTCATTCACCAATTGGTAATGTTTAGATGGATTTTAGGAACTTCCCCTCGATTCTATTGGCTCTAACGGTTAAAAAGAGATGTCAATCATAAAAATCGACCGAGGGGGGCCAGAGATATGGAAAATCCACCCAAATGACCCCAGAAGTGGTTCTTTTTTTCTAAATCTCTCTAAAAAGGTCAAATGTCACTTGTTTTGCATCAATCTTGATACAGGGTATTATATGTTGTAGTTTTGATTCCTAAAGCTTTTAGTCTCCCATCCAATCATTCAAGGCTGGTTTTCACTATAAGTAATGTTTTTTTTTTTGGACGGACACTATAATGTACATTTCTTTACTATGTTCAATCTGAATTTACTTTAAAATAAAAAAAATCTATATTGATTCTGACTCTTCTACATCCAACTCACAGGTTTATCATTGCTTTGAGAAAAAAGATTATTAATGTAACCCTTTTAGAAGTGAAGATATGGTCATTTGTTCTGGGAATGTCATTTTCGAGCCTGAGCCCTGAACAACAGGCTCGGAGCTCAACAGGTTAAGATGCCTTGTCTAAAAACAAGTCTTAAGTTATTAGGTTTTATATCAAGTGTAACGACATATTCTACTAGAAATTAGACAAATATACTTGGCAAGATTGTTGATTTTTGCAGTGTAAGAACACTAAGTAGTTCGAGCAACCAAAGCTTTCAGAAACTGAGAGCTATTGAAAAGCAGTAAGATAGCCTGAAGACAATTATTTCAATATCACATGAACTCCATTTTTATTTGAGTCAGCCAATCGTGACCCTGGTTCAAGAATTATGGCTTGTTATGCTCATATATATGTTGGCCGTGCTTAACATTTGCGATTGTGTTGTCCTCTACCAGTCTTTCTGAATCATAAACATCTTTCTCTTGTCAGTTCACATTCTCTCGGTCCTATGAGAACACATTACAAGGCCTTGCTTCCACCTGAACCCTGGCTTTGATTACAGAAAAGAGCAGGTGTGAATTAAGCGGGTGCAACAGGATAGCTTCCTGTGAATAAATGCATTTTGATTATGAGCAAACATTGCCCTCCTTTGGCCCTCATTATGCAAATTAGGAATTGTATTTTAGGGGAAGAGAGGGAAGGAGGGCGAGGGTGATTTGTTTGCAGGAGGATTTTGTGCAGCCTGGCTGTCGCATATTGTTGATTAACGGACTAATGGACAGGCAGCAGAGTGGGGTGAAGTAATTTCATACCAATCACTATTCATTACTTAATGAGAGATGATGACTCGGGGCACTCTGCGGCTCCAACGGCAGCAACGTTGATGAATCGTAATAAAAAAATCATATCATTATTTACCTCTTTAAATTCACCAGGGCCAAGGAACATAATTAGGACGCACATGGGAGAAATATGGGGCCGTTTTCTTTCACAATCATTTATCATGACCTAATAGGATTTTTTGTTTACGGCTCAGGCCATCAGAGCAGCCGTAGAGTCTTACCTGTTGAACCAAAGAATAATCTAATCAAGTACACATATTTAAAATATAATTGACTTCTGTAATGCTGCTCAGTAATGGGCAGATTCCCATTGACTTTGGAGACGAATGACCCAGAAAAAGTGGTCTTTTCTTAGTGGATGTTACTTCATTACATTTGACAGAATTGTATTTTAATGACATATTATTTCTGGATTTTGTCCAGCGGATAATGAAGAGACGATGCATTGGGAACATATTTATTTGAGCTACTGAAATGAACAAGTTGTTTTTTGGTTAATGGATTGATGAACGGAGCGCAGACTAAATTAAGGGGCACCAAATGGTATATTAGTTTAATTAAAACACTCTTTGCCAAGCAGTGGCTGTTGGGAAGTTAAGAAGATAAAGAACATCTTGCTGTTTAACCACGCCCGTTACAGTCTATACTTTCCTTTCTTATTTGTGAGGTTATTGATGAATGTCAAGTTGTTTACCCTCCTGTTGTCTTTAGGTCAAATCTGACCGATTTACTACTTTCATCAATCCTAACTTTTTTGTTTTACATTCGATTGCATTAAGGCTTTATGATATCCTTCACAGGAGACATTTGAACATATTAAAGTGCTGATCACCACTTTCATTGAATTCTGGATGATTTAGTCAACTTTGTAACACCATGGTGTTCCCGCTCAAAAATGACCGCCATAAAGAAAAGGAATTAGTAACCATCCGGATCAGATCACACACACACACACACACACACACACACACACACACACACACACACACACACACACACACACACACACACACACACACACACACACACATACACACACACACACACACACACACACACACACACACACACACACACACACACACACACACACACACACATACTCTAGATGTGTCCCACCCTTATGTGCCCCTCCCCCCACATGGATAACACCTGGCACACACAATACATGTTCAGTGTCTGTTCTTTGTATATTTACTGCAGTTTTTCATGTATACCAGTAGTCTGATACAATATTTACAGTTTGAAAGGGTATGAAATGAAATTTGGTGATGATTAATGGTGTTTGTGTTAATGTAATAGCAGTTAAAACAGGACCGGTCAAATTTGACCGCGAACACCAAAGTAAGGGGGGGAGACGAAGACAATAGAAGGGTTAAGAACATTAACCAATCACAATACCAATTGAAAAAAACGATATAAAATTGTGTACAACATTTTGACCAACAGACCAAAATCCAAAGACATTAAATATATGACAATAAAGAAAGAAATATATGTGAACATTTAGGGAGCTGGAATCGTTGAATGGTCATTAATGTTTAAAATTAAAGTAATGAGAATAAAAACAGTTTCAAATCAATTTCACATAATAACTTCTCTCTAGTCTAAGGGGGTTTTCGTTTCCCTATTTTATATCAGTTTTGTAAATGACGAATCGTGCAGAGTTGTAGACTGTCAAACTTATTCAATTTTTTCTTCTATCCTGCAGGTTTTTATGTTTTTTATGAGAGCTATGTGTAACTTCAGCAACTCCCAGAAGAAGCAGCGAAGTGCATATGGTCCAATTATCTGATCCGTATGGTTGAAGTTCTTCCTCAACATCCAATTAAATATGCTCTCTCCTACCGTGTTGATCCATCATTACTGAACAGGTGCTGTTTGTATAGTGTGTACACCTTGAGCTCGTTGAATCTCTCCTCTCCCTTGACGTGTGTGTGTGTGTGTGTGTGTGAGTGCGTGCGTGCGTCTGTGTGTGTGTGTGTGTGTGTGTGTGTGTGTGTGTGTGTGTGTGTGTGTGTGTGTGTGAATTGGTCGACATAGAAAAAAAGTGGAAAGCAAGTCATGTTTCTTCACCAATGCGCAATTTGTAAGTAGTGCGGTGTGCCAGATTGATTTTGGACATCACATTAGATTACATTGCAGCCTCAGTATTACTCTCAAACTCAGACCCCCAACTCTGCAGTCGCTAGCCACTGTATACTCAAAATAATTATTATTCAATTTGAGTATTTGCTTCAAGAACTTTTCTTTGAATGTAAAAAATTACATCAAGTACAGCTCTGCTCTTACCATTAACATCTAATCATCCTCTGAAAACCATTACATTTTTGAAGGAGTTGTTAACACTTCCAGTTAAATTGGAATAAATGGTACAGTGCAGCTTGTAAGATGGGATCATGGATGTATGAAGAGAACTGGATACAGCGTTGGAGGCTAGGTTCATTCCTACAAAAGTTGCTCAATGTCGCATGAAGCCAACTCGAGACTAATAAAGACTCGAGACCAAAAGTACCCGTACTGTACTTAACCCTAAATTGCTCCCGTAGGCATGTGTGCGGTATTGAAATCTATATATCACTTTGGATAAAAACCGTCAGCTAAAATGACATTTGAAGTCTTAACAATGAACATTTTAAGCAGTAATAAAAAGCCCTACCATATTCTCAAGTTCAATACTTTTGCAAATAATATTTAGCAGCAAACAAAACAAACCCTGCCGTCAATAATATATGGCATCACCTTTCAAAAGTGAGCGCTGCTGTGAATATTTCTGCTCTGCTCTGCCTCCACAGGTAGATGAGGCCTCCTGAAGTTCAGCTCTGCTCCACAACACGTTTCTGACGTCCTCACACAGTAAGATAATGAAAAATGCATCAGCATTGATCTCCTCTCTGCAGCAAATCTTGCGTTAAGTTGCCTCTCCCGGACAAACCGTGCTAATTTATTCCTGTTATTCGCTCGTTGTCATACCTGGTCGCCATTAAAAAGTAATCCTGACAGTTAGATATCCTCACATCAAAGCCGCCAGCACCGCTTCTACCCAAATGATACATGGCCTCCTTTCAATTAAAACTGACTCCTTACTGCTCTGCGTTGGGCATCCTGTGTTCGTGAATTCGCTGTAACCCTTTCATCCCCTGCTCCTCATTATATCATCTCACCAGGTTTTCACTGTTGCTCATGGGCAGCACCGATAGAAATTATAATGAATCAGAGTGAACTCAGAACAGGCCGTTGTCCACATCACATGTAAGACTGTGTAATGTGGGCTCTCACAGCTGTCCGTTAGCATAATCTATTCCTTTTCTTTCAAATTTTGAAAGCATACTATTAGCTTATCGTCGGTTAAAATCCCTGCTGGATGTCCCTAATGAGGACTATGAAAGTTTCATGTTTAAAAATCTGTGTTTGAACTAGTACCTCCATTTGATTCTTCTTGAAAGTTTTCATACTGACATCATACTACCAGAAAAGAGGACTTTAAAGGTCCCATGTCATGGCCATTTCCACTGATCATAATTCCATTGTTGAGGTCTACTAGAATAGAATTATACTGTGCAATTTTCCAAACTCACATTGGTTTCGCATACAGCATCTCTGTAAAGTATGTGTATTCACTCTCTCCACTAAAAGGCTCGTTGCAGCTCTTGCCCCCCCCTCCCTGTGAGCCCAGTGTGCTCCGATTGGTCGGGACCAGTCGGGACGTTGTGAATCGCGCTGAGCTCCGTGGAGGTGTGATTTCCTTGTTTAGCGATACACAGCGAAACACAGCCAAACTCATCCTGAGCACACACAAAGTCACAGCCAAAGTAAAAACAATAAGTGTGGCTTGATATTGAGTAAGAAAAAGGTTGATAAACGCTGTGAGAATGGGTCTGCAGAGAGAATTTTGCCGCGATCCCAACTGTCTGTTATCAGCCTGCAGCCAGGGAGGAGAAATCAGCAGAGCTGCCTGCACTGAGTGTTTGAGGAAGTCCGTGGATTGGTCAATTTGGACCAATCAGCGGGGGCTTAACGTAACGGCTCCGCGGACGTAACATAACGGCTCCACGGATTGGTCCATTTCGTTCCGGGTACGGATGACATCATGCGAACCCGGAAGAATGAAATGGACAATGACGTATCTCCAATACTTTTACCTTGAAAATCAATGCATTCTAATGCTGGGTCAATTTGACCCCGGTGGCGGTTTTAGGTATAAAAAATCTCTGGCGGTTCTAGTGTTAAAAAGTAATCCCTGGTCAAATATTGTATCTTAAACATCTTTACCGAATATTCACATCTGCTAGTGATTAAGTAGCTTAAAAAAATTAATTAGCTTAAAAAAATTAGCTCAAAATCATATTACTTTATATTAATAGACTTCTCTCTCGTAGTCGGCAGTGAGAAAACTGTATCTCTGCTAAATGAAAAGGATGAATAGCCAACTTCTCAATTCAATTCTGAAATGTAATCAAATTGCCAATTAACTGCATTAGCAGGGGAGAATACAAGTTTAGAATTGATGGATCCTAGTTGCTCCTCTCGCTCGTTCTTAATGAAACTGTAAGGCAAGAGAAATCTTCTGAGGATGACCTTCATCTACTAATCTGCTAATTAACTTTGAATGAGACTTTTAATTATTTACCTGCATATATATGTACAGCTAAATATCCGTAGATTATGGGAGGAGAGCATGAGTAAAGATGAGAGAAATGTGTGTCCCATCAAGAGGTCAGAAACTCAGTTTTTACCCCCATCCTCCCCCACTAACTCCATCTATCTAAACGCCCCCTCCCCCATTTATCCCTGTCGAAGCTCCTGTGTTAAAGGGATATGAACATAGGAAAAATGAAGACATATTAAGTCAAGGCTGCACCGTACGTTGTAGGTTTTATAGATTGAAATTGATATGGCAAACCAACCCAGTCTCACAAAGAAACTTGTAATAGCTACGTTGGTCGACATGGCAAAACGTAATATATTCACAAATAACCCTCTCAAGACGTGACATGGATACAATATTTAAACATGGAGCTCAAATAATCTTCGTAATATCTATCAAACTATGGATCCTACACATCCACTGGACGTAAATTCCAAAAGTACAATATAAACTTTTTTTTTCTCACTGGGAAAGTTTGCGATCACGTGACATGGACACTGGTCATTAGAAATGAATAGGAACAAAATATTGTGTCCATCTTGAGAGGGTTATTTGTGATTATAAAACGAATAAGTCAAATCAAGCAATCTGATTGGTTCTTAGCCGTGATATAATGAGCGTATATCACGGCTTCGCGTCGGGCCGAACCACGCCCCTTAACTGTGATATAATGACCATACACCACGGCCTGTCGTGAGCTATTGCTTAAATATACTAAGTTTTGCCCTGTCGACCAACGTAGCTATTACACGTGTTTTTGTGAGATTGGGTTGAGCAAACAACAGCAGACTTAAACATTTGATTATAACATAGTCACCTTCACAGTTTCTTTCCATGTGTAAAGTTTAATTACAGGCAACTGCTCTCTGCAAACATTTTATTTGCATCACAGCTATTAAGTTACAGCCATTAGCTGGTTAGCTTAGCTTAGCATAGCATAGCATGAACACTCAACATAAATGCTATCAATGCAGAAGTTTGACAATTATAGGAAACATTCTTAGAAAGTTTCTTCTTGAAAGTTGCCAAATAATTATATCAATCAAATCTATCTGTTAACAGCCACTAGCGGGTTAGCTAGCTTAGCGTAAACACCAACAGGAAACAAATAGTTTCGGTTTTTGTCAACATTTTAAACGTTATATGTTTTTATTTTAATTCTTAACTCACTTTAAGGATCTAATCTGTGAAAACTGTTTGAGTTTAAATTCATGATGCAATGTGTTTTAATTATTCATGATTATTATTTTTAAAACATGCAACACTTCCTTGGAGAAGTTAGTAAGTTGGTCAGTTGAAGTATAATGTGTTGTATTTCCGCCCCCAGTTGTGATATGATGACCTCTTAATTCATAGCCCCATTTTTTTCATATTTAGCTTTTGATTTATCATTTATGCTATTTGCTAGGTTAATACCAAACACACTGTTTTGAAATTCAAAACCTGAGTCATTGTGTATACCTGCTGGGTCCCTGCCAGCGATTTATATTTTGCAGATTTCTCATTTTATTCAAAAGAAAGTCTGGTGTCAAGCATATTTCCTCCTGTAATCCCCCGCTGTCACAAATCAAAACCTCAGTGAAAAACTAACTCTGTTAGCGGTGAGCAATGTCCAGAAAAGGGATGTACTCAAATGAGATCTGTTGTATTTCAAACTTTGCCAAACGTTATGTCTTGATTATAAAGAAAACAGACAAGTAGGATTTGGTTTTGATGTGCCATGAAGTTTATTTTCAGTCACCTCTCTAGACACTCTCCTAAAAGGTCCAATAATGTTTTTATTTTATTGTCAATTTCTCCTTTTAAATCCTTATTTTCAGTCGTTTGTAGTGTCTTCTGCCTCAGGCTGGCCTACAGGGCTCGTGACTTTTGTTGCTCCGTATGAGCGATGTTAGAGGAGTTAGAACCTTTGCAGCTTTCATAGACTGTAGCAAGACACAGGAAAGTAAGATAGGATGCATCTGGAGGACAAAAGCATCTGATTCTGCGTCTGAGGAGCTGTGTGATATACGGAAGAGGATCACAGAGTCTCGTGACATCTAAAGACAGAATCGTTGGTTCCCGAGAGTCCAAGGCAAGGCAAGTGTATTTATATAGCACCTTTCAACACAAGGCAATTCAAAGTGCTTTACAAAAATGAAAGACATTAAGAGCATAAAACACATTAGAAACATTAAAAAGCAAAGATAATAAAACATGAATAACTCAGGTACATGAATAACAGTTACAGTGCAGTGTGAGATGTGAATAGTTCAATTAAAAGCAGCGGCAACAAGAAAAGTCTTCAGCCTGGATTTAAAAGTAGTTTCTGGGAGTTTGTTCCAGATATTTGGAAATATCCCAAAACCAAATTCTCTCATTCCTCTACCCCTAGTCTTCCTGTGAAATTATAGTTCTGTTGACAGTTTTCTAACCTTTTTACATTCCTTTCATCTTTCTCTTTCAATCATTTTGCATAATTTTTCCCTTGTTTTATTGTTACCAGAACCCATTTTTTACCTTTAAAACCATTCTTTTCAATTCCCAGATTTAGTATGTTTAAACCTTGTTGCTGAGCGAGACATATTGTGGTATATCTGGAGCATTACTAGGACTTCCCCGATGCTCCAGATTAGATCCTGATGGGAGGGGGAGGGAGAAATGAATGAATGTGTATGAATACATGTGGCTGTGATGTCGGATTTGGATGCATTTCAGAAAAGCACACCATATGCACTTGTCACTGAGTGGATAATCCCGAGATATGCAGGATCAAGGTTAATCTGTTGTTAAAAATGAAATGGATTCAGAACATATCAAGACACAATATCTCTCGCTCAGCAATTTTGGAGTTTTGCCAATGCAGCACATTTTGCTGAAAGTCATGATGGCTTACTTGAGAGTCCACACATAGAGCCCCTTATGGATATATCACAGTTTTCCCTTTCACCTTTTCTTTTGCATGACAGAGAGTGGACCTTTGTAAGGATCATCTATCATTACATGGGATTACCATTTCTTTGCATGCTGGGATCTCTTGGGATTACAGGGAGATTACTTCATATATATTTTTAAAACCTCCGTGCCAGATTTGTCTTTATCTTTTCCATCCGGCAGTTTTTGGTAAGACGCTGAATCTCCACATTCCTTAATGCTTCTGAGAGTATTAATTTCCACACTCTCAGCATTAGTAAAACCTGTGATATATTTGCATCCTCCATTGCAATGAATCCAGAAAAACACAGGCTATTTTAAACACCAAATAAATATAATTAATATTCTATTGTTAGCTATTGTAAACAAATGTTTTATACCGATTAACAACACAAGCTTTGAATGTCCCTTAAGACTCGAATGCTGTTGCTTTTTCTGATTCCCCCTAAGCTTTGAATATGAGATACAGCAGACGCGCTCTGTCGAGGGAAAGAAGAACACACATCATTAACTATGCAGCGAGCTATAATGTGCCAATGTGAAGGTCATCTTGATTACATTGCCGTCATGGAATCGACATGGATGATAAGAGAAAGAAACAATGCGTGAAAATATCAAAAGGCATGTGAAGCAAAAACAAACATTTTTAAATAGTCCATTCACAATTATGACCACTAACTAAAGAGAGTGTGAATATCAAAGTGTGCGTTTAGT
>JAPTMU010000071.1:565000-577500 GCA_028583405.1 Pogonophryne albipinna | reverse complement strand
GGCACAGACGGACCATACAAATCATTGTTGTCCCACAGCAGCGCTCGTTAATAGAATATACACAGCCAGAAGTTAAAGGCCGTGACAAATCTGTCTCAGTGGACCCTTTGGTTCAGGGAGGAAACATTCACATACTATACCTGCACTCACACAAGCATCATTTAGGGACTCTGACAGGGTTACTGCAACCACTACTATGTTATGCTATTGTACTAATATATATTCAGACTGTAAGTGTAAATATGCACATTGGCATTTAATGGTGGAATGAGCTCCCCATTGAAATCAGGACAGCAGATAGCTTACACATCTTCCGGCGCAGACTGAAAACTCATCTCTTTCGACTCCACTTCGAGCGATAGAATTACTAACAAAGCACTTATATACTAACAAAGGACTGGCTTATCTAAAGCCAGTTGAGTAGCACTTGAAATGTTTTTGCTCTTTGAAACCTGATGTACTTACTGTATATGATTCTGTTTTCTTCAAGTGTGTATCTTGTTGGTCGAATGCACTTATTGTAAGTCGCTTTGAATAAAAGCATCAGCTAAATGCAATGTAATGTAATGTTATCTCGTTGTACTGTCATCGCTACTACCTCTGCTTTTACCACTCTTAATTATTTATTGTTTCTATTTTTTACTACAGTGAGAGTTGCCAAAAACATTTCGTTGTACTTTGTATGATGACAATAAATATATATTCTGTTATATTATATTCTTACAGGCAGGGAGAGGGGGGGGGGAGCAGGTGGAGCATTGTGTTTTCTGTATTGGTCATTTTTTGGGGGGAAATTAAGCAAAAACACTGTTAGATGATCTTTTTAAAGTGTGGTAATAACATACCGTGTCTAGTGCAGAATTGTTTGTTAAATGTATTTGAACAGAACATATAAAAGAGACCTATAGTCAAAGTAAGTGTCCAATAGGGATGGGAGTTTGAAAGCAAATTTATATTCGAATATTCGACCCCTAAAAAATGGTTAACCGAATAACCAAAACTGACATTATCCTATGCATTTGTTTCACATTGTTTGTTAAATGTTAAAAAAAAAAGTTTTAATAATAAATATATTTTCGTTAGAGTGTAAAAAAAAAGTACAATAACAAATATTCTTAACTCATATTCGAATACCTGAATCATTTTGAATATTCAATTAATCATTCCCATCGCTAGTGTCGAACCCTACAGAAGTACTATGAATGTATAGAAGTCTATGACAAAATAATCCTAGTGTTCGCATGATTTAGTACCTATAAACATTTTTTCTAATGAGTTGATGATCTCAGTCGTAGTTTTAAGTCGTCATTGACAAAACACAGTGATCATGTTGCAAATGGTCCCATTTGTCGTAAAATGTAAGAAAAAGCAGGTTAGTCTTTAGGATGGACGTGCCCTGTTTGGATCTTGTTTTTATGTTACAACCTTAAAGGTGGGGTAGGTAATTCACTTCAGAAACACTTGTTGTTATATTCCATGGAATGCTCTTAACATCCTGATAGCAATGAATATCTTAAATGCTTTGACAATAAATCCATTAAAAAATCTCATCTGTGGAAGCCGTGGCGCTGTAAAAAGCACGACCAATCATCTGAGCCGGCCCGGCTAAAGTAACTGGATGGCCTACCTGCCTGTCAGCCTTCAATCTGTGCACAAACTTATCTCGTGCCCTCATTGATCATGTGCGCGTTTGTGTGTGTTGGAGGAGGGGCTCTCTGAGGAAGTCTGAAGGAAGGGGCAGATTTCTTTCGGCTGCGTACTTTCAAATTCTAGCGCACTCGAGCTGGTTTCTCCGTTCTTACCTACCCTACCTTTAACGTGTGGTATTGTTTCATATCTATAAGTATAATGTTCTACCCTATTACATTGTAGTGTCTGTCCTTAGATGTACACATGTGTCAATAGTTTATCAAAATACTCTTTTTAGCTTTTCAAAAGAAGGTACAACATCAAGGAGCTGCATATATCTTTCCCGACATACGCAAATAAAGTGTCAACATTATTAATTTTCGATGATAATAGTAACTCCATAGACGAGGCTTCCTTACTTTCTGGTTGAAATGTCAAACTATTAGAAAGTTCATTTTCAATGATTATTGAAATGCTATCCTTAGAGCAGTGCTTCTCAAAGTGTGGTCCGCGGACCACTGGTGGTCCGTGAGCGCCCCCTAGTGGTCCGTGAGTATATTGGTAACATTTCACATTTGAAATAAATTAATTTATTTAAGTTTTCCGCACTCTCGCGGGAATATCTCCGCAATGAAGCGAGCTTAAGTTTCACTTTCGATTGCATGATATAGCCCAGAGCAACACCTTCATCACACATGTTGCCACTTGTTTGTACCATTTTCAGGCGATTTGTAATCTGATATTTGTGGAGTTAGGTGGTCCGCGAGTGTTTTTTTATTGGTTAAGTGGTCCTTGGTATGAAAAGGTTTGAGAAACACTGACTTAGAGGAACAAATATGAAGCAAACAGAAAATTGAAAGCCAGCCAAATAAACACAAACCGTGAACACGATAATTATGGAAAAGGAACATTTTTATTGTAACGTCATATCTGTTCATAATAATACTATGATCTCTATATATTTGTATTTATATTTTTACATGGAACACAAGCTACTTAGGAATACATACAGTACAGTCAGCAACATATAAAAATATTAGAGATGAAGTAGTATTCACTGTACTTTACATTCAGCAAAAGAAGTGCAGAATGAAATAAATACATGTTGTTCACAGTGGAGTCAAACATTATTTCTACATTCAGATCAGACACATGAAGGATGTCAAAGCAACGAGCAGACAATGATAGCGCATCTTCTCTCACACACACACATTACACACCCTCTTCCTCTCACACTCACTTTACACACCCTCTTCCTCTCACACTCACTTTACACACCCTCCTCCTCTCACACACACTTTACACACCCTCCTCCTCCACACACACTTTACACACCCTCCTCCTCTCACACACACATTACACACCCTCCTCCTCCACACACACTTTACACACCCTCCTCCTCCACACACACTTTACACACCCTCCTCCTCTCACACACACATTACACACCCTCCTCCTCTCACACACACATTACACACCCTCCTCCTCTCACACACACTTTACACACTCCTCCTCTCACACACACTTTACACACCCTCCTCCTCCACACACATAAACAGGATCTCAGTAAAGGGCAATCAAATACAAAAAGGTTCAAGTCAGCTAGTTTTGAAGGTTGACAGCACTTGCGATGATCTTTAGGGTTAATAGATCACCTCTGAATACACTCTCAGTCATGACAGCAGCATACATGTACACGTAATACTCTCAGAGACATATTTAGTCACAAAATGAAACGTAGATACACATATTTCTGATTGTGCCTTCAAGTAAAACCTCCCATACAGTCAATCCATCTCATGAAACATCTCCACTCGGTGTTTGCCCTTGAATGGGTTTGTCTCAACACTTATTTTGCTCCATTGATTCCCACTGACCCTTCTGGGTAAACACACATGGCCTTAAACGCAAGCAAGCCTCAGCCTCATCACTATACAGTGTATGTTTGTGTTATGGGGGGGATTGAGAAGTGATGCATGGCGGCTACCAAACATTGATTACGCAGCTTTGCTTAGTGGCTTTTTGAGAGCGATCTCTGCATCCTGAGCCCGTTTGATTAGAGTCAATCACGGTGATAACAAACTGTGCAGTGACAAAAAAATAGCACTTTGCAATGTCATCTTTTGTTCTCTTTGAAGACCGTACAATGGCCAAGATGGACAGCCATAGTCAGTTTGAACAACAAGTGCACAATGCGACCTTCAGCCTGAACGAAGCAGTGCATGTTTCAACCAAAAACACAAACAAAACACAAGAAAAAAAGTGGTTAAGATTTCGTAAAGTTTGTGGAAGTTGATTCAAGGTTGTCAATAAAGTGCACTTGCTATCAAACCATTGCAAAGGTTAAATATAGCTCTATGTGTACATACATATGCAGCAGACTCACAACTATCGCTGGGTATGAGACGTCTGTGGCAACACTATGATAACAGTTTGCTTATGTCAAAATGTAAACATCATTTGATTGACAGCTCAGCGATGAGAAACAGTCTTCACGCAGAATTCTGGAAAACGGCATCTTTCGTGTCCCGCTTGAATGTGACAGCAGAGGTTGTGGAGGAAACTACTCTCATGCTAACGAGATGATCAAAATATATCATCACTAAAAATAACATGAGTCTGTGTCTGCTACTGTATAAAGGAGCTTCCCTGCTTTCATCACGCATCAAATTAAAGTCGATTTGTAAGAAATGAAGGGGCATCTTGGCTGTGGTTGTGTGTGCAATGCATTATGGAAAATCTAACGAGAAAACAAAAGCAATGACGTCCTGATTCAAGCAATTTAAAAAAGAATGAGTGCCTTATGAAATGTATGGTGTAGATCATTTTAATTTAAAGCGGCTCATTAGAGAAGTGATGGTCATTAGAGCATAAGATTGTACTGTATATAGGCTGGTCATGGATAATGAGTTTCTTTCACATACATTGTTTGATAGATTTGCAGTTAATTGTATCACTAAGCCTTTTTTCTGTGTCCATGTCACGAGATTCAGGGAAAAACTGAAATAAGTCATCAAGCAATAATGCTTTTATATTTGCTTCAATGCTGTTTATCAAAGTAATTGACCGTTTGCGAAACCCCACTCCTGAACAGTTATTGTATAATCAAAGCTTGAAACGTTTATTTATGTACGATAGGCCTGTCAAGCTTTCTACGGTACACATGTTGAAGCGGTGTGCATGGTAAGGAAGATGCTCAGCGTTCTTTTTCTAGCCTTTCCAAAAGAGTAAGAGTTTGACGAGCTTCTAAACGTTAGCATGTCCGGCTAACTATCTGGGCATGCTAACTGAAAGTAACCAATAATTAATTCCAAGTCTACGAACGTTAGCATGTCCGGCTAACTATCCGGGCATGCTAATTGAAAGTAACCAATAATTAATTCCAAGGCTACGAATGTTAGCATGTCCGGCTAATTATCCGGGCATGCTAATTGAAAGTAAACAATAATTATTCCCAAGGCTACGAACGTTAGCATGTCCGGCTAACTATCCGGGCATGCTAATTGAAAGTAACCAATAATTAATTCTAAGGCTACGAACGTTAGCATGTCCGGCTAACTATCAGGACATGCTAACTGAAAATAAACAATAATTAATTCCAAGGCTACGAACGTTAGCATGTCCGGCTAACTATCCGGGCATGCAAACTGAAAGTAACCAATAATTAATTCCAAGGCTACGAACGTTAGCATGTCCGGCTAACTATCCGGGCATGCTAATTGAAATTAACCAATAATGAATCCCAAGGCTATGTTAGCCTGTCTGGCTAACTATCCGGGCATGCTAACTGAAAATAAACAATAATTAATTCCAAGGCTACGAACGTAAGCATGTCCGGCTAACTATCCGGGCATGCAAACTGAAAGTAACCAATAATTAATTCCAAGGCTATGAACGTTAGCATGTCCGGCTAACTATCCGGGCATGCTAATTGAAAGTAACCAATAATTAATCCCAAGGCTATGAACGTTAGCATGTCCGGCTAACTATCCGGGTATGCTAACTGAAAGTAACCAATAATTAATTCCAAGGCTACGAACGTTAGCATGTCCGGCTAACTATCCGGGCATGCTAATTGAAAGTAACCAATAATGAATCCCAAGGCTATGTTAGCCTGTCTGGCTAACTATCCGGGCATGCTAATTGAAAGTAACCAATAATTAATCCCAAGGCAACGAACGTTAGCATGTCCGGCTAACTATTAGGGCATGCTAACTGAAAGTAACCAATAATGAATTACAAGGCTACGAACGTTAGCATATCCGGCTAACTGACCGGGCATGCAAACTACTGTAAGAGTAACCAATCAATAATTTGAAGGCTTCTGACGTTAGCATGAACGACTAAGTAAACAAACATGCTGACAAACTCTGGTCAATCATTAATTCCCGGGCTACGATGTTAGCATGTCCAGCTAACTATGCAGACATGCTAACTATCAGCAACCAATCATGAAAACCCAGATACACACCGTATTTAAGCCAAGCAGTCCAATAGGTCTATTTTAAAACAACATCATTTTGATTTTCACATGAGAAAATAAATCTGTTAATCTGAAGTTATAGGTTATAGGTTGACGGGACATTACATTAACAATAGTCAGCCTTTAGCTAACAGAGACGTTGAAGTCATGCTAGTAATAGTGGTTTGCATTTGCATTTTTTTGGCCACTTAATTCGTCAATACATTAAAATGTATGTTTTCAAGGGAAGCAGGAAGATGCTCACTTTGGGTTGTCTTGAAACAAATACTGTAAAGCTTGAGAAACACAGAACAACAACTGAAGGGAGCAATTGACCAATGATAGTAGTAAATCATCTAGCAATCAATTAGTGCAAACAATACATTAAACATCAGGGCTAGTACAGCAGATACACACAATTAAAAGATGCTGTAATGCTCTCCCATACTGAAGCCTTACATTTATCAGAATCCATGAGTTAAATTGTATGAAATGTGTAGAAACTAGATATCCACTTTACTTAACCCTCCTGTTGTCTTCGGGTCAAATCTGACCGATTTACTACTTTCATCAATCATAACTTTTTTGTTTTACATTCGATTGCATTAAGGCTTTATGATATCCTTCACAGTAGACATCTGAACATATTAAACCACTTTCATTGAATATTTGATGATTTAGTCAACTTTGAAACACCCATGGTGTTCCCGGTCAAAAATGACCGCCATGAAGAAAAGGAATTAGTAACCATTCGGATCAGATAAAACACACACACACACACACACACACACACACACACACACACACACACACACACACACACACACACACACACACACACACACACACACACACACACACACACACACACACACACACACACACACACACACACACACACACACACCAATTTGACACATGTCCCGCTCTTATGTGCCCATCCCCCCACATGGATCACACCTGGCACACACAATACATGTTCAGTGTCTGTTCTTTGTATATTTACTGCAGTTCTTCATGTATACCAGTAGTCTGATACAATATGTACAGACTGAAAGGGTGTGAAATGAAATTTGGTGATTAATGGTTTTTGTGTTAATGTAATAGCAGTTAAAACAGGACCGGTCACATTTGACCGCGAACACCAAAGTAAGGGGGGGGAAACGAAGACAACAGGAGGGTTAATTATTCGGGTTCACCTCTGTTGTATGCTTTAATTTGATAGACTTGAAGACAACACACAAAGGATCACATTTAGATGGACTACTTACAATATAGACACTCAAGCAGATACAAAATAAATAATTTAAAACAATAAATTAATTTCTGTATAAAGGAACATATATGCTTTGTACAACAAAATACTTCATGTACAATCAAGTGGATAAATGCTGCTCATCTATTGCCTCAAGTCTAAGGATAGTTATGATGGTTTCGTGGTTATGAAACAATCCTATCAACCAGCCATAATGAAGGTTTCAAACCATCTCTAAAGGGAAAGAAGTTAAATGCTTTGGACAATAATTAGCATCTGTTTGTGTTCTTGCTGACTGGTTATTAATAAGGCCATTAAAACATCCATAATTATAGCTGTTTTGCACGGCTACACGTCAAACAGCTGCTAACAATCTTAACAAATTGTATTTACAAGCTTTCTTTGACATATATACATTGAATATACTGTACAACGTGAAGGTCACCAACACATATTGTCCTGTTATCTTGGAGTTTAGCACCTTTACTTGAAGTAGTTGAGCCCCGCCACTAAGAAGAACTTCTCCAGGAACAGCTCAGAGTCCAGGACGGCGATGTGAGCGGCGCGGCCGATCAGAGTGTTGGCCGTGTTGGGAAGAGCGTGGAAAACATTCTGTCGGATCAGACGGCACTCTTTGGCCTCAACGATTGGCTGCAGGAGGTTGTTGATCATCTCGGTGTACACGGGACCTTTGGTGCAGAAAGGTCAGTGAGTCCTACTAGCATTCATATCCCAATAAAGACATCCTGTAGCAGCTATCTCACAAGGTGTAGCAGCGTCACATGTTATCTATTTTTATTTTTGAGTTTGTTCTAGTGGTTTATAATTATTTGAATTTTAAGATGTGCCTATTGTCTGAAACATGTGTGATGCTACTGTCGATACCATGTCTTTTACTTCAAACCAAATCTACCAATGGGTACAATTAATTGAATAACCTATAAAACCACAATATTAGATTTTACGCTTACATTTTTTGGTACACTCAAGCCTCACTTTTAATAAGTGGTTTCAATTTTCTTACAACAAAACTTCATAAAAATACTATTAAATAATATTATTTTCCACTTTCTGTGAGTGAAATATTTTTACTTTAGTACTTAACATCACTTAGTTTATAGATTTTATTTCTTCTACTGTATATTTTCTACGTTTAAATTCAATTTTGAGATGTTTCAATTCTAGTACTATTAATTTCTACTTATGTGCAATGCCTTGTTTTGCTTTTTATGCAGCTGCAACGCAAACATGTCCCAATTTGGTATCAATAAAGTATCTCTTATGTTATCCCGTCTTATATTTAAACATTTTCTGAATTACAGCCCTTCAAAATGCCATTGATTTCACTTAATGTTGAGTGGGAAGTTGAAGTCTCCCTCCCAGGTGAATCTGGTCAGGCCTGATTTAGGGAAACCAATAAGACAGAGCAGGAAGTGTATCTCCGTTTCTTTTCACTTGATCTTGTGTCCTTGCTGGTTCTTTGTTTTTCGACGGGTCCAGTTGTCCCGTTTACATTGATTTATTTCTATTAGGTTTGAATGTTGTTTTGGGTTAGTAGCCAGAGCCCAGATTCTCTTCTTTTGTGAAGTGTGTCCGGCTCATCAGCCCTCAGTCAGTTCACTTGATTTGGTATTGATTTGTTTTTTTGTTTGAGAATAAATTGTCTTTTTAGCTGCTATTTAGCACTCTGGGATTGCTTTTAGCTGTGAAAGGTGCTTTAAAAGTACAATGTATTATTATTACTTCTTGAGTCTTCCAATTATTTTGGACTTCTTTTGTATAAAGCGTCCTCTAATGTAGGGTAAAAGGAACACATATAACCTTGTTCATTTGAGCTGCTGTAAAGTAAATGACAGGTTAGCTGTTTCCCCTGCTTCCAGTCTTACTAAACGAGTCAGCAAGTCTTTCAGTTTTTTGTTAAAATAAAGGCCAATGTGGCTTCATGTGGTGTTTACAGGATAATGGTTTAAGGTCAAACAAGGGGGGAAAGCCATACTGTCCTACTGAGTGAATTAAGCCCTTTTTTCCACTGAAATTCGCGTGTATGCAAAAAAAAAACACTTCAATGAAGGTGATTGGCTTCTTTCAAAAGCACTTACAGTGGTTACTTCTACTAATGTATTTACCCAATTCAACAAGTGTCACATACTGTCTTTCATTTGTAAAGGGACAAATTAAAAGCAACTGTCAGACGTTATTTGTTTGTTTTCAGTCCAGTTGGAAAGGGGCTTTAGAAAACAAAAGTCACAATGCTCAATCTCTAGCTTGCTGTAGCAGCATATCTCTAGCTTGCTGTAGCAGCATATCTCTAGCTTGCTGTAGCAGCATGCTAATGGGCATATTGAATTGTGAAAGTGTGCATTTATTTGCTTTGGAAAATAAATGTCGTATCCCGGAAAGTGATGTAACAGATACTCTGGTACAGTATTTAACTTGTAGTCAGTATTGTCATTGATATTTGTAAAGAAAAACTGGGTTTGTTGTTTTAAATACTGAAAGACGATCCAATTTAGCGATACAGCATGCACGCCTCACCTGTGGTCCTGTCCTTAAGAGCAGTTTTGCACATCTCTATTCTGGCCGAGTGGAAAGGAACGTATCGGTCCTGTGGAGACGCCACCAACACCACGTTCTTGAAGAACTGGAGCCCTGAAACGGCACATAACAAACAAGATAATGAGACTGCAGTGCGTGTGCCAGACAGACAGGAAGACAAAACGCAAAGTGCAATCACAAGAACAATGACAGGCTTGATACGATAAAACTGTGTGTTTTTTCCTCAAGTCTGCTGTCAGTGTGCTTTTAACGGAGTGCGCTGGTGGGTTTCCAATGACAGGGTTTGGATCATTTTGTCAGCCTGCCACAGCGCTGGAGGGGTAAAATAGTGTTTTCAGGCTTATCTTCTTCAAGCCTGTGTGACAAACGACTGCTTTGTTCCACTCTAACAGTGGGGAGGCCTCTCACAGGGGTTGAGTGTTAGCGAGCTGACACGTACAGATATTTGACAAGATTTTCATGAATATTTGAACAGGTTGTCTTTCATGTAATAGTCTGTAAAGGGAAGCAGTCGATATACTGTCTTTGTTTCACACGGTACCTGGTTTCTGACTCAGGACATAGAGGAATGTTTTCCGTGGATCCACGTGGTCTCTGAAGGTGAGCTGTAGCAACGATCCTGATTTCTTCAACTTCTGCATTAACCACAGACCTGAATAACACAAAAAAACACAATCAGGCATAGAAGTAGAGCAGTATGGAAGGTATTGGTAGACGTTGGGAAAATACTGAATGTACTCTTCCAGTATCAGAGTAACATGATAACAAAGGTATCCCAACTGTAGCTGTGAACATGACAGGATGTCTGATTACCTAGAAGAGCATCAGGACTGTTTGAGGCATATGATAGCTATGTGATTAACATGATGATTCAGCCTCTATGGAGATAGACATATGACAAGCATGCTCATTTCTGACGTGGAGCTAATCTGAAGTAAACATTGAATACTGCTTTCTATTCCTCCATCTTGTGACTGTGTAACTCCCTCTCTTGGATATCAGCATGTGAAGGACACTGTTCAGGAACTAGTTGATGCTCTGTATGTGATGACTACTTCCATTCTTGGAAGGATAATACATGTATCCTGAGAAAAGTCATAATTTTGATATTTTTAGAAAAAGTCAGAATTTTTAGAAAAATGAGAAACGGTCATAATTATGAGATTTTTAGAAAAAGTCAGAATTTTGAGGAAAAAGTCATACTTTTTGAGATTTTGAGAAAAAATTCAGAATTTTGAGGAAAAAAAGTCTGGATTTTCAGATTTTCAGAAAAAAGCCAACATTTAGAGAAAGAACTCAGTATTGTGTTCATGACAGGATGTATGATTAACAGCGGCATTCCTCCATCTTGTGACTGTGTGACTCCCTCTCTTGGATATCAGCATGTGAAGGACACTGTTCAGGAACTAGTTGATGCTCTGTATGTGATGACTACTTCCATTCTGGAGAGGATCACAGATACATGGATCCTGAGATTGAAACTCAAGCCGGGGACCAGTGATATGTTTCTAACAGTAGTAGTAGTAGTTGTATTACTAGTAGTAGTGGTAGTGGTAGTGGTATAAGTAGTTGTAGTAGTAATAGTAGTAGTTGTATTAATAGTTGTATGAGTAGTAGTGGTGTTAGTAGTATAAGTTGGAGTAGTAGTTGTACTAGTAGTAGTAGTAGTAGTAGTAGTAGTAGTAGTAGTAGTAGTAGTGGTAGTAGTAGTAGTAGTAGTAGTAGTAGTAGTAGTAGTAGTAGTAGTAGTAGTAGTGGTAGTGGTAGTAGTAGTAGTAGTAGTAGTAGTGGTAGTAATTGTAGTAGTAGTAGTAGTAGTAGAAGTAGTAGTGGTAGTAGTGGTAGTAGTAGTAGTAGTGGTAGTAGTAGTAGTGGTAGTAGTAGTAGTAGTAGTAGTGGTGGTAGTAGTAGTAGTAGTAGTGGTAGTAGTAGTAGTAGTAGTAGTAGTAGTAGTAGTAGTAGTAATTGTAGTAGTAGTAGTAGTAGTAGTAGTAGTAGTAGTAGTAGTAGTAGTAGTAGTAGTGGTAGTAGTGGTAGTAGTAGTAGTAGTAGTGGTAGTAGTAGTAGTAGTGGTAGTAGTGGTAGTAATTGTAGTAGTAGTAGTAGTAGTAGTAGTGGTAGTAGTGGTAGTAATTGTAGTAGTAGTAGTAGTAGTAGTAGTAGTAGTAGTAGTAGTAGTAGTAGTAGTAGTAGTGGTAGTAGTGGTAGTAGTAGTAGTAGTGGTAGTAGTAGTGGTAGTAGTAGCAGTGGTAGTAGTAGTAGTAATTGTAGTAGTAGTGGTGGTAGTAGTAGTTGTAGTGGTGGTAGTAGTAGTAGTAGTAGTAGTGGTAGTAGTAGTAGTAGTAGTAGTAGTAGTAGTAGTAGTGGTAATATAAGTAATTGTAGTAGTAGCATGTGAAGGACACTGTTCAGGAACTAGTTGTACCAAATGCTCTGTATGTGATGACTACTTCCATTCTTGCAAGGATAATAAATACATGGATCCTGATATTGAAGCTCAAGCCGGTGACGAGTGAGATTTTTCTAACAGTCGATATAAAATGCTGCTGAGGAGCACAAAACATGGCAATATGCATTGTGTAAATAAAGCAGTGTGCA
>JAPTMU010000071.1:540000-560000 GCA_028583405.1 Pogonophryne albipinna | reverse complement strand
TATTACTCCAACAAAGTTTTCAAAAAGGGCACAAATGTCCAACAAATGTCCAACAAAAGCTTCCTCTTTTGACAATCCAATAATCCAGTAATGAATCTGAATTTAGTGGATAAGTCTAGGAATGCTACTTTGGCTTCAAGTCTTTAAGTAGACATGTTTACATTGGCGTTTAAAACACATTTTCAGCAGCCTCTGTCCTATGTTAACCCTTCTATTGTCTTCGTTTCCCCCCCCTACTTTGGTGTTCACGGTAACATTTGACCGGTCCTGTTTTAACTGCTATTACATTAACACAAAAAACATTAATCATCACCACATTTCATTTAACACCCTTTCAAACTGTACATATTGTATCAGACTGCTGGTATACATGAAAAACTGCAGTAAATATACAAAGAACAGACACTGAACATGTATTGTGTTTGCCAGGTGTGATCCATGTGGGGGGATGGGCACATAAGAGCGGGAAATGTGTCAAATTGTTCTGTGTGTGTGTGTGTGTGTGTGTGTTTGATCTGATCCGGATGGTTACTAATTCCTTTTCTTTATGGCGGTCACTTTTAACCGGGAACACCATGGGTGTTACAAAGTTGACTAAATCATCCAACATTCAATGAAAGTGGTGATCAGCAATTGTATATGTTCAAATGTCTACTGTGAAGGATATCATAAAGCCTTGATGCAATCGAATGTAAAACAAAAAAGTTATGATTGATGAAAGTAGTAAATACAACAGGAGGGTTAAAGTGAAACATGAACTCACTTTAGCATCCGTTCATTGGACTCGTCGTCCATGTTCAGGGGATTGAGCGAATACGAGGAGATGATACCGAAGGAGCCCAGCGGCTGATTGGTGATCGGCGAGGTAGCCTGGCGAGCGGACATCCCATTGATGGAAGGAGAGTCTCTCAGAGCAGAAGAAAATGGCAGACAGGTGGGGGCGCAGGACACCGACATGTTCACCACCTCCACCATCTTCTTATTCACGAAGGCCAGCCCATAGTTGGGTATCTTAGCGGGCTTCGTCTGGCACTCTAAAGACTCTTTTTCACTGGTTGATATCCCATTGAGGTCGACAGGTGATGCGATATCATTGGCTATCAACCCTGAAAGGTCACTGGGCCTCTGAGCAATGTTTCTGGGGAGATTTCTGGTTTGTTGAAGCCCTAAAAGATCCAGACACTTCTGGTCTTCAACATGGATCACTTCGCTCTCATGGAAACGTTGCCACTCATCCTCAGAGTGAATTGTCTCTTGAGCTGCTGCACTTTTATGCACACATGGTCTGTTTCCACAGCTGCAGGGCGCTGTTTCTGTTTCAGCGAAATGCACATCCTCCACTGAGGCGCTCTCTCCACTGGTGTGTGTTTGATGGTTCTTATTCTCCCCCTGGCTGCCAATAACAGCACTTTCCTTCACATGAGGGCTCTCGACAGACTCTTGTAAAATCAGTCCTTCAGACACACCACTTAACACGGAGTGGGTTAAGCTCGTCTCTGGCAGGTACTGAGCAGAGCTTTCAGAGCTAATACTCTCCTCCAGGATAAGATTTGTCGCTGAACTCGGATCCAGGTTGCTGTTCAAAGAAGAGCAGTTGATATTCAATGAATTTTGCACTAAGCTATCTATTTCCTGGTTGAGCACACGGTCCTCCTCAGTGTCTTCAGGGCTGCTGATCTGCGGTGCCGACGCAGATTTGGTCAGTTTGCTGAGCTGCCTCTGATCATCCTCATAGGGCAAGGAGCTAATAGAGGTGAGGGAGGCTTGTATACCTCCGCTGCCGTTGCTCTCCATTTGGAGGCCTTCCAGGGAGCTTCTGTGAACCCGGTGGCGACACACTATTTGTCGTGGGATCTCTCTTTCGCTGGAGAAGTCGAGAGGAGGTCTGCCTCTCAGCACAGCCTCGAGGGGCCAGGCCACTGAGCTGGGCTCGCTCTCGATACCTGAGTCAGAAATAACCGAGGACGAGCGCTTCATGATCTTGGAGCCCACCAGGCCTCCGCGGTGAATCATCTCTTTTCTGAGATCGCCCGGAAAGGTTGGTATAACCGGATGTGCGTAGGAAGTCTGTATGCTGCCAGGAGGAACATCTTCACTCTCATCGTCCATAGAGTGGTTTAATGGCATGGCAATATCAGACTCCTCTTCAGTGTTTTCACTCTCTCTCGCGTTGCTGTCACTGGTTGCATCGCAAAGTTGCACGGTATTTTCTAACTGATGTTCAGGAGACTCATCACTGATGTTATTGGTGTCAATGAGGGGGTCATGGTTTGAGGAGAGGACATCACAAGGCTTAACTTCAATGAACCTCAGATCTGGATTACAGCTGTCCACATGCTGGTCTTGTGTTTCCTCTGGTTGCTTTAAGAGTTCTGCCTCTAGTAGAGAGGGTTCAGCATTGTCTTTAGTTAGGATGATGTTCTGGGTACTTCTGATGTTAGTGCTGGTCTTACTCTGCTCTGCCATGAGTGACATATATGTGGGCAGGTCCATGCAGTCATCAATGTCCATTTGATCCTTGAGTTTTGCTGCTGTTCTGTCTTCCTGCCTGCTTTCAAAAATCCCATTGAGACCTGGGTTGATCTTCCCATCAGCGGTTGGCACATGTGATTCCCACTCTGGAAGGAGAAAGGCATTGCACTTAACTTTATGTAATACTGTTGGGAAAATACTGAATGTCCTCTTCTAATATCAGAGTAACATGATAACAAAGGTATCCCAACTGTAGCTGTGAACATGACAGGATGTGTGATTACCTAGAAGAGCATCAGGACTGTTTGAGGCATATGATAGCTATGTGATTAACATGATGATTCAGCCTCTATGGAGACAGACATATGACAAGCATGCTCATTTCTGACGTGGAGCTAATCTGAAGTAAACATTGAAGACTGCTTTCTATTCTTCCATCTTGTGACTGTGTAACTCCCTCTCTTGGATATCAGCATGTGAAGGACACTGTTCAGGAACTAGTTGATGAGGATAATAAATACATATGTTCTGATATTGAAGCTCAAGCCGGTGACGAGTGATATTTTTTTAACAAATAGCAAAAGAAAATGTATTTTGCTGAGAATCATTTCTTTCCTATATTACCTGTTTGAGGAGATTCCACGTATCGGTCCTCGAAGATGATCGGCAGGCTGTTCCAGTCTCCATCGATGTCCAGGCACTCGACAGGTAGAGGAGGCATCTTGGTCAGATAGTCTGAGCTCCGCACGTCTGCAGCTATCTGGCTATGTCTATTGATCCTGAATGAAGAAGAAGAATAATACCATGATTGAACTTTTCTCCATATGTAGAATAACGTATTTTATCATGGGTGGGCTAATATACGAAAGCCCTGTAAGGGAAGTTGGCAGGGCAAACAATCTTGAGATCCATTTTTCTAAGTCTGATTCAAGTTGATGTATCTCGTTGGTTCATGACTTGAGAACACAAGTTCCTTTTCTTTATGTGTGAAAGATTAAAATAAGGTTTTGGCAGGTGAACAATCTGAAGCAGCAACATCTTATCTCTAAGTGTTTCTTGTTTTTAAGCTAATTGTGGCTACAATAGGCTGAAGTGCAGCACTACCCAATGATCTATTACCAGTCAAAAGTTTGGAAATACCTTCTGTCTTCTCTCGCAAATTATGTTAAGTTAAGTGTTTTTGTCTTTGTCTAGTGATTTTCCCCTTTATTTTTGAATAGTAACCTTCCCTCTCGTTTCAGATACTCTGATCTCCCTTCCTTGTGTGTCTCCCACTCCTGTGATTGTCGACCCCGCCCCTGATTGTTTCCACCTGTTCCCCATTACCTGGTGTATTTATTGACCTCGTCTCCCTCTGTCCTGTGCCAGTTCGTTTCGTTCCTTGTGACTACAACCAGCATTATCAATCCAGGAGCTTTGAGCCACGTCTTATTTAAGTATTTTTGTTGTTCATGCTCCTAGTGTTTTTCCTCTTTAAGAGTGATTTTGTTTTTTGTACCACTATAGTTGAGCTTTGATTTGAATAAACCTTTTTTTGTTAAATCCTGTGTGAGTTGTGCACTTGAGTTCATACCCGTTTAATCAGTCGTAACACCTTCTCATTCGAAGGTTTTTATTTACTAGATAATTCCATATGTGTTCTTTCATAGTTTTGATGTCTTCAGTATTAATCTACAAAGTACAACACATTTTTAAATAAACGAAAACCAATGAAAGAGAAGGTGTGTCCAAACTTTTGACTGGTACATAAGACATTGTTATGTTTTCTTAATGGTGAGACTTAATTTTGTAACTTGCATTTAGAAAGATTGCAAAACCTTTTTTGATGTGTTCTTAAAGGTGGGGTAGGTAAGTTTCAGAAACCGGCTCGAGTGCACTAAAATTTGAAAGTACACAGCCGAAAAGAATCCGCCCCTTCCTTCAGACTTCCTTACAGAGCACCTCCTCCAACACACATGAACGCGGACATGACGTCAGCAGACTGGTGAAAGTGGCCGCCTGTTGCTGGCGAGGCATTGAAGTACTGCTGCAATGCACGCCCAATGACGGCACGCCCAATGACGGCACGCCCAATGACGGCACGCCCAATGAGGGCACGAGATACATTTGTGCGTGCACGAGATGGAAGGCTGACAGACAGGGCGGCAATCCAATCCGTTTAGCCAGGCCGGCTTCCACAGATGAAATTTTTTTATGGATTTTTTGTCAAAGCACTTCAGATATTCATTGCTATCGGGATGTTAAGAGCATTCCATGGAATATAACAAAAAGTGTATCTCGAGCCGGTTTCTGAAACTTACCTACCCCACCTTTAAGTCATAAACACAGGAGAGACTGCTTTCAGATCAGACTTCGGAGATGGATCGTAGAAGAAAAAAAGACCTCTCATGGCTCCCGTACTAATACTTACAGTTCCTCTTGAAAAGTCAGAGATATCTCTTTGGGGTGTTCTGTGAAGAAGTACGCCTCGGAGAACCTTCTGACCTGGATTTGCCAGAAACAAGACAAAACATTGTCACATCAGTGGAGCCAGAGTCTCGTCTTTATTGGCATTACAGCATAACATTATGAAAACAGTCGGATATTCAAGCTCTGCACACAAACACGGATTCAATCACTTCTTCAGCTCTGTGAAAAAACATGCAAGGTTGTTTCAATTAGACATGCATCATGCTTGTGAGTCAGCCAGTGTTAAATCACCAGGAACACTGTTTGTGCTGTAATTCCAGCACATAATAATTACAGAATGAGTGT
This sequence comes from Pogonophryne albipinna, assembly GCA_028583405.1. Taxonomy (NCBI): domain Eukaryota; kingdom Metazoa; phylum Chordata; class Actinopteri; order Perciformes; family Artedidraconidae; genus Pogonophryne; species Pogonophryne albipinna. The sequence goes on along the minus strand of JAPTMU010000071.1, from coordinate 554,774 downwards.
TAATTGAAATCCTAGCTCCACTGGTGGGTGGAGGCATGACAGTGTGCCCTCGGGGTAATCTAGAACCAAAGCAAACGTGTTCATTATTTTCAGACAACTGAGGCGAAACAATGCCACATAAGAGAGCCGCTCCACTGTGAAGCATTTCATATTAAACAGCTCAGTGATTAGAAATGTATTAGTTTACTCAGCAGGGTTTAAACGACTGAGGGCGAGACGTCCATGTTATCATTTCGTTTAATATTATCTCCGCCAAGACGCTATGTTTTCAGTCTGTTTGTAAAGATTTCTTCCTCACCAAAGCTGATTCAATTATATTATTTATTTGTTTAAGATCAGTTCAGTATGGTGGAAGCATTTTTTTAATGTAATGCCTCTTTCTACTCTCACTACACTGCGTCTCGTAGGGTAACTAATAACGCTTTAGCTTCTGTACGGATTAAGATTTAAAAATACAGTATGATCAATTGTTACGAATTAAACCACCATTAAATACACATACAGATTGTTTTAGTTGATGAAAATGAAATTGCAACTACAGTATGTTATTTCTAAAACAAAGACAAATTAAGATTCATGATTACAACTTCTTAAATATCAGAATTTGCTTGTATAGTTAATAATGTGGAGGTTTGGATTCCTCAACATTTTCAGTGTGCTACTTTTGGGGCACTTTTTCTTACATGGGATGTGAATACTTCCTCCACTTCTTCATATTGGTCACTACATTCCTGAAGGAGCTGCTGACAGAGCTGAAATGTCAATGGCTTAGGGATGCATACCGGTATCTGGTGTTATAAATTAGATTCCATAATTGTTTTTCTTCATATTTTATGTATTTTTCATTGTTTGTTCAATACTAGAAAGGTAAAAGTCCCACAAATGAACTGTGATGGGATTTGTTTTCTCTCACCAGTGAAGGTAAATGTTGATTTTAAAGATGAGATTTGTTTGTTTGTGCAAAGCCGAGATCTCATGACCTTTATTCTATCATGTATTTGTTCTCTAGTCGAATCTCAGGTTTAACATTAATTATAACGGTGCTATAACGGTCTGTCTGCATTGACAAGATGTGATATTCACGCGGCACACCTGATGGCGGGTGTTATAAAAGATATTCCATAATCGGTTTTCTTCATATTTTTTATGTATTTTTCATTGTTTGTACTAAAAGGTCCAAGAAGTCCCACAATTGAATTTAATATTCATTTGACATGTTAACTATATCGTAAAGCGCTTCATGGGAGTAATTGTGGGATGATACATTTTCAAAGTACCACGATATGTATCGGTTGAGTATCGGTATCGTAAAAAAGTCAACGATATGCATCCCTACAATGGCTATGAAACAATTTTCCTTATTCTGTTGTATTTTTACATTTCTGTGTGGGTGCCGAGGATAAAGTTAAACATATCGGCACAAACTGTCATCAATGCCCTCCAATAAGGACTCTGTGGCCCAGACAGTGAACATGGTGTCTGAGAGATGTATAAGTGTGTGTGTGTGTGTGTGTGTGTGTGTGTGTGTGTGTGTGTGTGTGTGTGTGTGTGTGTGTGTGTGTGTGTATGCCCATCCCTGTAGTCTGAGAGATGTGTGTGTGTGGATGCAGTCCCTGTTGTCTGAGAGATGTATACGTGTGTGTGTGTGTGTGTGTGTGTGTGTGTGTGTGTGTGTGTGTGTGTGTGTGTGTCCGTCCCTGTAGTCTGAGAGATGTGTATAAGTGTGTGTGTGGATGCAGTCCCTGTTGTCTGAGAGATGTATAAGTGTGTGTGTGTGTGTGTGTGTGTGTGTGTGTGTGTGTGTGTGTGTGTGTGTGTGTGTGTGTGTGTGTGTGTGTATGCCTGTCCCTGTTGTCTGAGAGATGTATAAGTGTGTGTGTGTGTGTGTGTGTGTGTGTGTGTGTGTGTGTGTGTGTGTGTGTGTGCCCGTCCCTGTAGTCTGAGAGATGTGTGTGTGTGGATGCAGTCCCTGTTGTCTGAGAGATGTATAAGTGTGTGTGTGTGTGTGTGTGTGTGTGTGTGTGTGTGTGTGTGTGTGTGTGTGTGTGTGTGTATGCCCGTCCCTGTTGTCTGAGAGATGTATAAGTGTGTGTGTGTGTTTGTGTGTGTGTGCCCGTCCCTGTAGTCTGAGAGATGTGTGTGTGTGGATGCAGTCCCTGTTGTCTGAGAGATGTATACGTGTGTGTGTGTGTGTGTGTGTGTGTGTGTGTGTGTGTGTGTGTGTGTGTGTGTGGTGTGTGTGTGTGTGTGTGTGTGTGTATGTCCGTCCCTGTAGTCTGAGAGAAGTGTGTGTGTGAATGTTCGTCCCTGTAGTCTGAGAGATGTATAAGTGTGTGTGTGTGTGTGTGTGTGTGAAGTGTGTGTGTGTGTGTGTGTGTGTGTGTGTGTGTGTGTGTGTGTGTGTGTGTGTGTGTGTGTGTGTGTGTGTGTGTGTGTGTGTGTATGCCCGTCCCTGTTGTCTGAGAGATGTATAAGTGTGTGTGTGTGTGTGTGTGTGTGTGTGTGTGCCCGTCCCTGTAGTCTGAGAGATGTGTGTGTGTGGATGCAGTCCCTGTTGTCTGAGAGATGTATAAGTGTGTGTGTGTGTGTGTGTGTGTGTGTGTGTGTGTGTGTGTGTGTGTGTGTGTGTATGCCCGTCCCTGTTGTCTGAGAGATGTATAAGTGTGTGTGTGTGTGTTTGTGTGTGTGTGCCCGTCCCTGTAGTCTGAGAGATGTGTGTGTGTGGATGCAGTCCCTGTTGTCTGAGAGATGTATACGTGTGTGTGTGTGTGTGTGTGTGTGTGTGTGTGTGTGTGTGTGTGTGTGTGTGTATGTCCGTCCCTGTAGTCTGAGAGAAGTGTGTGTGTGAATGTTCGTCCCTGTAGTCTGAGAGATGTATAAGTGTGTGTGTGTGTGTGTGTGTGTGTGTGTGTGTGTGTGTGTGTGTGTGTGTGTGTGTGTGTGTGTGTGTGTGTGTGTGTGTGTGTGTGTGTGTGTGTGTGTGTGTGAATGCAGTCCCTCTCACCCTGAGTGTGTGATGCTCCTGGGCCAGATAGGACAGGATGTGGGGGTTGAGCACAGCGTTCAGCAGGAAGTTGCTCCACAGAGCCGCCAGCTGGGAGCAGAGCTGGCTCACGTCCCGGCTGATCTGCTCCGCCACCCCGTCATGGACCTCCTGCAGCTAAGGGACACACGGAGGGGTCAGAAACAGAGATAACATCAGACTGAATGCGTCACACTTCCTGAAATATAGCCTCCTATTCTGGGATCCTACAGACAATGTGGAGTCTGCAGTCTGCCTGACTCTGGATCAGTTTAGAAAAGTCATGTTGGACTCATCGATCAATAAACCCTCGCTGTTCTAAAAGCTGGTTAGAGCAGAAGGGCAATCATACCAGTCCTAAATTACATCTGAAAAATATTTATTGACGTGTGTTTTAAGAAATGTAAGTTTAATGTCTCACTTAATAATAAATGTATTTTTTAAGCGCTTTTACAGGTGGTAGCAAAAAAAGGACGACAAAGAAAGATAGTAAAAGTCGCATTAAAATCGAGCAATAAAACAACAATCCACAAATTAAAAGATTCCACTGATTATATAAATTTTATCTAAGAACATATTGTGATCATATCTGTTCCCTTAAACCAGGGGTCTGCAACCTTTTGGACCAAAAGAGCCATTTTGCCCCCTTTTCCAACAATTTGTTTTGTCTGGAGCCGCAACATATTTGATAGCTTATAAAGTTGTATTTATTGTTACATCATAGACACAAACTACAGTTTTTTTGCATTTATTATTTATTACATTATAAAATTGAGTACAAAGAACTCTTATAAGGAGAATAAAAAAAGAATACACAGGTCTACTTTAAAATAAATCGACACAGCACTTGGGAGTCCTCTGCACATTTGAAGGAAAATAAAATTGACCCACTTTGAAATAAAACCTATAGCTGCACCCTAAAAATAGTTAACTGATTGAATTATCATTTGCTGTGAAAGCAGATAACTCTGTCCACGCAGAATTAAACCCTGTGTTCCTCCGATACTTTTCTTTTCTTTGATGTATCCATAGTTCGCTCATCGAGCCGGGGGTCAGGTTATTCGCCTGCAAGAAAAGGCACTGGCGCGGGACCGTAGCAGGATGTGACGCATATTTGAGTTGACCTAATTAAAACCGTTTTGTTTTTATTTTGTATCACCTAAAAATACAAGATACGAAACATTTTCAACCATGCAACACATTTAAATAGTCCGACAAATACTTTTATTGTATTTCCTATGTCTAAGCTCAAGGGAGCCAGAGCAGAGGGCTTAAAGAGCCGCGGGTTGCCGACCCCTGCCTTAAACCTATAACAATGGCGAAGCTGTCTAAATATTCTGTCGTACAGCTTTTTGCACGGTAAACCAAACATTTTCTTTACTTTCAATTTGAAAACTGAAAAAACAGGATAACAATAGGTTCAAATGATTACAGAAAACAATGTTCAAATAAAGTTATCATCTAACTTCCTCGCAGGCCACTAAAGAGGCTTTAAGGTGTTGAATGAACGTACCTGTAACTCCTGTATGAGGCGACTCAGAGTTTCTTCTACAGGAAGCTCCTCTGGGGGAAAAAATTGAAAATAGTTTAGTGCAAAGGACACTGTGATTTAAAGACAGAGTCATATTCATTGTATTTTGATATTAACACTTATTAAAACGGAACTAAAGGTCTTGAATTCAAAAGCATACATAAATACTATTGAATAGTAAAACCATAAAAATGAAATGACTTTATTGAAGGCCGTAACATTACATTTTGTGATGTTAACCAGTGGTGGAAAAGCAATCATAACATAATGTGTAAATCCTATTATTAATGATGTTATTACACTTTTTTTAATTGTACTTTTTCTGAAGAAAACAATGTGACCACTGCTTCTAACCATGACCAGGATTGATGTATGTAAAGGCTATAAGTTGATCATACTTCTGTATAGAGGGATTTCAGGCATTTTAATTGAATTTGAAAACATGTTGAAATGTTTTAAAGACAAGTAATCATATCTATCATGGTCACCTGAGTGCAGAGTGTGCTGCAGCGTTGGGATCTCCTTCCTCAGAGCAGAGTGGTACGAGGTCAGACCGTCGAGAGCCGCCAGCAGGAGGCGGCACAGCCTGCGGTGCCACGAGTGAGCTCTCTGCAGGCAGTGCTCACTGGCCACATAGAAGCTGCCCTGCACACAGAGAGTACAGTCCACACATCCTTTACTCAAGTAGAAGTACAGATACTCGTGTTTAAAAATACTCCGGTGAAAGTAGAAGTACTGACTAAACTTCTTTACTCTGTTTTAAAGAGTACCTGACCTCCCTTTATATTAATAGAACAATAATGTCATTGTTAGCTCATGAATGTTTCCATGCTGAACAACGGCAACATGACAACGTTTCCATTGGTCCCTCTTCTTTAGAGAAGACCAGGAAATGATGGATACACGGATCGTGTTCAAATCAATAGGCACGCAATGACTCTAAAGAATAATGATCACGCCACCAAACAGAGATTCAGACTAAAGGAACCAGCTGTTTGGAAAATGTAAGAAGTAGAAAGTACAGGTATTTGGGTTCAACATGTGAGAAGTAGAAAGTACAGGTATTTGAGTTCAACATGTAAGAAGTAGAAAGTACAGGTATTTGAGTTCAACATGTGAGAAGTAGAAAGTACAGGTATTTGAGTTCAACATGTAAGAAGTAGAAAGTACAGGTATTTGAGTTCAACATGTAAGAAGTAGAAAGTATAGGTATTTGGGTTCAAAATGTAAGAAGTAGAAAGTACAGGTATTAGTGTTCAACATGTAAGAAGTAGAAAGTACAGGTATTTGTGTTCAACATGTAAGAAGTAAAAAGTACAGGTATTTGTGTTCAACATGTAAGAAGTAGAAAGTACAGGTATTTGTGTTCAACATGTAAGAAGTAGAAAGTACAGGTATTTGAGTTCAACATGTGAGAAGTAGAAAGTACAGGTATTTGGGTTCAACATGTAAGAAGTAGAAAGTACAGGTATTTGTGTTCAACATGTAAGAAGTAAAAAGTACAGGTATTTGTGTTCAACATGTAAGAAGTAGAAAGTACAGGTATTTGTGTTCAACATGTAAGAAGTAGAAAGTACAGGTATTTGTGTTCAACATGTAAGAAGTAGAAAGTACAGGTATTTGCGTTCAACATGTAAGAAGTAGAAAGTACAGGTATTTGTGTTCAACATGTAAGAAGTAGAAAGTACAGGTATTTGTGTTCAACATGTAAGAAGTAGAAAGTACAGGTATTTGTGTTCAACATGTAAGAAGTAGAAAGTACAGGTATTTGCGTTCAACATGTAAGAAGTAGAAAGTACAGGTATTTGTGTTCAACATGTAAGAAGTAGAAAGTACAGGTATTTGAGTTCAACATGTAAGAAGTAGAAAGTACAGGTATTTGAGTTCAACATGTAAGAAGTAGAAAGTACAGGTATTTGGGTTCAACATGTAAGAAGTAGAAAGTACAGGTATTTGGGTTCAACATGTAAGAAGTAGAAAGTACAGGTATTTGTGTTCAACATGTAAGAAGTAGAAAGTACAGGTATTTGGGTTCAACATGTAAGAAGTAGAAAGTACAGGTATTTGTGTTCAACATGTAAGAAGTAGAAAGTACAGGTATTTGGGTTCAACATGTAAGAAGTAGAAAGTACAGGTATTTGTGTTCAACATGTAAGAAGTCAAAGTAAAAAGTGGTCAGAAAAATAAGTAGTGGAGTAAAGTACTGATACCAGAAACATGTACTTAAGTAATAAAGTATTTGTACTCCACTACCTCGAGACACGGAGGAAATGTCAGCCTCTAAAAAACCTGCCTTAAAAACAGACATGTTCACATACTTGACCTTTAAGTAACTACAGTTGTCCAGGCTTGTCGCTGACTCTGTGAATAAGATCATTACTCGTAAGATCAAATAGAAACAAATGGGCCCTAAACACAGCTTGCTGCGAGCAGTAAAAGCAGATCAATACGTGCACGTGGCTGAAAAGGAAGTCACGCATCCCTGTTGTGACCTTTAAATGTTCACGAGTAAAGGAAGTGGACACAGAGAGAGGAGAGGGGCGTCGTTGTTTGTCTGGACGAGTACAAGGAACAAGAAATAATGATGAGGGTATGGAAACTGACGATCTAAATATGTCGGGCAAAAATTGTACAATAAAATGTTCAACGATGCAAAGTGAGGTAAAAACCTACATGACGCAAACAGCAACATTTCACCTGTCTGTTTTTGATAACGCTTCAGAGACATATGTGGACTAGGAAAAAGATAATAGGTTTTATTTTGTGGTATTCTGTTGGTTTTATCTCGTAGATTCAATTGTATTCTATTTAATTTACTATTTTCATCAAGTGTGTTTAATTTTCCATAATTTTTTGGCATCCTATTCCTGTGTTTAGGTTAAATATCTTTATTTTTTTCGTCTTTTGCCGCAATTTCTGTTGTTTATATGATAATAAAAACATTTTTTAGTATAAGAAGACTAACTGATGTACATCTACAAATGGTGGTCCACAGAAACCCAAAATATGAATGATTACATAATATGTATCTTCAGTCCTTAATGCTTCTGAGTGTTAGCCTCTATGGACAGTGTTTCCAGCAGATGGCTCTCTAACATTGCAGTAACTTTTGACACCAGAGCCTGTTTTAGGTATTGTAACTACGCAAGGAATAAAACTTGAAGTGGTTACCTGTTACAAATACCTTGGTATCTGGCTTGATGATTGTCTCACTTTTAAACTTCATGTCAATAACCTTCTTAAAAAGCTGAGGGTTAGGCTAGGTTTCTTCTACAGGAACAAGTCCTGTTTCTCGCTTGAGGCCAGGAAAAGGCTCTGTGACCTTTTGACCTGTGCTGGACTATGGTGATTTGATCTATATGAATGCACCTGCCCATTACCTGATCAAGTTAGATGCTGCGTATCACAGCGCACTAAGATTTGTGACAAACTGTAAAGCATTAACCCATCACTGTACCCTGTATGCAAGGGCTGGTTTGCTTTCACTAACTGTACGGAGGCTCAGTCACTGGTACATTTTTATATACAAAGCCATGTTGGGGAAACTTCCATCCTACATCTGCTCCCTGATCTCACGGAAAATTGTAAGTGGCTACTGCCTGAGATCGCATGCTGTGGTTTTATTAAATGTGCCAACTGCTAGGACTGTCTTAGGGAAGACAGCTTTTAGATGCGCAGCTCCTCTGTCTTGGAATAGTCTGCAAATTAAATGGAAACTGAACAATCTGGTGCCACTAAATGTTTTTAAAGCTCGGTTGGATGCTAGTCAATCGGATGCTGTTGGTACCTGTTCATGTGGATAATTATGTAAATGATGCTGTATGATGTCCTTTTGTTGTTCTATTTATGTTTTTATGTTTCATGTGGAACTACTTGAGCAGGTCTCCCTTGAAAAAGAGATCAATGATCTCAATGGGATTCATCTGTATAAATATAGGTTTGAAATTAAATGAAGTAAGGGAATAAAGTGGATCTCGATATTGCAATTTCCAATATGCCCTGAGTATAAGAAGCCACAAATCACAGAAGCCTTGACACTATAATCACGTCTCTCATTTCTCTTTGTTGAAACGCTAATGGCCTTTCACCCAGAGAGCTGTCATTGAACACATCACCGTCACAACATGGGTCCTGAATGTGACGTTAGTCCCTGACCTGCTACCCAAAAACTCCTGGATGTTTTCGCAGCTTCAGTGAGGGTTTGGAGCTTTGAAAAGGCATGTAATAGTATCTGGGGATGTACTGTAATTTTCCGAGTCTCCGGCCCTATCATCATACCTGTGAGCGCTCTGTAATTGCAGCGCTGCAGTATACCTGAAACCGGGAAGGAACATCTGTATGTTTACTTTCATAATTCTTTCTGCCTTTTATAGAGGCCTGCCTGGATCAGTCTGAGAGCGAGGGGCAGAGAAAAATAACTATTTTTCAGAATGAACTAGTCATTATCCTAAAACTACAGTTTATCTCGCCGCTGACATTGTCTGGGATCAGGAGGATTTATGCTTTTGCTGCTGTTTGTGCACATTTTGACAGTTCTTCGTAGCAATAATGGTACATAAAGCTCCAAGCACACTGGATGGAAATCCCACTAAAACATGGCTTTTGTCTTTATAAGATATAGGACTTTTCTTTTGTTTTTACGTTTTTTTCAGAGTGATATTAATACTTATTATCAAAGGGGACTCAAATGCAATTTATACCGTGGACTTCATCAGCAATTTTACGACACTACAGGAGAGTTTCAGGGCTACATATCTAATTAAAGCCCTTTCATTTCATCTTCAACCTGTTCAGCCCCAAACCTGTTTTTCAGGTCTCAGGCTCGAAAATGACATTCCCAGAACAAATGACCATATCTTCACTTCTAAAAGGGGAACATTAATAATCTTCTTTCTCAAAGCAATGATAAACCTGTGAGTTGGATGTAGAAGGGTCCAAATCTATATAGATGTTTTTTATTTTAAAGTAAATTCAGATTGAACATAGTAAATACATGTAAATTATTGTGTCCGTCCAAAGAAATAACATTACTTATAGTGAAAACCGCCCTTGAATGATGGGATGGTAGACTAAAAGCTTTAGGAATCCAAACTACAACATATAATAAGTACCCTGTATCAAGATTGATGCAAAACAAGTTAAATTTGACCTTTTTAGAGAGATTTAGCAAAAAAACAAAACAGTTCTGGAGTCATTTGGGTGGATTTTCCATATCTCTTGCCCCCTCGGTCGATTTTGATGATTGACACCTCTTTTTAACCATTAGAGCCAATAGAATCGAGGGGAAGTTCCACACACACACACTAACAAATAAGGAGTGAGAGTGATGCGTAGCCAGAATACCCAAAACAGGAAGCTGTCATACACTCTGGTAGCTATCAGCAGCAGCTAATATGAAAACTCAGTTTTTGACATAAAAATTGAATTATGGATTATCAGTAATTTTTTCAAAGTGACAGACACATTGGATTAACCTATGGATTTTTTTTTTTTTATTGTACAGGCTACAGACACAAAACATGGACATTATAATAACAAAAAGAGACATTCCTATCTCAGACAACAACAAAAAAACAACTGAAAAAAACCTATGGATTAACCTTCAGCCACGTTTTTCTCGTTTTGATGCCATTGAACACGACTTTTGATCGGAATGACAAAAGCTAAGACATATTGCCGTGTTGGCTACCTAAAGCTACGTCGTGTGATGTCTGTATTTGCTTGCCATGCCGCAAGTTCTGATCGCTCAGTGATGATACTTATATTTCTGGAATCTGTGGAATCTCAGCTTGTTTGTGCAGATCCGATAAGTAATAAAGTATTTATACCTAGAGTTCTGTGCTAAGTGCGCTAGCATTTTTTCGCTCAGGGCTCATTTAGACACTTCTTGTGACACTTGTGTTTTGTTTCAGTAAACATTGTTCGTATCGTCAGTTAGCTGACTTTCTTCCCGTTAAATGAGTATGACACATTCATAGGTTTTTAAATGTTAAGAAGCCCTGAGACACAGTTTCGTGAGAAAAAAAAGCCCGTAAAGGCATTATTAATAGATGTTTTAGATTTATCTGTGTTCCCCCCCCCCCCCGCCCACCCCCCTAACGCTCCAATACATTGTACGTGATAAGATAAGGGGCGGGACATCTCTAAGAAGTCGACCAATCACAACAGAGCCGGCAAGCTAACCAATCAGAGCAGACTGGACTCTGGTTTCAGACAGAGGGTGAAAAGAGGTGCTGCAGTATGAGAAAGAGCTTTTTGAACATTAAAGCATGAAGACATGAAGTAGAGACACTACATACTGATATACACCTGAACATCAGCAGGAGAGGACTCTTTAAAGTAGAGACACTACATACTGATATACACCTGAACATCAGCAGGAGAGGACTCTTTAAAGTAGAGACACTACATACTGATATACACTGAACATCAGCAGGAGAGGACTCTTTAAAGTAGAGACACTACATACTGATATACACCTGCACATCAGCAGGAGAGGACTCTTTAAAGTAGAGACACTACATACTGATATACACCTGAACATCAGCAGGAGAGGACTCTTTAAAGTAGAGACACTACATACTGATATACACCTGAACATCAGCAGGAGAGGACTCTTTAAAGTAGAGACACTACATACTGATATACACCTGAACATCAGCAGGAGAGGACTCTTTAAAGTAGAGACACTACATACTGATATACACCTGAACATCAGCAGGAGAGGACTCTTTAAAGTAGAGACACTACATACTGATATACACCTGAACATCAGCAGGAGAGGACTCTTTAAAGTAGAGACACTACATACTGATATACACCTGAACATCAGCAGGAGAGAACTCTTTAAAGGAGAGACACTACATACTGATATACACCTGAACATCAGCAGGAGAGGACTCTTTAAAGTAGAGACACTACATACTGATATACACCTGAACATCAGCAGGAGAGGACTCTTTAAAGTAGAGACACTACATACTGATATACACCTGAACATCAGCAGGAGAGGACTCTTTAAAGTAGAGACACTACATACTGATATACACCTGAACATCAGCAGGAGAGGACTCTTTAAAGTAGAGACACTACATACTGATATACACCTGAACATCAGCAGGAGAGAACTCTTTAAAGGAGAGACACTACATACTGATATACACCTGAACATCAGCAGGAGATAACTCTTTAAAGGAGAGACACTACATACTGATATACACCTGAACATCAGCAGGAGAGGACTCTTTAAAGTAGAGACACTACATACTGATATACACCTGAACATCAGCAGGAGAGGACTCTTTAAAGTAGAGACACTACATACTGATATACACCTGAACATCAGCAGGAGAGGACTCTTTAAAGTAGAGACACTACATACTGATATATACCTGAACATCAGCAGGAGAGGACTCTTTAAAGTAGAGACACTACATACTGATATACACCTGAACATCAGCAGGAGAGGACTCTTTAAAGTAGAGACACTACATACTGATATACACCTGAACATCAGCAGGAGAGGACTCTTTAAAGTAGAGACACTACATACTGATATACACCTGAACATCAGCAGGAGAGGACTCTTTAAAGTAGAGACACTACATACTGATATACACCTGAACATCAGCAGGAGAGCACTCTTTAAAGTAGAGACACTACATACTGATATACACCTGAACATCAGCAGGAGAGGACTCTTTAAAGTAGAGACACTACATACTGATATACACCTGAACATCAGCAGGAGAGGACTCTTTAAAGTAGAGACACTACATACTGATATACACCTGAACATCAGCAGGAGAGGACTCTTTAAAGTAGAGACACTACATACTGATATACACCTGAACATCAGCAGGAGAGGACTCTTTAAAGTAGAGACACTACATACTGATATACACCTGAACATCAGCAGGAGAGAACTCTTTAAAGGAGAGACACTACATACTGATATACACCTGAACATCAGCAGGAGAGGACTCTTTAAAGTAGAGACACTACATACTGATATACACCTGAACATCAGCAGGAGAGGACTCTTTAAAGTAGAGACACTACATACTGATATACACCTGAACATCAGCAGGAGAGGACTCTTTAAAGTAGAGACACTACATACTGATATACACCTGAACATCAGCAGGAGAGGACTCTTTAAAGTAGAGACACTACATACTGATATACACCTGAACATCAGCAGGAGAGGACTCTTTAAAGTAGAGACACTACATACTGATATACACCTGAACATCAGCAGGAGAGGACTCTTTAAAGTAGAGACACTACATACTGATATACACCTGAACATCAGCAGGAGAGGACTCTTTAAAGTAGAGACACTACATACTGATATACACCTGAACATCAGCAGGAGAGGACTCTTTAAAGTAGAGACACTACATACTGATATACACCTGAACATCAGCAGGAGAGGACTCTTTAAAGTAGAGACACTACATACTGACATACACCTGAACATCAACAGGAGAGAACTCTTTAAAGGAGAGACACTACATACTGATATACACCTGAACATCAGCAGGAGAGGACTCTTTAAAGTAGAGACACTACATACTGATATACACCTGAACATCAGCAGGAGAGGACTCTTTAAAGTAGAGACACTACATACTGATATACACCTGAACATCAGCAGGAGAGGACTCTTTAAAGTAGAGACACTACATACTGATATATACCTGAACATCAGCAGGAGAGGAATCTTTAAAGTAGAGACACTACATACTGATATACACCTGAACATCAGCAGGAGAGGACTCTTTAAAGTAGAGACACTACATACTGATATATACCTGAACATCAGCAGGAGAGGACTCTTTAAAGTAGAGACACTACATACTGATATACACCTGAACATCAGCAGGAGATGACTCTTTAAAGTAGAGACACTACATACTGATATACACCTGAACATCAGCAGGAGAGGACTCTTTAAAGTAGAGACACTACATACTGATATACACCTGAACATCAGCAGGAGATGACTCTTTAAAGTAGAGACACTACATACTGATATACACCTGACAATTAGCCGACTATATCCCCTTTAGAAAAAAAATCACAACAATCACCTGAACAAGTGAACGAAATTGAAAATAAGAAACCACCATAATATTTTCTTTGTTTCCTAACCCTGTACACAGAAGTCGTCTATATCTTCAAAATAATGATTTATTTCCACAAAACACTAAATACACTCAGGAGTCTCTCTTCCAAAAGCATTATGTATCCCTCAAACCTCAAAGGGAACGTTTTCCTCCCTTCTGAGATGTAACATCTGATATCAATGGGATTTGCCTCAGGTGAAACAAATGAAGGTGAAGGAGGAGGCGGCGTTTTTTGGGAACATTTCCCCTGCAGCTATGTGGTACGTGGCGCTTGTGAGCAGAACTCATTACTGGGATCAAAGGGAACCCCCCGCCTGGCTAAACGCAGAGCTTATTAAAGTGCCCAGCCAGGGGTGGGAGTGAAAACCAGGAGGAGTGTTGGGAGGGGGGGCGAACATGGCGCTCATTAAGATTTACAGTGCAGACTGTGACGTCCACAGAGACTAAGAGATTATAAAAAGACGGGGGAAATTGGACGATTTAACATCTGTATAAACAAGTTAAAATAATTGGCAAAGACAAGAAGAGACAGACGATTAAGAAATATTGCAATAATAAGGAAAATGGAATAAAAATATGTGCAACAAAACATTGCATCAGTGCAGAAAATAGGCCAAGCAAGGCTTTTTTTTCATATAGACTACAGCTGTGTCCCAAGGCCATACGACGTACACACTCAAGCAGATTTTGTACTTAATCGCACCCAAAGTAAGCAAAATAAATCCACCTGATTATGAATGTGTTATTTGTGGACACTTTAGCTGTGTTCCAAATCATAAGCAGTCTGAAAAGAAAGGTCTTCATACTAATATCCTAGTTTAGTGTTTTAGCAGCAGGGTTAAAAAACATAAGCTTGAATGTAAATCTAGCTGTAAAACCCCTTTTTGTTACGTGCATTTTGAATTTGTGAAAGAAAAAGTGAACATTGACCAACATTAAATGTATGCATACTGTTTATTTAGGTTGACTTTCTTTTGTGACTACATATAGTATAACTTTTCTAGAATTACTAAATGCTATGGATTAAGGACACTGTAATTTCCTGCAATGCACATATTCAAAGGAGAGGCAACTCACAACTTTAAAACAA
>JAPTMU010000071.1:485000-535000 GCA_028583405.1 Pogonophryne albipinna | reverse complement strand
CTACAAAAGAAAGAGTAAAAGAGAAAGAGTCTGGATCTTGACTGGAATAGTAATGGTCTTCTAGTCTGCAGTCAAACAGACCACTGTCTTTGTTATGATATGTACAAGAAGCTCCATAATTCCTGTCCTGTGTAGTGTTGACAAGTACTATAATCACACAGGTATGACAACAATTGTGAATTAACAGTTAAAACACACAAACAAGACACCACTCTTCACTAATGTGCGGCTGCAGGCCAATACAAAAGCAGGGTCTCGACAAAATAGTGCCTTATGCTAATGCGAAACAGCTATTTGTCTTCTTTTGTCCAAAGAAAACAGACAAATAATCCCAGTAATCATGTAATGTTAGCACAGCAGTTGTGATCAGGTGCGTAAAGTGGTGGCTCTGAGCCACAATACGTAATAGCCCTTATTCATGCCTAGTTTGCATTCTTACTCAAGCATAAAAGCTGCACAGGGGGGAAGTCTAGTGTCTAACACACACACACACACACACACACACACACACACACACACACACACACACACACACACACACACACACACACACACACACACACACACACACACACACACACACACACACACACACACACACACACACAGTCTCTTTCTCAAAGACATACAAGGACAATAACACACAGAAACAGTGTGGCGGTGGTGGCGAAGTCGATAGGGACTTGGCTTGGCAACTGGAAGGTCACCAGTTTAAGTCCCGGCAAGACCAAGTGCTATCGAGGTGTCCCTGAGCAAGGCACCGTTCCCTACACTGCTCCCCGGGCGCCGTTCAAAATGGCAGCACACTGCTCCTAACACTAGGATGGGTCAAATGCAGAGAAACCATTTCCCCACGAGGGATTAATAAAAGTCAATCTTAATCTTAATCTTAAACCAAAAACCTACTGTTGCTCATTTTCTGTGAAGTGAAGATCCAGCTTCAGCTGAAAGTCCACCTCGCTCAGGACTTCCTCCACCTGCAAAACATTAATATTGTTAATGTCTCAAGATGATCGTACACATGCAACATGGATCGGAGAAGAATAAAGAATGAAGCCATCATCACATATGTCCTTAAAATGTCAAGCACTGCTATAAGGACGCATCCTGTTTTAGCTTGAATGACAGTTTGTGCGTTATAAAGTTTCTGACAGGAAGTGCTCAGGATTGCATGGAAAACAATCAAGGTAATTAGGGCTGTTGATTGGCTGAATTTGAACTCCAATGCTCACTGACTTATCTAGAACATAGACTCTCTACAATGATGTTTCAAACAAACAGTATCTCCTCATTTGGTGTTTTCATTTTCATTTATTGATATGTCCAATACAATGAGAGGTTGTTAACCCTTCGATGCCCGAGTGACTGGACCCTACACTCTTCCATAAGTGGGTCAAAAAGGACCCGTATTAGAATAATATGTGTTTTTATGCCATTTTTGTCATTTTGGTTAAGAAAAATCACTTGTATAATATTTAGTATTATATTTTGGTTCACACTAGAAATATTTTAAATTTAATTTTTCACTATTTATAATTTTAGAAATTTTTTTACATTTTGAAAAAAAACGTTTTGAACATATCGATGCAAAGATCTCCGCTATTCTGAGACCCTCACAGTATCACAGTCCCTTTTCAAAACTCATCTCTTTACATTACACGTCACTTGTTAGACGCTTTTATCATACTCGACTTACATACTCAGTACTGTGGGCAATCCCCACTGGAGCAATTTGGGGTGAAGTGTCTCGGGACACAACAACATGCTGACTGCAGTGGGGTTTGAGCCTGTGACCCCCTGATCCCAACACCAAGGCTGCACCACACGCCTCCCATCTCTTCTCCTCTTGTCTACTCATAGCCCACCCCCCATCAATCCATGCCGGTTGATCAAGTTTGATAGTCCTATACCCCCCACCCTAACCTTCCCTTATATTGTAAAGCGATTTTGAGTCCTTGAAAAGCCCTATAAAAATATAATTTATTATTATTATTATTATTATTATTATTATACTGACAGGTCTCAGATCTTGCTGTGTAAAATAATCTTCCTGTGAGGTGTCACTTGTGATGTCGTCTGTGTGTTCTACAGTGAATGTATTCCTGACAGCAACAGGTGATAAGAATCAAAGGTTCCCATAGGATCCCATAGGAAATGCATGCGGGTCATTTTTGACCCACTTATGGAAGCTTGGGGTAGAAATACAAAAACTACAATTTCTTAAAATGTATAACATTTAAATTTAAAATGTGAATGGCATGATATCCAAAACATGTTTTTTGAGGAATAGCTGGAATATGAAATGATAAAACATTTTAATTACAAAGATACTTCAAGAAAACCACCTCACCGGGTCAAAACATACCCACTTATGCATCTAAGGGTTAACTCAACAGTCCCTCGATCAACCTTAGCGATGGTTTATGTGCAGTCATATCGTCCTGCAGAAATAAGTATTTGTCAGGGATCCTGACCACACTGTCTCGCTGCATAGTATCCCTTACATGTTGCATGGCTATGAAGGTTGTGAACTGAATCATTAAAGAGGACCTCTGATCCCAAGTGACAAACAAGGATATAATTAACATTTAAATGCATAAAAACTATTACGGCTTTACTGCATAGAGCCTCATGCAATGCTGATTTTGTTCTTTTCAACAACATGTTTATGTTCTCCGTGTGATCTACAAACTGTATTCATTCATTTCTTAAACTCTGACGTAGGTTGAACAGAACTGCTCTCATGTTCAAAGAGCCATAGAATACTGTGGATGCTGATGGAAATACGATATTTGAATTTGAAAGAATAAAAAGGTGCGAGCAAACTACAAAGGCAGTGGCGTCTTTGAAGATTGGATATGCAGCATTTCTGATTATAATAAAGGTTATTCACAGTTCTTTCTCGTTACATCCGCAGACACATACTGTACGGCAGACATAGGAAATCAGTTATGTTGGTAATTGATGTTCTGATTGATTGAGCATACATACTGTACAGGTGTACACAGGGGAAATGGGGCGGCTATTTCTGTCTGTGCTATCTGTGGCTGTGAGCGGCAGATAACCTCCGGAAGGTTAATGAGCGGCGAGCCTCCGGGAGAGCTTACAGCTGAAATCTGATATTCCCTGAATCTCCTCTGTCTCCACACCTCCAGATCCACGTCTATGTTTAATGAAATATTCTAAAATTAGGAGCCAGGCAGACAGAATATTCTCATTCTGATCGGGGCAGGGATATTTCCACAGACATCCGACTGCAGAGATATGTCAGAGAGTGGCTGAGAGATGGCGCCAATGTCAATGTGTGAGCTATGCCTATCATATGGATGATTAGATTTGTGCGGGGGCCATTTTGTCTCCTCAGCTCGGGCCGTGTCTAATCGCTGTCTCCGCTGATCAATTCGAGCTCCGGTGGCTCCTGACAACAAAAACAGGCGGAGCGGATTTTCAGGTCGCGCCCACGGTGAAAACGTAAAGGACAGGACATCAATAACTGTCTGGCAGGTTTACACGCCTGATCATTTAGACGCAACACGAGGGCAACGGGGGCCATTTAAATGTGTCCATCAATTAAATCACATCAAATCCAAGTTGTTAAACTCAATGATCCTCATAACGTTTCGGTGTCTACATCAGTTAGGGCAGTGGTTTTCAAACTGTGGGGCGCGACCCCTGGTGGGTCGCGGAGGTACTGCAGGGGTGGCGGGAAGATTTTTTTATTTTATTATTTTCTCCTTTTAGCTTTGTGAAGCACCTTGAGATGACGTTGTTTTTAAAGTGTGCTATATAAATCAAATGTATTATTATTATTCAATTGTAAACAAACACTGCTCGAAAATATCTCATTGGTCAGAGAGCTGTGGGCATAATGCTGCCTTTTGCAACATCCTACTTGTGTGAGATAGGCTTTTTCTGCTGTTGCTGCCATCAAAACGAAATACAGATCAAAGCTGAACATTGAGAATGAATTGAGAGTGTCTCAAAACAACAGCCCCGGTTTGAGAAGATCTGCAAGGGAAAGCAAGCACACACAAGTCATTGATAGGCTACGTGTGGAATAGGAATGGTAGAGTGATCGTTTGCAACCTGCAGTAGAAATAGTAGTTAATTAATACATTTTCCTTAAAGACATTTGAATTTAAAAAATCTACTACTCAGGGAAGAAGGCCTGCTAGTATCTCTTACAAGCACTTTTGTTCATGTGTAATCCATAATAAAATATAAAATTATAGTTGGATCTTTGTATCTTCTTATTATTAGTAGAGAAAATGTAATGTTTTTACAACAATATACAATTAATCCTACCAATATAGATGGGAACCGGGTTGGGGGGGTCCCGAAAATATTTCCAATTACCCAAGGGGGTCCCGACTGAAAAAGTTTGGGAACCACTGAGTTAGGGCTTTAAAAAAAAAAAAACTGACAGCTACGAATCAGGGTTGTGTATTGTTGGTCTTCATGACCAGTCCAAGTCCTTGCACTATTGTTATTGCCTTTTCAAAATCACTGATAATGGTAGGTAAAAAGAAAAAATCTACAACTAGGTACAATCAGCTGTTATATAAGGAAGGGGTGGGACTGAGCCTCAGCGCAAATTGTCTCGGTACAGTCCTCACGTTACACTGATCATTTTTGTTTATTTGTTTGTTTAATTTTATGGAAGAAGTAAATAAATCCGCCAGAGGAAGGCAAAGAAATCTGCGCCTACAGAGTTTTATTTGGACTGTTTTTAAACGCGTGAGTCAAGAAGCGGATCCCTGTTAATGTGGCACAGTTTTAAAATGGGCCACGAAAGATGGTTTGAGGTGCAAACACACTTATTGAAATCTAGTCAGGTGTCCTTTCAGATGTATCGCCAATATAAGGCCGAATTTCTAGAGAACAGGCAAAAGAAAACCCAAATATTTGCTTTTTTCCGTCCACTATTGTTGAATTATTAGCAGTTTTTTACTATTTTTGTAGACTGTTCATTGCGGCCAACGATTGCATTATTTAAAGTGCAGCAGTTGAAACTCAATCAAGGATAAACAATGTAAACTGGATTAAATTATGATAGTTTGTTTTATGAATTAATGACGGTATTGGTTCACCAGATTTTCATGGATCAATAAGGAAAGTGCTTTTGTTTTTCGCTGTTTTTTTCGCCTCGTCAGAAGCTTCAGTGGACGTTGAAGCCTCAAACTTCATAATTTATAAAAAAATCTGTGTCCTTTAGAAAAACAATGTCACGTTTTGTAGTGTACGTTTCTAAGACTGCTTCCCTTCGAGGATATCTTTCAGGCTGTAGGGTTCCACTGTTCACCAATGATTATCTATATTTGCTTCAGTTGCTGCACTTTTAATAAGAGAAGGTTTTGGCCGTGTTTGTGAAACAATCAATAGTTCTCAGTCTGGGAGTCAGGCTCCCCGGCAGAGGTTTGAAAGATGAATCTGACGGGTTTCAAGATGATGAATGGGATGGGAAAAGAGAAAAAACATATTCCTGCTACACTCTTGTGTATTCAGTTGTTTCTGGTAACCCTGTTTCTTTCAGACTTCTGAGAAGACTAAAATCGGTCAATGGAAAAACACTCTTGGGTCGAACATCTCACAGTAAAACTGAAAAAAGTATCACTGTAGTTGCATTTATAATACAGAATAACATTCAAGAGGATAACAGTGTACAGCGGAGAAATGCAATTCAATACATTGACTTACAAGTATTCTACTTAAGTACAAGTTTTCCATACTCTAACTTTTCTTAAGTATTGCAATTTGTGCTACTTTAAACGTCATTTTGAAGGTTAATATTGTACTTTTTAAACCCCTATATTTGACTGCTTAGATTAGATATTAAGATCATCAATTAAAGACATGAACTAATAAATGATATATATTTTCAAAGATTAAAATATCCAGCTGCAGATAAGATTATAAAAATGATATTACAAATCATATGAATTAGCCCCATCTGTAACAGCTTAACATTAAACATTAAAGCTTTGCTTAAAATGTATCAATAAGTCACATCTAGG
Organism: Pogonophryne albipinna; assembly: GCA_028583405.1. Lineage (NCBI taxonomy): Eukaryota > Metazoa > Chordata > Actinopteri > Perciformes > Artedidraconidae > Pogonophryne > Pogonophryne albipinna. The sequence goes on along the minus strand of JAPTMU010000071.1, from coordinate 528,986 downwards.
AACAATATTGATATATACTTTTACTTGATTAGTATTTTAGACGGAAGCTGTTACACTGCAGTAAAACCATTATCCAGCATGGTTACATTTCTTCTGTTACGTTTCTGCTTGAATTAACCGGCTTAAATATCTCTGTCATTAAAAGTATTGTGTGTGTGTGTGTGCGTGTGTGTGTGTGTGTGTGTGTGTGTGTGTGTGTGTGTGTGTGTGTGTGTGTGTGTGTGTGTGTGTGTGTGTGTGTGTGTGTGTGTGTGTGTGTGTGTGTGTGTGTGTGTGTGTGTGTGTGTGTGTGTGTGTGTGTGTGTGTGTTGGTATGTGGCCTAGCATTACTATACTTGTGGGGACCTAAATCTGTTTACACAGTCACGTGTGGGGACTCGCCTCCCTTATGGGGACAAATTGGAGGTCCCCATAAGGGGAATCATTAATTTTAGGGTGAAGACTTGGTTAGGTTTAGGATTAGGGTTAGGGTAAGGTTAAGGTTAAGGGTAAGGGTAAGGGTTAGGGTTAGGCATGTGTTGGTTATGGTTAAGGTTAGGATAAGTCTCCAGGAAATGCATGTAAGTCAATGTAATGTCCCCTGAAGTGATGTATGTGTGTGTGTGTGTGTGTGTGTGTGTGTGTGTGTGTGTGTGTGTGTGTGTGTGTGTGTGTGTGTGTGTGTGTGTGTGTGTGTGTGTGTGTGTGTGTGTGTGTGTGTGTGTGTGGAAATGTCACCAGCATGACTCACCCGTTCTCCGTCTAACAGCAGGTGGACTTTGAAGATCATACAGTCGTTCACTGTAATCTCCTCGTTCCTGTAAAGGATCTGAAATATCCGGCTGAACACGGTGCCGTCGTAAACGCCCGCCGAGCTGAAGCTGCATTCTCCTGATGGAGAAACCACAACAACATGCTATCAACTATCAACACAAACAGATACAGTATCAATGATGCACTGCAGCAGCTTTTACACTGCAAATAATACACATTTCAAAACCCCGTTTCCAATTAGACTCTCATTTGGCATCACTTGGTATTTACAGTATTTGAGTTGTGAGTTTGTACCAAGATTCAAAAAGGCACAAAGGGGTTTTACAATTGTTTGACCTGACATTTGCGAATGTTTACTGGGATTGGTGAGGGATCTGAGTGTTCAGATATTGGAACAGCTGCTAAGATTTCAGAATTTGCTGAATTTGCTGTAAATCTCAATTCATTTATTAGCTTTTTAACTGCCCAAGTTTTTTAACTCCACAGGTACAAAGCGTTGCCCAATTAGTATAGTTTATTTTGGCCAGTGTGAAATCTGTCAATCAACATTAGAGCGGACCCAACAACTGGATCAGGACCACCTGAAAAGGGGGAGGGGGGGTGTTGATAAGATTTTAAGCGGATTCTCATGGGGTTCGTTTGTGAGGAGAAACCAACTATAGCATTTAATGATAACAGTCTGAGTTTTGAGCATGATTTCAAAACCTAAAAACTACTAAGCGTGGGTTTTTCCATAATGAAGATGAACAGTCAACATCCTGTTTCCAGTCAACAGTCTTAATTTACAAAAGATCTTTGAAGAAAGAGACATAAACACATGAGAAGTTTGCAGCAGAAGCTTGTGACTCATCGCAATTCGTTTTGTTCCTGATAATGCAGGATGACAATGGCCAACACTGTCCAATCAATGGGGGACCTGGCAGTCTGTTTCACTGCAGTGAAAAGCCTCTTGGATCGTTTGTAAAAAGGCAGTTTAAACAGGAACCAGAGAAGAAATAACAAACAATAATGGGTACCACTTTACAATAAGACTACCCTTATAAAAGATTCATAAAGAGTTTATAATTAGGTTATGAATAAGGTTGTAAATAAGGGTCTTATTGTAAAGTGGTACCCAATAATGTGTATTTTTCACTTGTTCCAGACCAAATGAACCGTCCTACATGAGTGAAAGCCTTCCTGAACACTTAGTTGATCAGACACCATAGCACCATTACACAGAATGATCTTTCTCATCTATTCTAACTGTTTCATGTTTTGTAGTAGCCTTATTGTAAAACTGTTTTATTGAATAAGAATTGCATTTGATGATACTTAATAATTATATTTAAATATTACCTACATATTTATTAAATGAAAGGTAAGAATAGCAAGTAAAAACAACCTGAAAAGCCAAACATCTTTTACTGGAGATTTGTACAGTAATAAGATGCAAATGTAATCTTAAGTCAAATGTACTTACAACAACTGACATTTGACAGCAACGTTTACTTGAGTGCCTTTAGTAACAAACACTTCTTAGCTGTAAGTAGATGCTACTTGAAATATACGTTGTTACATTTACTTAGGTTATCTGAGTGCAATTAGTAAGTAAACCTTACTCCCCGTTGTTATCAGTGTACATCTATCTGCTTATGAATGGTCAAACCTATGCATTTCAAAGTCAAAGAAACCTTGAACAAATATGAAGAAGCAGCTACAGTATGGGTTAATGTAAATGATGTAACGAAGTTGCCTTAATTAAAAGGAATAACGCAATTCATTTCATAGTTAAATTAAATAAATAAATACTTTATTTCATGTTATTTTATAATCGTTAAATATGGCATGATTGAATACAGTTTGTTTTACATGTTAAACCGATGTGTTTCTTGTTTCTTGTGCCTAGGAACTAATGTTTGTTCATGTGCTGGTACTGCGTGTTTTGTTGTTACACTGTACAACTCAACGTGCGGTGACGTCTTTGTTTGAAGCTCTGCTGAAGTCTGTGACAAAGTTGAATGTGACAAAGTTATACAGAAAAGGAACTAGATTAATCTCCTTTCACGACAAGCGGCCAACGAGTTCTCACGGCGTAACGCAAGAGGGGAGGCTACAGGATGAAAACTCTACAGTTAACTTAGGCCACGTTTACACGGCCAGTTCGTATGGACGGTTTGTTCACACAAGGCCGTAACGGAACTGCGGAAATGGAGCCCTCAAACGATAACGGCTCCCAAGGTGGTTAGATCTGCGGACGAAACATTCTGGGGGCCCAAACTGCTCCGTGTGTACGCCCTATACGATCATTTTCTGATAACGATGACGCCATAGCCCTACCTCTCCCACCCTCTGCTGCTCACCCCCACGTCACCCACTTCATTGCTGATGTGTTTTGCCAACAACAACAACAACAACAATGGAGGATCACAGGGTTGCGTTCGTGCCCCAGACGCTAGTGACCATGCTACAGATGTTAGTGCAGAATCTACAGCTCCTCTACCACAACCATCACCAACAAGTGGACATGGAGAACTACATGAACTACATGTTGCTAAAGCCACCACGGAGAATAGACAGAAGGGCAACCAGGCAACCATGGCAACCATGCTCGGGGGTCTTCTTCGCTGCTTTTGGTGTATTTTGTGGCGGAAGTACAGCGCCACTTACAGGCCAGGCATGTGTACTACAGCGCCTCCAGCAGGTCGTACGGTCTCGTGTGGACGGATACGTTTCGTGAGCCGATTCCGTGTGGACGGAATACATTTTTGATATCGACTAAGTTTCGTTTAGTCTCCGTGTAAACGTGGCCTTTGCTTAGCTTAGCATATAGGCTATAGAAGCAAGGGGGAATCAGATACATGTTTTAAATGTTTAACAACGGCCATGTCCCAGTACTATAGTTTCCGACATAGTGTCTGTTTGTTCATTGCTACTGACACATTGCCCCCGCTGTGATCAGTGAGAGGTCTCTGAGACCCCCTGCTGAGTGTGTGCTCTTTCCAGAGACGTTCTTACTCTCCCTCTTCCACAGGCCTCCCCCTGATAATGCTGTCACTCCTCGCAGCATCAAGCTTCCCTGGGTGTCGGGAGGATGTTTGGGAGCGTGACTGATGTCAAAGACTTGTCGTATGTGTGACAGAGGCAGTGTAATCCCTCAGGGTCTGTATTGTGTCTGTGTTAGTGCTGTTCCCCTCAAAATTGGACGAATCTGACTCTTTTTATTACTTTAGATTATTACATTACGTGTTGTTTAGCTTTTATTTTAGCGTCTCACTTACACTTACGTATACATTGGACATGCTTACAGGAGGGATTGGGGATATTGTGTTATACGTTTTTGCATTTAAACGTTCCCCCCCTGCCTGAAATGCCTCCATTGGACTCCTTTGTTTACTTCCTGAACATAATGACATTCAGTAGAGACACTAAATACTGATATACACCTGAACATCAGCAGGAGAGGACTCTTTAAAGTAGAGACACTACATACTGATATACACCTGAACATCAGCAGGAGAGGACTCTTTAAAGTAGAGACACTACATACTGATATACACCTGAACATCAGCAGGAGAGGACTCTTTAAAGTAGAGACACTACATACTGATATACACCTGAACATCAGCAGGAGAGGACTCTTTAAAGTAGAGGCACTACATACTGATATACACCTGAACATCAGCAGGAGAGGACTCTTTAAAGTAGAGGCACTACATACTGATATACACCTGAACATCAGCAGGAGAGGACTCTTTAAAGTAGAGACACTACATACTGATATACACCTGAACATCAGCAGGAGAGGACTCTTTAAAGTAGAGACACTACATACTGATATACACCTGAACATCAGCAGGAGAGGACTCTTTAAAGTAGAGACACTACATACTGATATACACCTGAACATCAGCAGGAGAGGACTCTTTAAAGTAGAGACACTACATACTGATATACACCTGAACATCAGCAGGAGAGGACTCTTTAAAGTAGAGACACTACATACTGATATACACCTGAACATCAGCAGACGAGGACTCTTTAAAGTAGAGACACTACATACTGATATACACCTGCACATCAGCAGGAGAGGACTCTTTAAAGTAGAGACACTACATACTGATATACACCTGAACATCAGCAGGAGAGGACTCTTTAAAGTAGAGACACTACATACTGATATACACCTGAACATCAGCAGGAGAGGACTCTTTAAAGTAGAGACACTACATACTGATATACACCTGAACATCAGCAGGAGAGGACTCTTTAAAGTAGAGACACTACATACTGATATACACCTGAAAATTAGCTCAATAGGGCTCCTTTATAGGACATGTTTGATACGGTTAGCTTAGATTTGCACAAATACTGTTGATTATTTCCATCAGTTCTTGGCACACAGCTTCATCTGATCATCTTCCATTGATGGTTCCACTGAGGATTGAACCCAGGACCTTCTGTCGACGTGATAACTACTACACTATGAAACCTCTGCCTCTCCTTTCTTATCAGATGTCCCGTTGTGTTTGTTTCGGTTCTTACTCACTGTCTACAGATATATGAGATAGGTAGATTAGGGATGTAAACAGAGCAGGAATTACCATAAGTGATTGACCTGTGAAGGACTGGTTCTTTTCCCCAAAGGACCCTACTTGCCCTATACCTCATTCACACCAACGGTGTTTCAGGGCCGGTTCGGAGCTGGAGCTTGAAAAGCACCGGGTTTTCCTCTTCAGACCGCAGCGGAGCAGCCTCTTAGCTCCGGAATCCGGTTCGTTTCAAGCACCAAAAAATTGTCCGGCTAGAGCAAAAGCACCGCATACGCCACGCTTACGTCGAGGCGGGGGCAGGGGCGGGATCAACTCCTGAACAACAACAAAAAGCCGGCGTTGTATCCAGTTTGTACACAACGATGGAGAAACTTAACAAGCAGCAGTGGTCAACTGAAGAGACCTACTACCTACTGGGAATCTGGTCTTCCGAAGAGGTACAGAGGAAGCTGGAGCACAATCAGCCATTGTTGTTGTTGTCGGTGTCAGCTGTGAGGGGTTTCCGCGCGGTTTGGCTTTATGAAGCAGGCACGCAAACAGTTATGTCATGACGCAAACGATGACGCAATGACGCAGCACCAGTCGGACTCTGGGCAGTGTGAAAAGAGCGGAGCTAAACCGAAGAACCGGTTCTGAACCTGAAAAGCTCTAGCACGGAGCTTGAACCGGAGTTGCGTTGGTGTGAATGAGGTATCTGTGCTGGGTGGCGCTTCAGTTTGGCTGAAGTGACTGAATCAATGATGTGTAGCTGCTGGAGTTGCCCTTGCTGCTTTCACACGCAGTATCCTGTATGGCAGTTTGTTTTACGGGATTGATTATGTACCGAGGGAGCAGAAGCGATAAGACCTTCAGATAAGAAAGCTGTTCTGCTGAGATCACAGCTTTGACATTGATACCAATTATGTTTGCACACAAGTAGAACAACGCACCTGAACAATGTAATGCAAGAGCCATACACTAAGGTCTACTGCTGTATAACTAAAATGTGAGGTATAGTTGCGACAGGAAGGATTTCATTCTTATTTTTTAGATTAAATGTTCGCGTTGCATTTCATTGAATGTGTTTTCCTATGTTTGGATTATAAAGCCTTGCAATGGGATGATGGTAAATGGTAATGGTAGAAAAGAGTCATTTAGTAATCTAAACTTTGGTAACCTAATTCAGGAAGGAAATGCTTTGTTGTGTTTATTTTATTTTGTATTAATTTGTCTCATTGTTTCCCTCCTGGAATAGTTTTTCCAAAAAATATATTTGTTGTTTTTCTGGGAAAACTCTCAAAGCATCCTGATACATTATATGGGCAGAAATAAACATTTGCTCCAGTTACCAGCAACTCTCTGAAGATGCCTATAATGTCACTATAACAGCATGTGTCTAGTCGCGCTGATCTTTGTGAATTGGATTGTTTTTGAAAGCCAGCTCATTTGCATAGAAAGAGGCCAATTTGTGCACCAAATGTGCACCTCATTTAAAGTACAAAAAGCACAGGAGCACTGAGATGCTATTTGGACAATCAGTTCAGTTAGGGTTGCATTAAAGGTCCCATGTCATGGCCATTTCCTCTGATCATATTCCATTGTTGAGGTCTACTAGAATAGATTTAAATTGTGCAATTTTCCAAACTCACATTGGTTTCTCAAACAGCATCTCTGTAAAGTATGTGTATTCACTCTCTGTCCTAAACGGCTTGTTGGAGCTCCTGCCCCCCCCCCTCCCTGTGAGCCCAGTGTGCTCTGATTGGTCGGGACGTTGCGAGGCTCGCTGCTGCGAGGAGCGGACAGGTTTCCGGGTCGGCGATACAGCGAGAACAAGCGAAACTCATCCTGAGCACACAAACACTCACAGCCGAAGTAAAACCAATAAGTGTGGCTTGATATTGAGTAAGAAAAAGGTTTATAACGCTGTGAGAATGGGTCTGCGGAGAGCATTTCTCCGCCATCCCAACTCGTCTATTACCAGCGTTCAGGGAGCTCTATGCAAGTCAATGGGACTCCCTGTTAGTTAGCCAAGGGATCCTGGTGTGTGAGGTGCTCCGCGGATTGGTCCATTTGGGCCAATCCGGTCATTTGTTGTTGATCTGGGTGTTCACACGTCACAGAACCCAGGAAGCAAACAATGGAGAAAGAGAAATGTCCAACGAGGCGTTCTGGGGCAGCATAGACAGGTCTTCTCTGTGTTAGAGTTTTACTCGCTACAGGGTGTACTTTGAGGGTTTGTGACTCTGCAGACCGTTTACACGCAGAACAACCTTCATAACACAAGGGGACGGGTCATAACCAGAAAAGCATGACATGGGACCTTTAAGGTCAAGAAATGTGCTCCTCACTTCAAATTTATAAGACAATTACTGTATACAAAAATGTGACTTACTTATGTCAAAAATTACAATAGAAAGTCCAAATGATGGATGACTTCCTCGCTTCTACATACCATAGTTTATTACTCCTTATCTTTTCCTGGAAGAAATGGTATTCTTTGAATGTCAGTAGATCTAATCTCCCTGACATCGAAAATGTTCCAACCTGAAGAAAATATTTGTAATGTTTAATATTATTTCCACGCTTTTTTTCTCCATATTGGATACACATTTGACCAGAAACACTTACGTGTATATAGTGAGTTCGACTAAAGGAAATACATCAGACCCAACCAGGTTTAAAAGGTTTTAATACTGACGTTCTTACAGTTAAGCAGTTATCACATCCTGCATATTAAAACCTGAAATGCTTTTAAGCTTTAGTCTGTAAGTCTGGGAATATGAATATGCTTACAGCCTCTACATCTGCTGTGTGTGTGTGTGTGTGTGTGTGTGTGTGTGTGTGTGTGTGTGTGTGTGTGTGTGTGTGTGTGTGTGTGTGTGTGTGTGTGTGTGTGTGTGTGTGTGTGTGTGTGTGTGTGTGTGTGTGTGTGTGTGTGTGTGTGTGTGTGTGTGTGTGTGTGTGGCCTAGCATTACTATACTTGTGGGGACCTAAATCTGTTTACACAGTCACGTGTGGGGACTCGCCTCCCTTATGGGGACAGATTGGAGGTCCCCATGAGGGGAATCATTCATTTTAGGGTGAAGACTTGGTTCGGTTTAGGTATAGGGTAAGGGTAAGATTAAGGGTAAGGGTAAGGCACGTGTTGGTTATGGTTAAGGTTGGGATAAGTCTCCAGGAAATGCATGTAAGTCAATGTAATGTGTGTGTGTGTGTGTGTGTGTGTGTGTGTGTGTGTGTGTGTGTGTGTGTGTGTGTGTGTGTGTGTGTGTGTGTGTGTGTGTGTGTGTGTGTGTGTGTGTGTGTGTGTGTGTGTGTGTGTGTGTGTGTGTGTGTGCCTGCTAGTCACTCCCTATCAGTAAAACAAGAAACTCATCACAGTAATGTTCTATATGACACTAAAACGAGGGGGAGTGTCTTAGTCTGTGCAGTAGGAGACCCTTTAACAGCAATACAATCCCCCCTTTACACATCTGACTTAAAAGCCCCCTTGTCATTGTTTCTGAATCACAGTCGCAGGAATCTTTTGACTAAGTTCCTGTGTCTGACGGGCAAAGACAATTGAAATGTCAAGCATACATTCCCAAAGAGAACAAAGCGTTATTCCCTGTGTATGATGAAGGTATTTCCTCTGGATGTAACGGAGAGCTTCTGCTGCATCGATGCTCAGGATTTAGCTCCTGCGGTGTTGAGGCTTAACTCATGACCTTGTGGAAAGAGCTGCAAAGGCGAGGGGAGGTCTGCAGCCTTTCAATAACAATATACTGTAGATATGAAGCTCACTGTTATGCAAACTGCTGCATTTCCCTTGTTTACCAAATATATATCTGCCTAGGAAAATGTAGGATTGCATTCATTGATTTTGAAGCAGCCCTATATTATGTAGCTTTGCTTATAGGGCTAATAGACCATAGAATATATGATTGCATTCTCTGCGTGGCACAACAGAATGTATAAATAACAGAGGGTAGACGATATGAATCCTTGCGCTACACATAAACAAGGTTAATGTGCAAATTAATCGTTTTTGTAAAGGCTTATTTATCTTAGTAAAAAGGTTTGTGAGCACAAAAGATTAATATAAATCTAAGTAGCTTACATATCTTTTGCCTAGTTTATCTTGCATGGCACAGACATTATATAAATGTAATGGATTTAAACATAATGCATATTAATAGATAATGAAAGTCTAGATGATATATCTAAATACTGTGTTCATGTTATTGCTGACCTATCCTTGAAATGCGACTGGATATCTTAAATAATATAAGGAGATAATAATAAGCAAAAATGGGTCAAATGAGTGTCTTATTAATTAAGGCATAGCTGTTTGGTTATACATACTGTATGGATGCAACATAAAGTAATACAACTCTGTTTGACTGAAGCCTTGTCAAGGCATCATGTTAATATCCAGGATTAGGCGCCCTAAAAATAGACGATTAAGAGCAGGACAACTGAACTGCTATTAGATCATTTCCAGTGCAATGTATTAATGTTTCCGCTACTAAGGGCTTCTCTCCATCCTTTCAGTAATGAGGTGAAGGAGATTCCTGTCACTGTGTTTCCGGAGAGAAACACTCAAAATGACATGAATCACTGTCACAGCTCACACTGAGACACGTAGCCTTCACAATCAGCCATGTCCTTGCCCTAAGACAAACACACACACACACACACACACACACACACACACACACACACACACACACACACACACACACACACACACACACATAGCTCACACTGAGACACATAGCCTTCACAATCAACCATGTCCTTGCCCTAAGACAAACACACACACACACACACACACACACACACACACACACACACACACACACACACACACACACACACACACACACATAGCTCACACTGAGACACGTAGCCTTCACAATCAACCATGTCCTTGCCATTAGACAAACAGTCACATGTCCTCAGAATCCAAAAGGTCCTCACAATAATAGCTGGTCAATAATTGGTCTTCGCAAGAAAAAGCTAGATCAAAACATGCACATGCACACACACACACACACACACACACACACACACACACACACACACACACACACACACACACACACACACACACACACACACACACACACACACACACAGACAAAACCATAGGAGATACGTGCCTCAAAGCAAAGCCTTTGCCTTAACATAACCTGAAACTGATGCTCAAATCAAATCTAGAACCTAAATGTCCTCACAATCCAAAAGGTCCTCACAATAATAGCTGGTCAGTAATTGGTCTTCGCAAGAAAAAGCTAGATCGAAACATGCACACACACACGGTGCTCTATGTGTGTGTATGACAAGCTAAAAATAGCCGTTATGACTGCGATCAGTATTGCCAGAGAAACAGCTTTCTGCATTCCCACAGATCCAGATTTTTAACACTTGGCTACGTTCAGAGACAGTGTGTCACAACCTATGAATACAAATCAGAATAAGACACTGCGAGGAATCCTAAATTCAAGTAATCGAGTTTAGGGATTAATGGAGGCACAGAGCATGACATAAAGTGCTGTTTTTATTCCAGTTGATATAGTTGCTTGCATGTTTTACTGTTTGTTATCTACATTATTTAATCAAGAAATAAACCTTTTGACTGGAAGCCACATTTACAATTGAGAAAAACAGCTCAGCTTCAATTCCCTAGCCACACATTCATGTTGTTTTCTCTGAAGAAAGGCATTTTAAGATTAGCTATTTTATCGGGTTTTACACAGCTCTGCAAAACATCCAGCTTCAAGCGTCATCGGCCACATTCTGAAGTTGTAATTCTATAAGACGAATACAAATCTTCCTCCTGGAATACAGAATAAAGTTTTCTTCATCCCACAAAGTTCAATCATCTTGAAACGGCTCGGAAAAAATGGAAGATGACACTGGGGTTTAAAAAGTGAAAGCGATTTACATTTGAAACAAGTTTAATCATCTTGCCAGCATTTGATTTGGGAAGATATAAGAATTTCGGCAGAGTGAGTCACCGTAATGTCTTAAATCAAGATACAATTCACAGACAGCACTCTCATTCTCTGATGCCTAGCTTTGATAGCTGGAACATTGACAGAAACACACCAATATATTCCCTTTCTTTGCCCTATTTATGTTGTTCAATATCCATTCTTAGGAACACAATTGAAGATAATAGTGCAATCTGAGGTAAATCTATCCATAACAGTTTAAAAAGCAGATGTTAAAATATATTTTTTTTTCTCTTCATCTCTGTCATCTGCTCTATTTTAAGAAAAGCGTTAGTCAAGCCTCTTATTGAAGTTCTTTTGAATCCGTAAATGTCAGAAATACAGCCGAGACATGAAGGAATGAATCTGTGCAACGTCTACAAGCTTGTAGAACATGTCCATTTGACACATTTGACTGTAAAATGACGCTGACTGGTGCCAGGAGAGACACAGAATAACAGCATTCACTGCACTGTACTTTAACACAAAAAACGGTGTTAGATTACTGCTTTCACACACACTTCAAAGACAAGAATGAACAACACAAAGCGTGCAATTCAGACTCAATCTGTGGTCATGATTTCAAGTGAGATTTCCTCACACTCAATCCTCTTTGGAAATGGACCAAAACGCTGTCATTTACATTATAATCAGAATCAGAATACCGTTATTCGTCCTCTGGAAATGTACAAAGGACACACAATGCTTATCATCAATCAATCACTATTGGAGGTGCAGGGTGTCATTTATTTCATATTTAACTGATGGAAAGTCATGGTTAATACTTCATAAATCTACTGTATGATGGAAAGCATTCATTTGATTTAAATAATAAACTGTATCCCGGTCACGTGACTTCCCATCACCAGCGCTAAGCTAAATGTTTGTCATGATGAACTTTAGTAGTCCTCTTTAGAAACTTGTTCGCAGCAAAAAGCGTTTTATTGACACATAGCTTCAGAAAATCACCAGTTAGGACGTATTTTATGTTGTTTAATTGTATTTAAATGTATTTGAACAGCTGTTATCGATTGTCTAAATATATTATTCCTCGTCCTCACAGTACCTGTATTGTCTTGCGTTGTTGCGATCAACCTGTGGGGCACTCGAGGTGAGACCTTCAGTCCTGCTCGTATCTGGTAGAACCTGAGGGAGAACATATGGACATGGTAGTGAATTTAAAACGATACTGTACAAATGATGTCCTTCCAAACAGCCTGGGGGTGTCAAGAAAACATACAAGTAACAAGTGAAGTGAACAAACTGTTGTTCACCATAGTGTCTTCAACAAAAAGCCACATGTATCCAATTGACTATTTATACGTATTGCTATTGTGAGGTTTTTCTTGATTTTGAATGAGTCCACCAAGTTTCAATTGTTATGAACCTTGGTGGAAGGTTGTAGCACCGGCCAAGGAAGAAGCCATAACATTTAGCAGCAGATCCAAATCACACATTTTTTTACTTACTTAAGATTCAAACTAATGATATTGAATGTCGACTGAGCTACTGACATATACTGACTTCACAACCTTTACTTACTGTGTTTCAGATAAGCTTTTCTTGTTAAACATTTAAAGTGGTGCATGCAGTTTTGCAACAGGACACATGCTTTGTAAACGTATTTGTTGTCTAGAAAATGTGTTTTATTGTGAAATAGAGATGTCCCGATACGATCACGTGATCGGGGATCGGAGCCGATCACGTGATTTTCAAAAGATCGGAATCGGGAGAAAAAAATCGGGGATCGGGATTTTTTAAAATTTTTTATAAAATATTTGTATTATTTTACCATGTTCACGTCTTAAAGTCATCCTGAGGCCTTAGTTTTGGTTTTAAATTACACAACATCATGTATGTGCTGCTTCTTTTGGGCTTGTTTTCAGACCTGGTTGCTTATTTCTCTCAAATCTGGCAACAGAGTGGGCGCAGTGTCTAATAGTAGCAGTAAGCTAACGAGAGGCTACGTTCAGCTGGTGACTCGGGAGTCGGGACAGAGAAAGTGTCAGGAGTTTGGAAGTATTATAAAATTGAAAGTGAAGGCAATGTAACAGCCAGATGCAATGTTTGCAATGCGGAGACTTTTATCTGTTACCTTTTTTTTCTCTTAATGCATTGCATAAAGATCGGATCGGGAAAAATCGGTATCGGCAGATTGTCAAAATCAAATATACTTTACATGCTATGAGATAAGCATCCTACAGTACTGCCAAACACCTAAAGATAAGATGAGAATGTATTGATACAGTAAATATGGTGATTACTGTTTTAAAAAATACATCCCAGACCATAGGCAGCACTGGAGAACATGTCTTTGAAAAGGTCACTTTGACGGTCTAAGTCAAAGCCGGTTTGTATAAAAGCACATCTCATCTCCGGGGACACATCGGGCGATCTGAGGGAGCAAAGTGTGTGTGAACACACTCATCATCTCAGCGCTGCTAACGGCTGAGGCTCGACAGAGAAGAGCACGGAAAGGTTTCGGAAGGTTGATGAATACACAACGGGATGTTTATGAAATGAAAAAGGTCAACCGGGTAACTGGTCAGAGACTATTCCTCTAGCTGTTACATCGAATGTTTATGGAACAGGTTCGTTCCTTTAGTATGAATGTGTGTTTGGTGCGTGGTCATTATTCTTTAGAGTCATTGCGTGCCTATTGATTTGAACACGATCCGTGTATCCATCATTTCCTGGTCTTCTCTAAAGAAGAGGGACCAATGGAAACGTTGTCATGTTGCCGTTGTTCAGCATGGAAACATTCATTAGCTAACAATGACATTATTGTTCTATTAATATAAAGGGAGGTCAGGTACTCTTTAAAACAGCTGCTAGTTATGGGTACTTTTTACTGAAGTACATTTCAAAGCCTCTTTACTTTTACTTGAGTAAAGAAGTTTAGTCAGTACTTCTACTTTCACCAGAGTATTTTTACTGTACTTCTACTTGAGTAAAGGATGTGTGTACTTTTGCCATCTCTGGGAATTGTACATGCTTAATAGTACATTTTAAATTAGCTACACTATTATTTACTTAAATAGTATCTGTTGTTGAAATTGGAGTCATTTGGATCCATTCCATAATTCAATGTGTATTTCCTCGGCCCATGCTTCATCCTTCCACCAACAGTCTTGAGAATTTGGCAATTATTGTTTCAATAAATTTGCTAGAAACCAACAAAAAGTCTAAATAAAAACATAACCTCCTTGGCCGAGGCGATCGTCTACTACAGTGTTTCTCAAACCTTTTCATACCAAGGACCACTTAACCAATAAAAAAACACTCGCGGACCACCTAACTCCACAAATATAAAAAAACACATGGTTTTTCTAGAACAGATTACAAATCGCCTGAAAATGGTACAAACAGCTGGCAACATGTGTGACGAAGGTGTTGCACTGGGCTATATCATGCAATCGAAAGTGAAACTTAAGCTCGCTCCATTGCGGAGATATTCCCGCGAGAGTGTGTACAACTTAAATGTATTTATTTATTTCAAATGTGAAATGTTACCAATATACCAGTGGTCCGCGGACCACACATTGAGAAGCACTGGTCTACTACATTAAGAAAATGCAGCTGGGTTCTGAACTAATTATACTTTGCCTCCAACTGTGAGAGCTAAAAGTCTCATGCTTATCGTCTTCCTTTAAATTAAATGCAGATTTAATCAGTTTTGAAATGCAATCAGTTGACAACTGGGCCCTTCAAAATGTACAGCTGTATGGTTCCCCCGTGTGATGGAGAGCTTTTTATTGATTTCAGTCATTACATTTCTGTGGAGCGAGTCCTAAACCAAACCAAACATATTTTTACACCGTGCTTCATCTTTAGATATGAACTTTTTTCCACATCCGATCTCTGCTGCTTTCTGAACTTGGTAACCGTCATCACAAACATATTAGTGTGCTGAGCTGAAGGGATTACCATGATAGAGCTTTTTGGAGTTTAGACCTCCCTATTTGGAGAGGGGGAATCATTTAGATGAAGCTGGCATTTCAGCCGGCCAGATGCAAGATTTTAATCTTCCTGCAGACACATCAGCAGGAAAAACATGCTGCGTATTGAATGTCATAAAACATCATGAACAACTCGACTGGAAAAGTAAATTGGATTTGGCTCTTTTATTTACACTAGTTCTTATTTTAACCTAGCTACATCATTTTTTTTACAAAGCTGTAAAATGTGACGCAGGATGTGTGACAAAAACATAGTCAAACAAATAACAATATGTAGTATTATCTATAGTTAGGAGTTGAATGACCTTCATCTTGTATTGATATTCTTATTAAAACGAACATAACAGTTACAGGTACAATTCAGTACATATTTATAATATATATAGGTTTTTCGGGGTGGTTTTTCACACCTGTTTGTTTCTGTAATGCGACATAGGGCCCCCTGAAAGGCACTATATACATTTAAGTTATTATTATTATTATTATTATTATATGTGATTAAACCGGAGCTCAATATAGTAACATTGCACAAACTTAGCTAGATTCAAAACCAAAGAGAGAAGCTATTAAAATATACTAGCTAGTTAGCAATTTCAATTTAGCTCATGTTTTGTTTTATCTCCATTTTGTTTTACCAGCTGCTGCCGTGTAATAAAAAAAGTGCAATAACAAACTGGATTGCCAAGACTTCGTACAAATTGATAATAACAATCAATTTGATAGGGGAAAATCAATTAGTGAGTTTCTGAGGGAAGGTGCATTTTTAGCTAAGCTAGCCATTTGATAGTTACTGCAAATTGCACATGCTATTTTCACAAAAATCATACATTTCTTTGGTATAATACTTTATATGGTAAAGCCTGGAAACAGTCTGATACTGGTCTTAACTCAAATTTGACCAAATATACTGGATTTTGCCTTTTAGGGTAAGAAGGTTAATCTGTTTTCTGATTGGTAATGACATTCAGCCCATGCTGCTTTTTAAGCTTCCTTTTCATTAGACCTCGTGATGTCCTGACATACATTTCAGGGGATTATGGGTACTTTTTCCAGCATGCTGGAGAACATCCAGGTCATATGAAAGACATATTAATTTATTTTGTGCAATGGAGTTCGCCAGTTTAATGTCTACGCGTGTGGTTCATCATTTACCTGATACATTAAACTGTGGCTTCATCATTTCAAGAAGTGTCATGTCCTCTTTAGTATTCACTCTTTAGGATGACCTCCAGTTATAGCAGATGGAGCAAAAGTCATTTTCTGCTTTGAATAGTCAGTTTTCAAAACCGTTGTACTGAGAGACTTAAGGTAGGTATCATTAATTTAAAGGTCACCTATCATGCAAAATCCTCTTCTCCATGTCTCCTCTACATCAACATGTGTCCCCTCTTCTTCATGTCTCCTCTACATCAACATGTGTCCCCTCTTCTTCATGTCTCTTCTACATCAGCATGTGTCCACTCTTCTTCATGTCTCTTCTACATCAACATGTGTCCCCTCTTCTTCATGTCTCTTCTACATCAACATGTGTCCCCTCTTCTTCATGTCTCTTCTACATCAACATGTGTCCCCTCTTCTTCATGTCTCTTCTACATCAACATGTGTCCCCTCTTCTTCATGTCTCTTCTACATCAACATGTGTCCCCTCTTGTTCATGTCTCTTCTACACCAACATGTGTCCCCTCTTGTTCATGTCTCTTCTACATCAACATGTGTCCCCTCTTCTTCATGTCTCTTCTACATCAACATGTGTCCCCTCTTCTTCATGTCTCTTCTACATCAACATGTGTCCCCTCTTCTTCATGTCTCTTCTACATCAACATGTGTCCCCTCTTCTTCATGTCTCTTCTATATCAACTTGTGTCCCCTCTTCTTCATGTCTCTTCTACATCAACATGTGTCCTCTCTTCTTCATGTCTCTTCTACATCAACATGTGTCCCCTCTTCTTCATGTCTCTTCTATATCAACATGTGTCCCCTCTTCTTCATGTCTCTTCTAAATCAACATGTGTCCCCTCTTCTTCATGTCTCTTCTACATCAACATGTGTCCCCTCTTCTTCATGTCTCTTCTACATCAACACGTGTCCTCTCTTCTTCATGTCTCTTCTTCATCAACATGTGTCCTCTATTCTTCATGTCTCCTCTACATCAACATATGTCCCCTCTTCTTCATGTCTCTTCTACATCAACATGTGTCCCCTCTTGTTCATGTCTCTTCTACATCAACATGTGTCCCCTCTTCTTCATGTCTCTTCTACATCAACATGTGTCCCCTCTTCTTCATGTCTCTTCTACATCAACATGTGTCCCCTCTTCTTCATGTCTCTTCTACATCAACATGTGTCCCCTCTTCTTCATGTCTCCTCTACATCAACACGTGTCCCCTCTTCTTCATGTCTCTTCTACATCAACATGTGTCCCCTCTTCTTCATGTCTCCTCTACATCAACATGTGTCCCCTCTTCTTCATGTCTCTTCTACATCAGCATGTGTCCACTCTTCTTCATGTCTCTTCTACATCAACATGTGTCCCCTCTTCTCCATGTCTCTTCTACATCAACATGTGTCCCCTCTTCTTCATGTCTCTTCTACATCAACATGTGTCCCCTCTTCTTCATGTCTCTTCTACATCAACATGTGTCCCCTCTTCTTCATGTCTCTTCTACATCAACATGTGTCCCCTCTTCTTCATGTCTCTTCTACATCAACATGTGTCCCCTCTTCTTCATGTCTCTTCTACATCAACATGTGTCCCCTCTTCTTCATGTCTCTTCTTCATCAACATGTGTCCCCTCTTCTTAATGTCTCTTCTAAATCAACATGTGTCCCCTCTTCTTCATGTCTCTTCTATATCAACATGTGTCCCCTCTTCTTCATGTCTCTTCTACATCAACATGTGTCCCCTCTTCTTCATGTCTCCTCTACATCAACACGTGTCCCCTCTTCTTCATGTCTCTTCTACATCAACATGTGTCCCCTCTTCTTCATGTCTCTTCTATATCAACATGTGTCCCCTCTTCTTCATGTCTCCTCTACATCAACATGTGTCCCCTCTTCTTCATGTCTCTTCTACATCAGCATGTGTCCACTCTTCTTCATGTCTCTTCTACATCAACATGTGTCCCCTCTTCTTCATGTCTCTTCTACATCAACATGTGTCCCCTCTTCTTCATGTCTCTTCGACATCAACATGTGTCCCCTCTTCTTCACGTCTCCTCTACATCAACACGTGTCCCCTCTTCTTCATGTCTCTTCTACATCAACATGTGTCCCCTCTTCTTCATGTCTCTTCTACATCAACATGTGTCCCCTCTTCTTCATGTCTCTTCTACATCAACATGTGTCCCCTCTTCTTCATGTCTCCTCTACATCAACATGTGTCCCCTCTTCTTCATGTCTCTTCTACATCAACATGTGTCCCCTCTTCTTCATGTCTCTTCTACATCAACATGTGTCCCCTCTTCTTCATGTCTCTTCTACATCAACATGTGTCCCCTCTGTGGAAAGAGACTCTGAAAGTTTCAGGAACAAAGATTCTCTCTCTTTTTGATCCATTTCTATAAAAACCTGTCTGAAAATGAGCCGATCAGATTTTGGCCACTTTATGATGTCATAACGATGTGTTGTCTTGTGTAACCATTAGCCAATCAGCAACCAAGGTAACCCCCCCCCCCTTATCACCTGAATCTCCTCCTAGAGCACCATTGAGTTCTTTGTAATCAAATCTCTCTCAGAGGGGCGTGGGGAGGGGCTCCTTATTTTCATCTGAAGTAACAGACAGAGAATCAGCACTTTGGAAACAGGGCTGAAACAGAGGGGATTATGGGTAATGCTGCAATGATCTGTTTGGTGTTTCAGCCAATCAGAGCTCTGTATATATCTGAGACCTATATTGATGAAAAACAGTATAATAGGGGACCTTTAAGTTCAGTTTTTTGCAAACATGTTTTTTTGAAGAACTAATAAAACTTGTTGTATCCTTTGTCAGCATTCAACGTTAATACGCTCTGTGAATCTGCTGAGTTGCGAGGTTGTGAAGTCAGGAAATATAAACAAATTTCATGACTCTGGAAGTGTGATTTCTGCTTACCCGCGTTGAAAGAGATCCACATTGTGAAACTTGTGCAACTCTACAGAAAACTCCAGTGTTCCCTGTACTTCAGACATGATATAATCCCACTCATCACCTGTCAAAGAGAAAGAGAAGACACACAGTAAATAAGACGTCAAATAAGCAGAATCCACAGTGAAAGATAACATGACATTTCTAAAATAAGCTCAAACTAGTATTGTCTGTTTGCTGAGGTGATATGACTCATTCAGTCCAGTGTGCAGAAAGAACTGTACAAGACACACATATTCTTTTTTGAAATCACGGTCACCGCTCAAATAAATGTTGGAGAAATAATCAAAACCTTATCATTTCATTATTTTAGAGGTAAAACTCTCTTTGTTGCATGTCCAAATAAGCGTTGAGGGGATTTAAGTTCAGCCTCCGTTATAAATGTTCGCCCTTCGGTACATTG
Source organism: Pogonophryne albipinna (assembly GCA_028583405.1). Lineage (NCBI taxonomy): Eukaryota > Metazoa > Chordata > Actinopteri > Perciformes > Artedidraconidae > Pogonophryne > Pogonophryne albipinna. The sequence goes on along the minus strand of JAPTMU010000071.1, from coordinate 509,258 downwards.
TTTTCATTCAAAGGCCTGAAGTATCCTCAAGCTTTCTCTGTGTTTCAGTCGTTCTGAGTTAAAGTTTAGGTCTGCTTTTGATTTTCTAGAAGCTTTTACAGAGACTTTTGTACCTTGTTGAGTATGAATTTCTAAAGAAACAAAGGTCTTCCTATCTTGTTTGATTTGAATGTTTTCTCAATGTAGGTTTGAAATGGCAGACACAATTTGCAGGACATGTTGTACCCAAGAAAAATGATTTGTAAGCAACGATTTCGTCCATCTGTTTAAACTTTATGCAGGTTTTTTGTTGAGTGTAACCCAAAACCTATTTTGTGATCATACAGAACTATTATAGGTGTACCAAGACTAAAACACGAAGATAACAGCTCAAATGTACACATCCATTGCCCTTTTGCCCTTAAAGCTGCAAATAAAAGTGTTTCTCTCACTATTTATCAATCTAGAATATAACAGAGAAATATGGTTCTAAGTTTGTGGTGCTCAAAGCGCAAACAAAACACATTAAAACACATTTCACAGTGATGTATCTTTCGATAACTCATGAACTGGTTACTCAAGATAATCCAACGGTATCTCAGACTCACATTAAACAAATCTAGATTGATAAATAGCACTAAGAGAATATTTTTTGGGATAGCATTGACTAAAAATGACCATTTAAACATAAAAATACAGGCTCATGTTAAAATGGTAATTGCAACAGCTCATTGAGAAAATTGCAGGCAAAAACAAAAATAGCGTAAATGCATCAGATCATTGAAAAATAATTTGTCTAAAAGAACCTGCGGTCAATATATCCGAGATAAACCTATTAAAATTTAAAAAACCGGCTCCTTTGAACGGCTCTCGGAAAGGAACGGAGCCATAAGATCCGGCTCCCTTCAAAGAGCAAAACTACTGAAGGTGAGGGTGCAGGGTAATTGTTTTGATTGGCTGTGGCCATCACAAAGGAAAACGTATAACATCACAGTAAATGTAAACACTTACTGGTGTATAAGCTAACGATTAGCTTAAAGACATTAAAAAGTAATGCTACAAAGTACATTTGTATTTCTTTGTAATGTTATCTTTTGGATGTATCTAGATTAGAGAACTAGATTAACTTGCTTTAGGTGTTTTGGTATATTTTAGTCTAAAATGTAAATGTATTCTTCCTACATGGGCCTGTAGCTAGCTAGCTAAATAAGCTACAAATAAAATCCTGTTATTAATTAATAAAGGATGTATTGCTATGGTAGATAGACCACATGCACTGTAAAAACGAATTCAGACGACCTTTCACCTCCACTTAATTAAATGCATGGTTGCAAGATAAAAATGTGAGTTAATTGATTTAGATAAACATTTGAAGTTGCAAACTTTAATTTATAAGTTGTGTTGACGTAATAATGTTGGTAATTACATCAACTTAATATTGTGTGTAATTTGAACTCTGATTTCTGCGTTAATTGACTTAAAACTAAATTCAAGTTGTAGTAAGTAATGCAATTGGCTTGATAACTTAATTGTTCTACACCTTGAGTTAAGGATTTCAAGTCCACTCCCACTTAACATGCCTGGACAAGTTCCCACAGTTAAGACTAATAGAAATATACAAAGGACATTTTAAGGTGAGTGTCATCTTTTGTCATTCAAACAGTAGATAGCCTTGTAGTTGCACTGTATAGGCAAATTGCTGTTTGACCAAAACTAGCAGCCTTTGAACTGTGAATAGTTCTGTGAGAGGATACAAAGTAGTAGAGGCTACTGTGAGAGTACAAATACTTTTGTGATATCGCTTTTTATTCAAAATGAATCTCGTGAAGCAGATCAAGGATGCTTCTTGAGGTAGGATCCTTATTTAGAGTTGTCATTGAAATGCAAGTTGTTGGCAGTCACCCATTCAGAATATATTCTTTTAGGTAATTTCTCTTTTTTTCCTTTTTCAAAAATAGCACAATACAATTGAAGTACGCAGAGAACTATAGCCATCCGCTGCCTTGTCGTGCACCTTGGAGAAAAGGAAGAGGACCTTTTCAAGGAGTTTAGCGACGTAATTAAAAATCTTGAAATAACATAAAATAAACGTTAAATGTGTTCATACTGTTTGAAATAATGACTGTCGGCAGTGTAAACATCTTTGTTACATCTTTTGTAAAATGGATGTGTGTGATCTCCAGACTGGTGGCCATTGAGAGTTTGTTTCTGTAGTTTTACAAAAACTTTACAGATGTTACATATTTGGCACTGGTTTTAAATATGCAAAGGCCTCTAACTTCGTTGTGATGGCAGCATGTATTAGCTGTGTCCCCATGTCCCAGAGTAATATGGCTAATGTGTTTATTTATTATTTGTGGGGCAATTTAAATTTGTGTTATTTATCTTTTTTTTCAAGATTTAAATGAAGCTCAGCGCAAGTTCTTTCAGGAAGACTGGGTGTGTATACATTCACTCCGCAGCTGCATATAATCAGCTCATCACAGGCGTTCTCTTTAACCTTTTACATTTCACCTCATTCTCCAGCAGCCAATCAGCGTGCTGCAGCCAAACTATAAAATGGTTCTCCTCTCTCCTGCAGTCAGGTGTTCATGCACCTTATCATATGGCATGTGTCAATAAATGTTCAAACTAAATGAATTCTCTCCTGATTGAAACATCATGTGTTTAAATAAACAACTGCAGTTCAAAATAAAAAGTGAATTGCCTAATATTTTTGTTGTGGAATCAATTAATTTCTTTCTTTAAAGGCAAAAACATGAAAAAGCTAAGAAAAAAAACTATTGAATACAATGTATTTATAGCAACTTAATTTATAAATGGTTGTCAACTTAAAAAACGTGTGTTCACAATGATGGTAATTAAGTACATACAACTTAAAATTCCTTTTAAATCATGTGGTAAAACAAGTCGGAACAACTTAATCTTTTGAGTAATCAACTTCAAAACTTGTGTTTATGCCAACAATTATTAAGTAAGTGGTAATTCAAAACACTTCTGATTGTAGACGAAAAGCCTTCTCCCCTAACTCAAATAACTTTGTTGCTTTAAGACAATTTCATTAGAAGTTGTCTTAACTCAATAAACATCGATGCAAACTGTTGCGTTGATTTTTCTTTGTTGAGCCAAAGCATTTGTTTTTAGAGTGTGTGTCAAACTCGAGGCCCGGGGGCCAAATCAGGCCCTTGGTGGATTTAATTTCGGCCCGCAGGATCATTTCTAATTACTATTAGATCTGGCCCGCCGGTATATTGCACGCACACCTTCACTCCATCCTGAGGGTCTCCTCAGCTCAGAGCCTGAGCCCAAACATTGATGACCTTGCTCCCAAGATGAGATGCCAAGTATCTGAACTAGCATCACAGAGCAGCACACTGAGTTTAATGGATGTTTCCTTCTGCACTTTTTCTCTCACGACAACAGGGCATGTTTGGTTTCTCTTTGAGGGAAATAGTTTTCTTTGGAAAAATGTAATCATAAAGCTGCAGATAGAGCCATAAGAAATTAATGCAACTGATTATTTAATGTTTAATGTTGTTTTTATGGGCAATAATTTAAGCTTTGTTAGTTCCAGGTTTAATATGTGCAATAAGTTCATTTCAATAAGTTTTAAAATAAACATTGAGCCCTCGACAAGTACCGATTTTTTGATTTTGGCCCACTGTGTATTTGAGTTTGACCCCCCTGATCTAGACTATGGTTTATCGTAACCTGTAACTTAACAAACCAGACTAGAGTAAGCCGATGACCTTAAAGGCCAAGTAAGTCATGCTTGCTTCCATGTTTTTAGCATCTTGCAATAGATAGACACATTGTTCAAACGTTTCCTTACACTTTTCCTCAGGTGTACTTGGTTTTAGAAAGTCCTAACACCCTCCAAACTCTTTGAATGCCAAGTTAGCCTCTTCCATTTAAAGTCTGAATTAAGTTATCTGGAGTAAGGAACTAGATTAGCTTACTTTGGCTAAGGGTGTTGGTACTTTTTTTTTCTGTCTGGAATTTAATGTTTTAAATGTCCTGATTTAGCACACGGTCAGTTTTGATTTGTCGCATCTTATTACCATAACAATTTATTCCAGTCGCGCCTCCCAACGCCAGAGTTTAATTTGTGCAAAACAGGGTGGGTCTAAAGGGTGTTCTCTCAGTTTGGCAGTTTCCTGGACCTCACTTACGCTGATAAGATGTATTAAAAGAACCCTGCCAAGTGTAGGGAAAGAAAGGCCAGTAAATCTTCAGTTCAACCTGAAGCTCTCTTGCTATGCCAGCAGTGTAGAGGACAAAGGAGACCATGTCCATCTTAAGTACGCAGCACAATGTATCTGAGTGGAGCTCTTCACTTCTTTAGTTGAATAATAAACACAATGTCCTTTATTAAGGGGACACAGTAAGGAGACTTAACATGCTTTCTTTCTCATCAAAAGAATCACAGATCAAAACACCCCCGCTAACATCTTCGTACAAAGGACACACTGTGTTGATAATGATGATCATGATAATAAACATCTCATCAACAGCAGCATTAGACAATGTCTTCAAAGGTCAACGTGGGGTTAATCTTTCATTTTGTCAATATATCCAATGGAAAGACTAACAATGTGTTCCTCTCTCTGTCTGTGGCACGAAGCCCTGAGCTAAGTCTTACTTTCTAAAGATGTAGAGTAATATTAGAAAAACAAATCCCACATGTTTAGTTTTTTAATGCTGAGGAGGAACTGAGACCAGACTTATTTTTAGACAATTTCAACAATCCAGTCATTCCCACCAGGATTTCACCGGGCTTTGAAACTGAATTTAGACCTCCTCCGTGTTGGAAGTAAAGTGAAAACACTTCACCTTTCATCTCTGTTCTTTCTGGATGATTTCCTAAGACTTTTCTAGGAGGGTTCCTGGGAATTAACCAATCGTAAAATACAAGCAATTATTCAGTGGAACAGGTAGAACAGCTGATGAAATGAATGCTTCATTTACATAAATCTGACAAAACATGTTTGTTCCTATCAAGATTATTATTTCAGCGGTAGCCTTTCAGTGTGTTTACATTCTGTAATCCCTTAGAGTAGCTATCAGTAAGTGTAGTTGAGCTCACATTTCTCACACTTTATTCAAATTGCCTACGCCAGTGCTTCTCAAAGTGTGGTCCGCGGACCACTGGTGGTCCGTGAGCGCCCCCTAGTGGTCCGTGAGTATATTGGTAAAATTTCACATTTGAAATAAATAAATAAATTTAAGTTTTCCGCACTCTCGCGGGAATATCTCCGCAATGGAGCGAACTTAAGTTTCACTTTCGATTGCATGATATAGCCCAGATAAACACCTTCATCACACATGTTGCCACTTGTTGGTACCATTTTCAGGCGATTTGTAAAGAACGATGTGTTTTTGGATATTTGTGGAGTTAGGTGGTCCTCAAGTGTTTTTTTATTGGTTAAGTGGTCCTTGGTATGAAAAAGTTTGAGAAACACTGGCCTACGCTAACCGACAATGTGGTTTGTTTTGCTGCACGTATTGTCTATCTATCTTTTATAGAAAAACAACCGGTAACTTCAGGTGGCAACAAATCAACAAGGACTCACATCTCAAGGACTTTTAATTGACCTGAAATTGTTATCTATTCCATAAAAGCTGTAATTAGCTTGATTCTGAGCTGTGTGCTTAGTTTTTTTCAAGCAGTAGCTGGCATGACAGACTGCTTAGCATGTAGACATACTAATCATGTGGCCATAAACAACTAATCAATTGATCAATACATGTAATTTGACAAGTTAACCTGCAGTAACCAGCCCTTTTAACCAGTTTTATTTCCCACAAAAACCCAGTCAATATGCATAGCTGCACAACGCTGCTCTCTCCAAGAAAGATCTGCACAATCTGAAGACTGTATTTGCTGCTTGTGCATTTTTCCAAACGATTCCTTTTCTACTTGTAGCGATTCATTAAACGCTAAACGCAGCCATCTGCTGTATTATTACTATCTAATGACACACACACACTGGTTTTCTTGGAGGGCTTGATTTTGCAGTGCTTCCTTTGCCTTAAGGAACTACTTAAACTCTCCTCCTTCCTCTATACCTGGTGTCAGCTCAGTTGGGAAAGGCTGACTGACGTCTCCCATCTCAATTTGGGGAGGCCGCATGTTCACAGTGACTTAATGTGGAATGAGTTTATTTTGCGGGATATGTAGGCGTAGGTGTCATCCTAACGCTGAGAGTCATCGTGTGGAGCTGCTGTATGTGTGCACAGCTCGATAGGGCCGGAAATTAATCGCAGGCATTATTCCGTTCATTAACTTTAACTCCCTCTGCGAAACACAATAACAGAAACAGGACTATGAGATACAGGGATGTGATGGAGGGTTAAAGCACCTCCTTAAAGATAGATGGATAGAGAGAGAGAGAGAGAGAGAGAGAGAGAGAGAGAGAGAGAGAGAGAGAGAGAGAGAGAGAGAGAGAGAGAGGGAAATGTTTGGGTTGCAGCAGCATATAAAACAAGGCAATGCACATAAGAGAAATTAAGACACAAGAAATAAACAGTGAAATGAAATGGAAAGACAAAATGTGAATGTATACATTTTTGGAAGGATATTAATAACTGTAATTACAACTACTGCAAATATGTTTGCTATGTGACGGTTTCTGATTTGAAGGAGTACGAATCTGCATGCTTGATGTGCAGAGTGCCCTTTACAGCAAAGCTCTGAGCCAGCAATCATGTGAGGGAATAATCTAGCATTAGCTAAACCCTCTGTGATGTTGTTTCTGGCCCGAATGGAGTTATCAAGTTGAAGAAGAGGCAGTAAATGACTTTGATGGGATGTGACCATCATTGCTATCTTGAAATGAGATTCTCTTATGATCAGAGATTTTTTGTGAAAAGAAAGGAGGTCATGAAGGTACCATCTGGCAAAGCCTACATGTAGTCTCCATGCAGGGAGACATTTCTCATGGTTTGTGTTTGTTTGTAACATATCATATATATTTAACCGATCAAAGTCCAGGTAAATAAGGAGACGACCTATGTTGGATGAAGTCATTTTGACCAGAGGAAGTCAGGTGGTGTGCTATAAAGAGTGTATGGAGGTCAGGGTGGAAAAACAAACACAAGACTTTCGCTCTGATTGTGTGAAACGCTTAGTCAACAGTGACTCATTTGTACTTGTGTACATCAGTGGCGAACCGTGTCTATCACAACTGGACCTTCTGTAGACACATACACCCCCCGCCCCCCCCCCTCCCCCCCTCGCGCCGCGGCATTATAATGTCCGTCTTTTCACTGAATTGTCGTCTTGAAAAGGATACTCACAACAATTCCGCAACAACTTCATCTTCACCTGTTGCACTTGTCATTTCAACGTTAAAAACAATAAAACGGCATGAATTGCTTCGTCACATTCATCTAGATCAGTGCTTCTCAAAGTGTGCGCCCCCTAGTGGTCCGTGAGTATATTGGTAAAATTTCACATTTGAAATAAATAAATACATTTAAGTTTGTCGCACTCTCGCGGGAATATCTCCACAATGGAGCGAGCTTAAGTTTCACTTTCTATTGCATGATATAGCCCAGATAAACACCTTCATCACACATGTTGCCACTTGTTGGTACCATTTTCAGGCGATTTGTAAAAAACGATGTGTTTTTGGATATTTGTGGAGTTAGGTGGTCCTCAAGTGTTTTTTTATTGGTTAAGTGGTCCTTGGTATGAAAAAGTTTTGATAAACACTGATCTAGAACCTCTGTCTCTCTCGAGTTAACTTGCGGGCCTTCTAGAGCTCCCTGGAACCGAGGGGAACTCTGAAAGAACACGCCCATTGGCTACAAATCAATATATGATTGGTTGATCAAACTGTCAGTCCAAACGTACGCTCTCATTCAGTGCAACGGCCAGGGCATTCGATCAAGGATGTAGAATACCTTGGTTGAAGGATATTCTACCCAGAGACCCAGAACAAGATCTGATTGGTTGCTTTCTTTTCTAACACAAAACCACTGAAATGCGTAGTGCATGGTCCGAGAAGGACAAACAAATCAACGTAATACTGTGATATTACAGATCAACAACACAGATACGATTATCATTTATTCATTTTATATACATTTTATTTATATAATTAAATCGATTTTTTGTTTGTTTTATCTGAGTGTTCCAGGGTATTCTCTGAATACCTTGAAGGCCCTGATGGTTCGCCACTGGTGTACATAAATAACTTAAGCACTTAACGAAACGAACATCATGTACAGTCTATGACTAACTTAATCAACATATGTGCTGAACTTTACTCGGGTTCATATGTTAAGTTATGTCACACACTTTAACCCAAGTCATGTTCTTTGAGACCAAGATAACATGTTTCCTTTGATAGCTAGTCGATAAAGAGTTTTAGTTGAAAGGGATTGTGATATTTAGAAGTAGTTTGTAGTGTTTGTTGAGCTTCTACATCATGCAATGTGCCTCATGCCCACAAACAGACACCTATTTGTATTCACAACTCTGATCCACCTTTAATTTGTTTGTATTATAACCAAATGCTGGGTGCTGTGTGTGTTACAGCTACACAGTCTCTTCAAAGAATTGGTCAACAAGTATGACGGTTGGCATTACTGTGAAGCGGTCTTGTGACTTTTCGCTCAAAGGGAATGTTTACATTGGTCACATGAGGGGCCTGAAGTTGTTCTACATTACAGCACACACAGCCTTATTAACTTTGATTGATTTCACCATGCGTTCACTTGGACTCTGGCTTTGTGAAACTCTGCATTGCTCCATGTAGAATGGGAGCTCTACTTTGTTCGTTCAAGACAGCAGAGTGGGACTATTTCTGCGTCTGTGAAACCCTGATAATAACCAGCTCTCACTGTAGCCTACTGTGCTGAAGCAGCTTTTCCCCAACATGCTCGCTTGCCTTGAAGATGCAGAACTGCACAAAGCACAGCAGCACAATCCAAATGCAATTACAAAAGCCATCTGAGCATGCAAGTTCTTCTATTTCTAATTCAAACCTTTATTTTGAAATGCTACTTTGATTTAAATTCTTCTTTTTAATGCTTTGGTAACTTATCTGCGGTGCACAAAGGATTCATGCACACTCATACAACAGTCAGACAAAGACCTTTAGCTGCCATATAGACACATTATGTATATATCCCCTGTTAGACTTCCTATACAATCCATCCTCATGCAGCCTGACAACTCTCTCACCATCCAGCAGCCTTCAGTAGCAGCTTTTCTCTGCCGTAGTGTAAAAAGCCTGCTCTCATTTCCCACTCACATGCGTGCCACTGAAGCAGAATGATGGTGTCACATCACATGTAGAAATGAACGCAGCCTCACCTTAGCAGTGATGATATCCGCACAGAGGTCCAGCCTTCACGCAGTAATCCGCTGTTTTGCAGAGGGATGCGCGGCGTGCAATGTTTATAACGCCGCTTCTCCTGCTGCTGCTGCTGTTGCCATGGTTATTCATCCAGAGCCAGTATGTTCTGCAGTGAAGCCCCCCCCCCAATCCTCCCCCCTAATTTCTCCCTTTCTCCCTTTCTCTCTTTCTCTCTTCCTCTCTTCCTCTCTTCCTCTCCCTCCTGACAGGGATTTCAATTTGGGAAAGTGCAGCAGCGTCTGTCGCGGAATCTGTCTTTGCGCACACAATCCCTCTGCGTGTGGTTTCATATGGGGAATATTAATAATCAGCAGCACCCAGTCACTGTGTGTGTGTGTGTGTGTGTGTGTGTGTGTGTGTGTGTGTGTGTGTGTGTGTGTGTGTGTTTGTGTGTGTGTGTGTGTGTGTGTGTGTGTGGTGTGTGTGTGTGTGTGTGTGTGTGTGTGTGTGTGTGTGTGTGTGTGTGTGTGTGTGTGTGTGTGTGTGTGTGTGTGTGTGTGTGTGTGTGTGTGTGTGTGTGTGTGTGTGTGTGTGGCCTAGCATTACTATACTTGTGGGGACCTAAATCTGTTTACATAGTCACGTGTGGGGACTCGCCTCCCTTATGGGGACAAATTGGAGGTCCCCATGAGGGGAATCATTAATTTTAGGATGAAGACTTGGTTAGGTTTAGGGTTAGGGTAAGGGTAAGGGTAAGGTTAAGGGTAAGGGTTAGGGTAAGGGTAAGGTTAAGGGTTAGGCATGTGTTGGTTATGGTTAAGGTTAGGATAAGTCTCCAGGAAATGCATGTAAGTCAATGTAATGTCCCCTGAAGTGATGTATACATGGTATGTGTGTGTGTGTCTGTGTGTGTGTGTGTGTGTCTGTGTGTGTGTGTGTGTGTGTGTGTGTGTGTGTGTGTGTGTGTGTGTGTGTGTGTGTGTGTGTGTGTGTGTGTGTGTGTGTGTGTGTGTGTGTGTGTGTGTGTGTGTGTGTGTGTGTGTGTGTGTGTGTGTGTGTGTGTGTGTGTGTGTCCTGCTGCTGCTGCTGCTGCACTGTTGGCTAGTGTGTGGTGAGCTGACGTCACAGCCTGCCCCCTAAAACTGTCCACGCTGAGACACAAAGGAGGAGTGTTATGCAAACAAACACATTAGTGCAATAAAAGCAAAGCCCGCGGGGGGGACACACGTGACTCAGAAGATGTGTAAGAGCTAAAATTAAACTTCTTGGACTTTGTAAACTAATCACTAAAGTTGGCAGCTGCAATTTATGATTTGTTTGGAATCTCTATCTTTTTAGTAAATAGGTGGCTAATAGATAACACGCTTGTTGGTTCATTCTTGGCTTCTCAACTTCAAATTGTTACTCTATTTTGTATAATGATGTCAAAGCTAACCCTAACCCTCCACAAATAGCTTTACTATTCAAACCACTAGATTTAACTAATGTTGCGCTTTTACCTAATCCTAAAACTCAGATTTAATATATAAAATCTATTTTTGCTACAAATAATTTTCATACTGTCCTCCCTTTCTCGACCCCTTCCCCTCTTGAGCCCCTCTGGGTCTTACTAGGGGGTCTAACAGAGACACCCATCTTGGCAGGGGAATGTTTCGCCATATTCACAGCTTAACCTCCTCGTCTCTGTTCTTCAAGCTTAGTCTACCTTGTCCACTATACACCCTTTCATATTGGTGACTCAGTCAAAGTGCAAAGGTAGGTGAGGGCCGTGAACACTCTGCGCTGGCCCGTGCCTTTCCTTGGATCTCTGTATAACCATGAAGTCGCCGGACGACGTGGGGAGATCTGGTGGCTATATCCTAACCCTAACCCTAATAGTTGTTTATGGGAACTATAGCCTGAAACAAATATATTGTAAAAAGCTATATACACTTTTGAATTCTTCAAAGATTCCCAAACTGACCAGAATCAATGCCAGGGAACACTGCCAACTATTCCTGTGTTATTTATGTAATATTTTTTTAGAATATAAAACATTCAAGCACAATATTAGTTGACATAAAGACTCACACACAAATATTACCTCTTAATTATCAATTGATGAACCACTAAAAGTCTGTAGCGGTGTCTGTATGTGAAAAGACGCTCAATCTTTTTATGATGTTGTGTCCGGTGGGTTTCTGGGGTAAACCCTTTAAACAAAATGCAGCAACCACTTCCCACAAATCCAGAGAAAGCTACAAAACTATAAAGCAAAAAGCAACAAAGCTCACCCAAAGACTAAATGTGAATCATGGGTCGTTCATGGTGTCATAGGGTCAGTTCTCATTATAGTGTTTTCAAACCCAAGCCAACATGTTCATTTTGCTTTTAAACCTGTAATAAGTGATATTTTCAGACACATGGGAACAACTGTGACGAATCAGAAAAATAAAAAGATATTAACTTGAAAATGAGCAAAATTGGGCTCCTTCAAAGGACAGGTTTGATACGGTTAGCTTAAATTTGCACAAATACTGTTAACACTGGTGTGTATTTCCATTAGTTCTTGATCACCTCGGCTATAACTCTCAAAGGAAGGTTTCACTGGGGATTGAACACAGGACCTTCTGCGTGTAAAGCAGACGTGATAACCACTACACTATGAAACCTCTGCCTCTCCTCTCTTATCAGATGTCCCCTTGTCTTTGTTTGGGTTCTTACTCACTGTCTACAGATGTATGAGATAGGTAGATTAGGGATGTAAACTGAGCAGGAATTAACATAAGTGATTGAGAAAATAGAGCTTTTTGAACATTAAAGCATGGAGACATGTCCTAGTAGAGACACTACATACACATATGAACATGGACATAATTTGTCCTCTTTAATATGACACAGCAAACTGTTGATCTTGAGCTCAGGTGAAGTGAACACAAAAAGACGTTTGCAGCTAATGCTAACTTCTAGATGTGCAGGCAGACAGTACATGAACACTTTCAAAATTTTTCATTTAACTGTTTATTTCATGTTTTTCACCATATAGCTAAATCTGTCTGGTAGTATTTCAGCATAGATTAGAGAGTTGATAGGGACCAGACACATGTTCATTTCCGTCATCATGTCATACGTGTTTTACTCCCAGACATTTCAGGGAAATCGTGCGTGATAATCTTTACACTGACACGACAACAGTTACTGGCACAGACACAGAGCACACACACAGTGTCAGTGAGGCACTTTATTGTAAATGTTCTTGATGAAAAGGCTTCAATTTCAAGATTATATTTATTTTTTCACAAATGGAAATATTTTAGGAGTAAAAATGTGCCAAATAAAAAAGGAAAGACACACACTAACCAGCAGTGTCTCGTTTGTCCCTGGCAGTCAGGTACAGCGATAAAAAGCCATCTGTCCTGGTTAAACAACCCCTCAGACTAATCACTCGTCAGATAAGGGGGAGGGGAGGATTATGTAACTGCAAGTGAATAAAAATGGCCATAAACCATAAGCTGTTTGCTTTGGTAACTGTGTTTTTAACAGTGCTCAACAAAAGGAAGGAGTCTGTTGCTCTCTTTGGGTGTTTGTGTCTCTGATGCATCAGATGAACCCTCTACTTCCTGCTTCACCTTCCTCCTTAAAAACCCAAAGTCAATTGCTTCTTTTCTAACATGGCGCTCTGCCATAAGCTCCAAGCACTCTTGATTAAGAGAGAAGCACTATCGATTTTTTTTCGACTGTTGCCAGATCCCAGGTGACCATATAGTCTGAAAAAAAGAAAGACTGGCAGTACTTTCACAAAGGTTACACAGAAAGGACACTCTTTTTTACACGGTCCAATATCAAAGTTAGATTATTGTTTCTGGTCTATAAAAGTGAGAGCTTGGAGGATATAACATGTATTGCTCAAGTCGTATTTTGCTTTTAATTAAATGTGTCAGAGGGGAAACACGTCCTCCAACCAGTTCAGGTGGTAAATACAATACTGATCTGAAGACATGAACGGTTTCTATAGCCGCTTTCACACCAAGTACTTTGCTGTAGCAACTTATGGCACATTTCCACTGCAGCAGGGTAGCCCCGTTTAAGCGTCCCTAAGCGTCCTCGCTCAGACCTCGGGCTGCCTCGCTGGCCGTCCGAGGCCGTGGCGCATTTCCATTACAGTTTAGGACCTGGGGTAGCAACGCAGTGTAGGCGGGGCGATCGGCTTTGTTGTTCCGTCTAGCTCTCGCTGGATTTTATCGTCCCCAATGAGATGTAGGAACGTCGTCACCTCCTCGGTCGACCACGGTGTGCTTTTCTTTGACGTTACCATTTTTGTAGCTCCTCCGTTTACAAAAATGCTGTGTATAAAAATGCTGCAAGCTTGCTTCTAGATATATATGCGACGCTAGGGATCATCTCGCGCGCGATCTTGTGACGATTCTCTCTGACCAATCAGCAGTCGAGAGTGTTGACGTCACTAGTTCAGCCCTGGCCCTGGCCTGATAGAACCACGATTTTATGGGGCCGGAAAAAGAGGGAAAAAGTACCCGCTAGCCGGTGCTACGCTATATGGAAAGGCCACCAAAAACTGGCCTGGCCGCTTGAGGACGATTAAGGACGCTTAAACGGGGCTACCGGCTGCAGTGGAAATGCGCCATTAGTTCCCAGCACTTAGTACCCCCATGGAACAAAGTATAGATCGCGTTCACACCGGAATAAGTTCCCTGAGGGAAGATTAGGCAAATGAAGCCGCTGACGTCACTTCTTCTTCTTCTGCTTTGGGTTTACTGGCAGGCCGCAAACCACTTCACGGCGTATACTGCCACCCGGAGTCCCCGGCCGGAAGTCCCCGGAGTTGGGGACTGGCTTCAGTAGAAGCTGCTGGGACTCCCAGACCAGAACGCCGACACCTCCTCATCTCCACCGCTCCCATGTTTTTTTTTGTGTTGCCATAAGTTAGTCTCTCTGCGTTTGTGCGCAGGGCTAATGCTAATGCTAATAATGCTAATGCCAGCAAATACAATGGCGGCATCACAAAACTTTTCAGAGTTTTACGGGGCGTGGTTTGCAATTCGCCCAGCCAATCAGAAATGTGTACTTTTTTCTCCCCAGGATAGTCCCACCTCTCTAGCAGGCACTAAAAATGGGGGTAAAAGTTCTCTGAACTAAGTTTTTTCATATATCTGTAGACAGTGAGTAAGAACCCAAACAAAACATGACGACATCTGATAAGAGGGGAGATACAGAGGTTTCATAGTGTACTGGTTATCACGTCTGCTTTACACGCAGAAGGTCCTGGGTTCAATCCCCAGTGAAACCTTCCTTTGAGAGTTATAGCCGAGGTGATCAGATGATTCTCTGTGCCAATAACTAATGGAAATACACACCAGTATTAACAGTATTTGTGCTAATCTAAGCTAACCATATCAAACCTGTCCTTTAAAGGAGCCCAATTTTGCTAATGTTCAAGTATATATCAGTATGTAGTGTCTCTACTTCATGTCTTCATGCTTTAATGTTCAAAAAGCTCTTTATTTTCTCATACTGCCTGTGCTGCAGCACCTCTTTTCACCCTCTGTCGGAAACCAGAGCCCAGTCTGCTCTGATTGGTTAGCTGTTGTGATCGGTCAACCGCTTAGAGATGTCCGGCCCCTTAGCCTATCACATACAATGTGTTGGAGCGCTAGACGATAGATCACTATGTTCCTGAAGTAGATAAAGGAGTCCAATGGAGAGTGCGAGAGAAAACACAGGAGTTTGAACCTTTGCAGACCATTCACATGCACACACACCTACATGTATATGGCACACTACAGGAAAGGGAAACCCCTTTCTGACACAAGATGGTCCACAAACCTTTAACTGATAAAGGTGCCACCTCCACATAGGCTGCATGCTGGCGGAGCACAGTGTGATTTCAGAGCTTTGTGAACACAGTTTCAACAACAGAATCAGGCTGGAGGGCCCTGGCGTTTTCAACTCCTGGTGTGCGAGTCATGGGGCGAGTGCGTGGATGAATGATCACAAACAGTTTTTGAAAGCATGAGCTCTCAATAGACTGGACACATGATCTCTGAGGAGTCTCTGCATGGAGTTTCTCCTGCAGCTCGTTGTGCTCTACGGAAACATGCAATATGATACAGCTGCAAATATGTTATACTTGATCTCTGTGTTATCTGTTGTAGTAAACTGCGGAGTATCAGATGACTGTGAGGTTATTGATCTGTGATGTCCTATCATATTGCAAGAAGAGCAACTGCCAGGGTCGATAAACCAATAATCCAACACATACAGGAAAACAGTCTCAGGTGTACACATGATAGAAAAATAGTAAAAGGGCCGGTTCACCCTAAATTAAAAACCTCCTACTTATAGTGCGATATGTTTTACAATAATGCACACAATGTACACAATATCTGTTTTCTTTTTTTGTATTACTGCCAATTTCTATTCCATATTTTATTCAATTCCATTGCATTATAAATACTGTTATATTTTACTATATTTTGTATTATTTTTCATATTTTTCTACTTCTCTACCTGTGTTTTTAATTCTTGTTTTACTTGTATGTATGCACCATGACACCAAGTCAAATTCCACGTACGTGTAAACCTACCGGGTAATAAACCTGTTTCTGTTTCTGATTAATTTAGATTCTTTGGTGAGATTTTCACACTTTTAAAGATAATTACAGTCCAGTTTTCTACAATATATTGGAACTCGATGACACTTGGTTTGTGGTGCTTGAAGAAATACATTTAAAAAACTCAACAGCAGTACTTATTTGCATCTTGACCTGGTTACTCAGGATAATCCTCTGAGCTTTTTGAAAGCAGTTTCACGTAATAACTATTTCCCTTCTGCTGAACCAAACCATATCAATGCGCAAAAGGAAAGCGTAAATCTGCTCATGGGAGAGATGCTTGTTCTCCCTTTTGTACTTTGAAATACTGCTCGCAACAAGGCCTGTGGATTAAGATGAGTAACCTGGACAAGATTTCAATGTTTTGCCGTAACAAGCCATCTAGAGTCCCATTAGATCGGGGAAAACACAGACGTCTCTACAACCACATTTCTCTAACAAAAACGCAAAATCAATCCAACCTCGGCCCTCAGAATGGAACATATGTATCCAAGATAGTGGGTTAAAATGTCCTTTCAAGTCTGGCACCCTCATTAAAATATGTGCAAGTGAAATCGGTCGTTAAAGCAGCGGTGGTAATCACCATTTCAGATCACAATTTCCTCCCATTTAAAGCACATTGATGCTTCTTAAACTAAGTTCTGTACCCACGGGCAAAGTGCTTCCCATCCCATGAAAATCATTTAGTGACACATATTTTTGGGTTACACTCGTACATGAGAGCCATGTCCAAGCGTCTGTTCAGAATGAAGTACATACAGAATGCAACTTTGCGTTTTCCTTGGGCTAATGTGATATTCCTGCTGGAAATCAGCCTGCCTTAGGCTTTCACATCTTCTCAAGTGTAGTGAAAATCACAGATCAAACGCCACAGAATCGATTGCATAACATGCAGGATGCAAACAGCATGTCTGCCTGAGGCTCCTCTGGTAATAACAAGGCTTTCTTCATGTCAACACTTCAGGCTGACATGCATTCTTCACCTGCGCTGATGAGCACACGTGATTATGAAATCCACATTTCATCACTGCTGCTTCTTCTCCTATCCTGACGATAATTATTAGGAGAATTACATACAGGCATACGTGTCATTAGGAGGCACCGTGGAGAAAAGAAGCAGAGGGGGTGTTGCACATAAACGCCCGTGGGCTTCTGCATTTTTTTAAGTGTTGGTGATAAAATGTAGCCACCACCTACTGAAGAACTCCTGGCCAATGAGAACTCATTGAACCCATTTTTATGTTTCCTCAGAAAATGCTTGAACATCTCCCGTGCCACCTCTCTCCGTCAGTCCTCAACATGCGCAGGTTGGACTGACTTCAGGGGGACTTTTAACTTCTGAGGCTACTTCTGCTCCTGCATCTCACCTCCGTTTCCTCGCCGCTGAACCTGAACCTCGGACTGAAACATGGCCTTCCCCAACTCTGGTTTGAAGAGGTAAATATCTCCTGTTGAATTTCTGTCAGGGCTTTCCATCAGAAGAATTTCTCTTTGAGATTTTTTTGAAATTTCCGTGATAACGTCCAATTTCAGACTTGGTGGTGGAAGAAGTTTTCAGATTTTTCAAAAGTAGTGTAAAATTACTCCATCTCAAGCACAAGTCCTTAATTCCACATTTTACCAAAGTAAAATTACAAGAAATAGCATCAAAATATATTTAAAGTACAAAAGGTACGACTAGCTACTACGCAAATTGGCCCATTGTAGAAACATATATAACTGGATTATAGTTATTATTAATGTAGGCATCACATTAATGGTGCAGCTGATAATGGTAGGGCTACTTTTTATTACTTATTGCTGGTTAATTTAACATATAGTAACATATTATCACTTAAAAAAGTTATTTGTTGTTTAAGTTATATTGATAAGCATTTTTTTTTGCGGGTGGAGGGAGGGAGGGAGGGGGGGGGAGTGTAGTGAGTGTACTGTGGTACTGTGATATTACAATATAAATGAAATGGCATCGATTACTGTACACTATAATGAAATAAAAAGACTTGTAAAAAAGCTGTCACATACATGTAGCTAAATTACCAAAATGAGTGCATTATTAGTAAAAAAGTACCATTAAACGGAGATATACCAGAGTGGAAAATATGTACTTAAATCCAGTACTTGAGTAAATGTGCTAAATTACATTCAGCTCCTGCTAATAATATATTTGTAATCTCCATTTAAAAGGCGGAAACATCTACATTTCCCCCTGGAAACTGGGTGCAATAAAAAATTCTTAGCATGGATTAAAAACGCTGTCTTTTAATCTGGCACACACACACACACACACACACACACACACACACACACACACACACACACACACACACACACACACACACACACACACACACACACACACACACACACACACACACACACACACATGCAGCCTATACACCTCTGCTGAGAGGAAAGGAAATGTTCGCTCAAAGTCTCACTGCACACATTTCCCCAAACAGCCAATTTTAATATGAATGGATTGTAACGCTGAATGCTTCCAGCTCAACCATTCTGGGGTAATTGGAACAAATGAGAGAGCAGAAATAATGCCAGCAGTGTTGGCTCACTCTCACCCTCAGGGGACATCGAAAACACGGGTGGCCTCGAAGGGAAAGTCCCATCAAGTGATGATGAACGTCAGGTTTTAAAGTCGATGACATGCCATTACCCTAATTGAGTTGACTGATTGCTTTCATGGCGGGTTACTTACTGGAATATCTTTGGGGATTTTCTTTGTCTTTTCAAGTAAATTCAACCACATCTTACACAATGGAAATGTATAATCACGGCATAAACATCAAAATATGATAGGGGGTGCAAGTTTGACATCTTTTCATGTGTAAGTGTTTAGGCAAGTGAAGCTGTGTGTGCAGCGTAAAGCCTACATTAAGACAGCTGTCAACTCCAAAGCCTTTAAACTTCAGACGGTATTCGTGTCATGATTTACAGAGAGAAATCACCCCTCAAGGCGCTCTTTGCCTGCTACAGTACACACAGTTGTTTTTACCAGTTTGTTGCTTTATTAGCGAAGACAGATGTCACTACATTCATTTTGTACCAAATAAACAACAAATATGTGTTGATTTTATTCTATGTTTGTTAACACAGAGCTACAGGTGCAATAAAATAGTGTGAAAAGTAAGAAGCTTGCATGTACAATGATGTTAATTTGGTCTATATTATGGACTTATACTTAACCCTCCTTACTTTGGTGTTCGCGGTGAAATTTGACCGGTCCTGTTTTAACTGCTATTACATTAACACAAAAAACATTAATCACCAAATTTCATTTAACACCCTTCCAAACTGTACATATTGTATCAGACTACTGGTATACATGAAGAACTGCAGTAAATATACAAAGAATAGACACTGAACATGTATTGCGTGTGCCAGGTGTGATCCATGTGGGGGGAGGGGCACATAAGAGCGGGAAATGTGTCAAATTGGTTAGTGTGTTTTTGAGCGGGAACACCATGGTGTTACAAAGTTGACTAAATCATCCAAAATTCAATGAAAGTGGTGATCAGCAATTTAATATGGTCAAATGTCTCCTGTGAAGGATATCATAAAGCCTGAATGCAATCGAATGTAAAACAAAAAAGTTATGATTGATGAAAGTAGTAAACAGGAGGGTTAAATAGAGTAATTTTCTTATTTTGATTAGAAGGTTAATAATGCAGCAATAACAGCTAGTTTAACAAATGTATACTTTGACTATGGCATAGTTCAAAGTTCTAGTACTTAATTAAACTGTGCGATCTGAGATTCAATACTTTATTTGAAACTAAAATATGGCTTAAACCTTTTTTCAAACCACCATTTCAGCGGAAATTATGAAACAACAGCTTCAAGGCCACTTTACAATTCATCGCATTCAAAAAGCTATCATGAGCATAACATTTAATTGCAGATTTACTACAAAACTTGAGTGTTAGAAAGGTTTCACGTCTATGTTCAGATCTAGCTAGAGGGTGAGGTGGCTAACTTTTAAGGTTTAAATCAAGTCAGTCTTTATTTGTACAAAACTGTCTAGCTTGCACTAATATAAGAGCAATTTAAGACTGACCTAACACACTTATATTGCTCAAACCTAGCTACAACTGGTATTGCTAACAATGACTAATTTAGCTAGAAGTGGTGTCAGTAACTTTCTGAATTGTTCCGTAACAACAAGTCAACACGAGTGTGACGTCAGTTAAAAGTCATTTAGCATAACTTTCTCCTGCTGGTCACCTCATAATTAATGGAGAAATAAAAATGAGGGTTTTTACCATCTTACTTTTGTCAAATAAGCCAGCAGAAACTAAATCCAGAAATGTAAAAGAATTCCTTATAACTATGGGTTTATACAAATGAAAGGTTCAAGATGAAAGCTTCCCTCTTGTCACAGTGTCTTAGTGACGTGTAGCTACATCTGTCTTCACTGAGGATGGTGTTGTAAGACAGACACACACTCCCACTGGGACTCTGAAGATGAACTTGAAGGACATCAAGTTAGAGCCCATTGCCTACTAAACAGATATTGCTGACTTGGCCATTAGTTATTTCTCTCTGACAGTGCACACACACTAACACACTCCGCAAGCAAACACACATAATTGCATCAGATTTCAAACAGCGACGATGGGTGGGCCCTCAGACACAGATACATCGTTCATTTTGCAGATTGATGAGCTCCATTTGTCTTTTGGGAAGAGTCTTCAGTATTATTACTGTCAGTCATGTTGACGACGGTGGATTTGGGATTGCTGTGGAGAACAGGACATATATAAATGAAGCTGAAGGAGGAGAGTGTGCTAATGCTAGTGGAAGGGCGGACAAAATGTACCACTGCAAGGCCGAAGGACTTTTTAAGGCCAACCTGGAAGTTCTATCTATCTATCTATCTATATATCTATGTATCTATATATCTATCCATCTATCTATCTATCTATCTATCTATCCATCTATCCATCCATCTATCCATCTATCTATCTATCTATCTATCCATCCATCTATCTATCCATCTATCTATCTATCTATCTATCTATCTATCTATCCATCTATCCATCTATCTATCTATCTATCTATCCATCCATCCATCCATCCATCTATCTATCTATCTATCCATCCATCCATCTATCTATCCATCTATCTATCTATCTATCCATCTATCCATCCATCCATCTATCTATCTATCTATCTATCTAGCCATCTATCCATCTATCTATCCATCTATCTATCCATCTATCTATCTATCCATCTATCCATCTATCCATCTATCCATCTATCCATCTATCCATCTATCTATCTATCTATCCATCTACATTTACCAGCTATTTATTGTCATATCTCATTCACATCAATCTGTTTCATCTTAAATCCTAAAGAAAGACGTCTCAGGTATCTTTATGTGCTCAGAGGACACCAGCAAAGAGCTTAATGTTGACCTCGCAGTGTTGTATTGATTCAGGCTCAAAGGAACTGTCAAAGAGGTTCAGATGCTCGACTGAATTTTGATTTTCTCCGTCATTTTCTGAACAGAATGCAACCGTGGCGTCCATCGATGTCTGCGAGCTCCCCTGTCCTTGTGGCTCTGCTGGCCGTCCTCTTTGCTCCAGCTCTTGGACGTAAGTGACTCTATTGTGCAATCATCTACACATCAATAATCAGTGTGCACCGTATTGCAAGAATGCCACGATGAAACTGTTTGGCCTGTGAACGCAGACAAAGATAACTCAGGTTATTGTGAACGCCTGCATGTTGACTGTTGCTAAGTCATTCTTTTCATCACAACTCACAAAGCAAATGCCAGAAATAGCCAACACACTGTGCTGTAGGATTAAATCAGATGAAATGTCCCCTCTGATAAGCACAACAAAGCCCATTCTGTTGTTCGGAGACACGGTGAGTGCCAGATGTACTGCTTTTGAAACTCACCTCATTACTACACATACAAACTGCATGTGACATCTTAATTGTGGTTCATCTCCCGCTCATTGCACTAATGACTAACTCTGTGAGCGTTGTGCAGCGGCAGGCAGTAACTTTAACAACTTGAGGGCCACATGCAGTCAGATAAGTGTTTAGCGGTAGCAAATATAGGATTATAAATACCGTCTCACCACTTTATCTCATTTCTCAGCAGTTGTGTGGGATCTGGGAACGGCTTCCAGATGTGTTCACGCTGTTCACTGTAAATGAGCTGACTCAGGTTATTGACTGGAGAGGCCCTCTGGCTGTCAACATGTTTTAGTTTGTTTGTTTGGGAGGTTCTTCTCCTTCCTAACGAAAGTGCAGGGACTCAGGGATCAGGGATCAGGGATCAGGGATCAGGGATCAGGGATCAGGGATCAGGGATCAGGGATCAGGGATCAGGGATCAGGGATCAGGGATCAGGGAGAGCCCCCTCTTCTGACAGATCCAAGGAATTGACTTTCCACTGAAAAAAAATGGGGATGTTTTTTATATAGGTTTGAAAAAGTAAACCAGAGATTGCAAAACATCCTTTACTCAAGTAGAAGTACAGACACTCGTGTTTAAAAATAAGTACTGACTAAACTACTTTACTCAAGTGAAAGTAAAGAGGCTTTGAAATGTACTTCAGTAAAAAGTACCCATAACTAGCAGCTGTTTTAAAGAGTACCTGACCTCCCTTTATATTAATAGAACAATTATGTCATTGTTAGCTAATGAATGTTTCCATGCTGAACAACGGCAACATGACAACGTTTCCATTGGTCCCTCTTCTTTAGAGAAGACCAGGAAATGATGGATACACGGATCGTGTTCAAATCAATAGGCACGCAATGACTCTAAAGAATAATGATCACGCCACGAAACACACATTCAGACTAAAGGAACCAGCTGTTTGGAAAATGAGAGAAGTAGAAAGTACAGGTATTTGGGTTCAACATGTAAGAAGTAGAAAGTACAGGTATTTGGGTTCAACATGTAAGAAGTAGAAAGTACAGGTATTTGGGTTCTACATCTGAGAAGTAGAAAGTACAGGTATTTGAGTTCAACATGTGAGAAGTAGAAAGTACAGGTATTTGGGTTCAACATGTAAGAAGTAGAAAGTACAGGTATTTGGGTTCAACATGTGAGAAGTAGAAAGTACAGGTATTTGAGTTCAACATGTGAGAAGTAGAAAGTACAGGTATTTGGGTTCAACATGTAAGAAGTAGAAAGTACAGGTATTTGGGTTCAACATGTAAGAAGTAGAAAGTACAGGTATTTGAGTTCAACATGTAAGAAGTAGAAAGTACAGGTATTTGGGTTCAACATGTAAGAAGTAGAAAGTACAGGTATTTGAGTTCAACATGTAAGAAGTAGAAAGTACAGGTATTTGAGTTCAACATGTGAGAAGTAGAAAGTACAGGTATTGGGTTCAACATGTAAGAAGTAGAAAGTACAGGTATTTGGGTTCAACATGTAAGAAGTAGAAAGTACAGGTATTTGAGTTCAACATGTAACAAGTAGAAAGTACATGTATTTGTGTTCAACATGTAAGAAGTAGAAAGTACAGGTATTTGTGTTCAACATGTAAGAAGTAGAAAGTACAGGTATTTGTGTTCAACATGTAAGAAGTAGAAAGTACAGGTATTTGTGTTCAACATGTAAGAAGTAGAAAGTACAGGTATTTGAGTTCAACATGTAAGAAGTAGAAAGTACAGGTATTTGTGTTCAACATGTAAGAAGTAGAAAGTACAGGTATTTGCGTTCAACATGTAAGAAGTAGAAAGTACAGGTATTTGCGTTCAACATGTAAGAAGTAGAAAGTACAGGTATTTGCGTTCAACATGTAAGAAGTAGAAAGTACAGGTATTTGTGTTCAAAATGTAAGAAGTCAAAGTAAAAAGTTGTCAGGAAAATAAGTAGTAAAATACTGATACCAGAGAAATGTACTTAATGAAGTATTTGTACTCCACTACTTCCCACCACTGATGTAAACCAAGTACTAAACAGCTGTTGGATCATAACTGAATGACTCATTATTGCAGCAAGTAGAAGCTGTTCTAAATGCACTCATACTTTATATTTTTGGTTGTTTGCCAATTGGTGCCCAAAGATTAGATTTAGTGTGATGAGGAAACATCTCAAAACATTGTTCTAATTGTTCTAACATACTTTTTGGTAGGTATTTAACATTTCAAATGTTTTGGGATGCAAGTAAAATCCCACTTTTGATCCATAATACATTTGGGAAATTAGAAAATGCTCATATTGTGTTTATTCAATATAATGAAATGCCATGTTTATAGTGCGTGTGTATGTGGGCATATCATTGATATACAACTTAGTATGAGTTCATACTGTAGATAGAAACTCAGCGGACAATGACAATGAAAACCTAGGCCAGTCTTTGGAGATGAACAAAA